>OZ024744.1:71212635-71275135 GCA_964016885.1 Eledone cirrhosa | reverse complement strand
CATACTGAGTGCATCTTATCATCACACCAACACTGATACTTTATAAGTGGGCTTGGTACATTTCAAATATATATTTATTTACACACACACACACACACACACATATATATATATGGCGGGTGTTTTCGCGTATGCATGTGTATGTACGTATATGGATGTGTACATGTATATATTTAATTATTGTTGATTTCAATAACCTCTGTAATTTATTTACATTATTCTTAACTCTGAAGCCGAGAATCATTCGGTTTCCTAAATAGAATTTTAGTCTACGACTTCATTTATACCATAAACGTGGTTTTGTCTTTGAGTGTAATTGTTCTCATCGCGCCACATAATGACGTATTATCTTTGTTGGATTTTAGTCTTCAATTTATTATATATATATATATCTATATATATATATATATATGCCTATTTATATTTAAGGCTATGCACAATTTTTAATAATTCTCCAACAGGAGGGAGAAAGCCCTGGATTTTAGATATATATATGAATAAATTCTGTCTCTAAAATGATTTCTGTTTCACTCGTGATACCAAAGCCCTGGCCCTCTTTCTATGATACAAATATTATTATTTGAAAGTGCTTAAAACATTCTACCATAATTTTCTATAGTTATGTTTGAAGAACCAGTGTAGTATTCCTGACAATGTTTTTAATAGGAAATATTGTTATAAAAGTGTTAATTTAATGAGTTATTAAAATGATGGTAGTAGGGATTGTTTGTTCAGAATAGGTATATATATAAACACACACACATATATACACACACATATATATGCATATTTATATAAAGGCTTTTTTAATAATTATTACTATACACACACACACAATGACAACTGAATAATATAACAGAACACTCAAAACACATTCTACAATTCTACACCATCACCACTCAATAAAATAACAGCAACCATACAATATATACTCTAGAGCAGTGGTTCCCAAACTTTTTTTTATCGCGGAACTCTGCTGCACATGAATTAAACTAGTAGTTGCGGAAGGTTGTGCTGCATGTTCAGCAATTTCTGTATCTTCTATAAAAGATTTTGTTTCTGTATTTCTTGTAATTTCAGTTCCTTTACGAATTTCTTGTTTATTTAACCATCGATCCATCGAAGGGCTTTGAAAATAAAAATGTTAATAAAACTCAAAAATACATTCGTTGACAAGGAGCAAATGTTTATTGATACCGGATACAGCACATGCTCACCGTGTGAAACTTGGTACCTATGGTTACGTTTAATAGAGAACTTAAATATTCAAATGAGAGATTCTAATATGTAAGTTTATTGTAAAAAGTTATAAATCTGATTATAATTCTGAGTATTACATGGTGCTCACAGTACACCCTTAATAATGGAATACTACAATCCAACTGAACTATTTGGCTGAGAGCTCCGCAGTGTAACACTCTTTGCATGTTTATATGGAGAGTATATACCGATCATACATGTTACAACTTGTTAGTCTTTATTTTTATAGTAAACTTCAATTTGCGCCTTACGGAATCCCTCGCCTTGCTTCATTATTCTGGAAAATAGTGTAAGAATTCAATGACAAAAGGAGAAAATTAAATCCCTCCAAATTCTTGGCTGTTTTTCATTAGAAATATGGTAAATAAAAGTGTTGATTTAACATCTTATTAAAATATTGGTGGTGACGATTGTCTGTATAAAACAGGTATTAGTTCTATGGTTCAGGTAAATAATGTTAGGATTCAATGACTAATTGAGCTTGGGAACTGCTGTCCTACAGAATCATATGTCTCACATCCTCTACACTGGTTGGCCCCAAATTCTGATCCATTCCATACTGGTTTACAACGAGAAAGAACTTGGTGCACCTCTAAAATAATATAATTATAAATAAAACATATAAAAAATACAAACTGCTATCTAAAATATAAAATCTTAATATGATAGGAAATCAAACTGTAAACATGTCAACCTAAAATTAAATTGGGAGGTGAGGAAGTGCTTGACACCTTCCAATTCATTTACAGTGATTTAGGTACAGCTTGTCATGGAAAAAACATGAGCATTTTAGTTTTTCATTATATAAGTTCAAATAAAAAAATAAATAGTGTTTTTTTTTAGACTACACTGATAAAAATATAAATCAAAATACAATTGAAGACTTAATTTTTAAAAAATTAGATTAATAATGTTATTGTCTAAGTAATATAAATATTTGGTATGTAAACAAATATTTTTAATGAGAATTTTAATTAATATTTTGTTAAATCAATTTTAAGAATGAAAACAGCACTATTTCTTTGATTATTGGCAATAATTTCATTGGTATCAGAGATAAAAGAGGGCTATGGAGCATAGCACCTCTCTCTAGATCAGTCTCCGAGATATTTAAAAAATATGATCACTGAAGGGAGATGAATTATAAAAATAATAGTATATTTTGCTGTATGATGAAGTGAAATAGAGAGTATACTTGAAAAAAATGTAAGCTGATAGTGAAAAAGATCTTTGACACAAACCTATATAGAAGGTACAACATTAAGATGGGACCATACCAATACTGAGATATTTTATGGCTAATATGTAATTTAAATGTAATATAAATGTGGTGAGAGATTGGAGACTCATTTAGCCTGAGAACAACCTAACTAGCGTAGGTGTCATAATGGAATGCATTCAAAACCCTCTAGTAAAGTGGTTGACAAATGATCTGAGACAATGTAGAGTAGAGAGGAGACTTTGGACTTTTAGAGTACATGAGAACCACTTGACTGCTACTGCAATGACAAAATATACCCAATACACATTGTAAAGTGGTTGGTGATTTAACAATGATGATATAAGATAGAGAAGACTCTTCAGGCTTGCTGAGTACTTGTGCTTTGATAAAATGCACAAAATGCTCTCTGTAAAGTCGTTGACATTAGTAAATAAGCCAAAATTCAGAATGTTTGAATAAGATCTAGTTATCCAATGTCTTGTCTCAGACTGTGATGACCTATCCAACTCAAGTCTGCATGGAAAATGGGTGTAAAATTCTGATTTTGAGAATGATGGATATAAATGAAGATTTTACCTACTATCTACATATAATACACTATACAACAGCATAATATTGGTAGACTTGACAGCTAGTTCAATTCACAAATGCTGGAACTGTCCTAATACAAAACAGACATATGTATATATCTATATATGTATATAGTCATGGTGTATGTCCATGCAACATATAATACATATACACCAGGTCTAAACACAAAGGAACCAAACTCCTACTGCCACTGCCTCCATCTCTCCCGCTCTCCCCATCTCTCACTATTATCAGCAAATGGGGGTCCTGCAGCCCCAGCAGACAGAATAGAGGATGGTGAGAAAAACACGCTGTTTGTAGACTGTTTTGTATGGGGAGGACGAAGAGTGATGTGAACTCAATGCCTTTCTAAGTACTCCTTCACTAAGGTATTTAGAAAGCTACAACTGGGTTGTCCTCACTTTAAACCAGAGGTTCTCAAACTTTTGGGACCCCCCCCCCTCATGGTCATGTAATAATACCCTCAGCACGCCACCCCTATTTCCAGAGAGACCTGCTTACACGCAAATTGTAAATAATATATAAATAAAATCGTTAATTTATATATAATAAATAACATAATATATACTATGTATAAATAAATATTATATATTTTATATTTTACTATATTTATGCATAATATGTATCATTGATATTTAATATACTATTATATCATCTCTACCGCCCATCGCCTTAGGCCCCAGCAGCCCCTTGGATCTTCTCCATCCCCCCAGGGTGGTGGTAGCACCCACTTTGAGAACCTCTGCTTTAAACCAAGGAAAATAAATGATTGAAAAGAAAAAAAGACAGCAAGTTTTCTTTCAGTGGAATTCACTTTTACAGTTACAGGATTAAACTGTTTTAATTGAATTAATCCTGATACAATATATCTATAATAAAAGTATTCCATTCATGACCATCCCATCTTTAAGGCATGTTTACGTTGAAACTATCTTGTGTCCATTCTTGTTTTAAGATTATTTTGAGGTTGCTATTTCTAACAGTTTTAACAACCACTTTTATTTTGTATGAAATATAGAAGGTATACAAGAAAAGGAGAAGGTGAAATGAATAGATTTAGATGGAGGTGAGATACTGTTAGAATGTTGGAGGGAACTAATAATCATTGTTATGGAGATGGGGGGAAAAAACTGAGAAAAAATATGATATGGTCTTATGTAATGGTTGTAGTTTGTTGGTGATGAATGAAAGTTTGTCTATAAGGAGGATGGCTTTCTTTAGTTGTGATTCCGAATGCATGTGTCTGTATGTGTCCATGTGTGTATGTATGTGTGGGGTGGGGGGTGGAGATGGGTGTACATATGTGTATAGGTGTGTGTTGTGTGTGAGATTTATAGAAAGTATTTGTAAATGGTAAGGCGGATGAGATAAAAAAAAGAAACTCCGATGGAGTATTTATTGTGTATTCAAAGTTGGTTTAGCATCAAAATAGGTAGAGAAAAGGGAAGTTTTATTTCTCCTGGTGCTTACAATACTATGAGAATTATGGAGTGGCAGGTAAAAAGGCTTCTCAAAGTAGGTTGAGATCCTTTTAACAAGGGATCAGAAGGTCTAGATATAAATGAGGAGAAGAGAGATCTTCTAAGCTACAAGATGTATGAAAAGATTGTTTGCTCCCCGCCCTCTGATGGTCATCTTGTAGAAGAATTGATTGTGGGTGAATGCCTCTCAAATAACTATAGAAGGCTGTAACTTATGTTTGTAGAATTGCAACATAGAAGCTTGTAAAACATGCTGCCTATGAGCAACAGATACCAATAAAAGAAGAAGGCAGAGGGTTACATCACAACACAGCAGATTTAGCTATTGTTCAAGTAGAGATATGTTAGAAAAAGTAAAAATAATTTTATGGCGCAGCATATTGATCAATAGAGGATATACAGAGACAGAAAAGGAATTCAAGCAACAGAAAAAGAATAAAGCAGAATATATATATCTCAAAAAGAACATCGTTGTATGTGAATTTTTTTCAGGTATACAATAGCTGGGGATGAACAAACATGGTGGATTACAAAGAAAAAACAGAAGTCTTTAGAATGGCTTCCCGAGAGCAAAGAATTACAACCTGGTTCAATAAAAAAGAAACACTGAGAAAAAAAAATACTACCTAACAATATAAGTGAATGAAGTAAATGTATAAAAGTATTAATCATCTAATCTTGTGTAAGTGATGACAGTGGTGATGGTAAAATGGCAGAGATAGTAGAGAACTGGACTAGATACCTTGTGGTATTTAGTTGCATTCATCTTCCTTTTTATTCTAGGTTCAAATTCGATTGAAGTTGATTTTGTTTTTTACCCACTTGAGATCAAGAAAATAAGTATGAGTCATACAACCAGCGGCATGCAGAGCTCTAGTGATGTCCAGGGCAAATCTTGATTGTATGCCCCAAAGACTCAAGTATAATGCCTTATATACTGAGAAATATTATGAGAAAGGAAAACGTTTTGAATATATAAACACAGATGAAACATGAAATAAACGGTTTATTCGATTTTAATATAAATCAATCAAATTTATTAAGTTCTTTTCCCCAAATGATGCCCCCATCCAAAGGATGCCCAGGGCCAATGTACAGTCACCCACCCGCCTCTGCATGCTAATGCATACAACATATTTTCTTGAATTGATTTAATCAACTACGTCTCTCCTGTAAATTGTAATAAATCAAAGCAAAATTAATGAATATAAGAGAAGACAGGACAGATCATCATCATCATCATCATTTTCCATGCTACTATGAGTAGGACGTACTGTCCCGTTTGTGAGAGATCTAGGTAGGAGGACTGTAATTTGCTCACACAGAACTGATTTGGGCTTGGTTTCTATGGTTGGATGCCCTTCCTAATGCCAAACACATTTACAGTGTGTACTGGGTCATTTTTGTTGAGACCCCTACATGACTGCTTTGCAGTGTGGACTGGGCACTCATTGTTGTGACACCTACATGACCACTTTACAGTGTGGACTGGGTGCTTTTTGTCTTGACTCCTATAAGACCACTTTAGAGTGTGGACTGGATACTTTTTGTTGTGACACCAACATGACCACTTCACAGTGTTGACTGGGCACTTTTTCTTGTGACACCTACACGATCACTTTACAGTGTGGACTGGGTGTAGAATAGAATTACCAATATCATGGTGCAGGTTCCATGCTATTTTTATGTTGCAGTGTAGCCTATGAACTTCACTTACATAACTATTTCTATTCATTTGAGAGTATTAAGTAAGATGATATCATAAATGGTCAAAGAAAGGATTAACATAAGCCAAAAGTAAAGAGCTTATTGAGAAACCGGTTATGATTTTAGAAGAGAAGGAAATTTAAATGGGAACATAACTAGAGCTACATCATAGAATAACATTGTTTATTACAAGTAAACAAAGATGCTTGTACGTGGTAGTTCAGCCCACTAGAAATAGCAGCTAAATCGCCCTAAAATCAATCCTTACCATCATTAAAATGGAAGGACACATTGGACCATCACATTTTATTTTACAAAAAGATGGGATGGGATGGTTTTGGCTGGAATGCCTTCTATTATAGGTCTGCTCAATGAGGTTTGATATGTGGGCTAAACAGCGACAGCAACAATAACAACAACCACAACAACAACAACGACGACGACAATAACAGCATCATCATCATCATCGTATATTATTTAGCAATGACCTACTAGAAATAGCAGCCAAATCTTCAAATCACATAAAAAAAAAATTGGGAGTAATTGTTGTCTGAGATACAATATTCTTGAAAGGATGATGAATGGCCATGACTAGAATACCTCTGTCTGATTAGGTCTGATTAAGGAAGGATGGGGGGGGGGGAATAAATAACAACAACAACAATAGCACTAACAACAAATACAATAACAATAACAATAAAAAAAATAACAATAACAACAACAACAACGATAGAAACAGTAGCAAGAACAACAACAAAAACATCAACAACATCATCATCAACAACATCAACAGCAACAACAACAGCTACAACTACAACAATAACAACAACAACATCAACAGCAATTACAGCAATAACAACAGCAACAACAACTATATAGTTAGGATGAGAAGTTAAATATTATCTATATTTTTTTATAACTGCAAGTTATAATCTTCTAAGGATCTTGTTTTTACAAATGGTATAAGAGAAATACCTTAGTTGATGAGTTGGTAGCTGTATTGGTAATAACATGCTTCTGACTTCCAGGATATAAATAAATATCTCTTTAACGCTCAATCATCTATAAATATAATTTTTATTGTCGAAAGGAATGTAGGAGTCATTTTATAATAATTCTTCACACGTCAGTACCCATCTCCTGGTCTTCTCCGTACTGTGGTTCTTCACCAGTCAGTGAGAGAGAGTGAACATGTATTCATACACGATTTACCATTGGTCAATTTAACCTTATTGCATATGAAAATGTTGCTATTGCGAGGTACGACGTAGCTCCACTACATCACCCTCTGCTTAGACTGGAAAGCAGTCGATCAAAACGAGGAGAAAATGTCTGCAAAAGTAACATAAGTCATGCAAAGCAAATATAAAAATGAAGAAAAAAGAGAAAAGAATAGTTCATAAGTAAATTGTTTTACAAAGTTTCTTGGGCCAATGGACATGACGACCACTAGGAGTTGTCGTGATATATGTTGATGGTAAAGGAGTATTTGTATGTGATTGTGGTGTTTGTATTGACATTGTAGGAGGGGGGAGTATGGGGTTCTGGTGTGAGAGCATCTGTGTAGGCCCGCTTTAGTCTGTCAATAGAGACTGTCTTTATGTCCATCAAAGTCAATGGTGAAATGTTTATCTGTGCGTGCAAGTACGCGATAGGGTCCAGAATACGAACGCAAACGAATCACATAAAGTGTAGGATCCTGAGTAGAAAGGTCGACTGGAGCAAGCATCTGCCCTGGCAAAGATAAAGTAATGCCGTACAAAAGCTCGACTGGAGAGAATCCAAGGTCCTCTTTAATTGAAGTGCGGAAACCGTGTAGTACTATGAGGAGGTAGTCGCTCCAATGTAGAGTATCCGATTAAGCACGCAATGTGGCCTTTAACTGGCGATGAAAACGCTCTACCATTCCATTAGATGCAGGATGGTAACTGGTAGTCCTGATGCGTTGAGCACCGATGATCTTTGATAGATCCGTGAAAAGTTGAGATTCGAACTGCCTACCACGGTCTATAGTAATAGTGGTAGGAATTCCATAGCGCGATATCCATCCTGCAACCAGGGCTCGCGCTACCGATTCAGCAATTATGTCACTAAGAGGGATAGCTTCAGGCCATCGGGTGAAACGCTCAATGCAGGTTAGGATGTATGAACATCCACGACTGGTAGGCCAAGGTCCCACGATATCAATATGTATGTGGAAAAAATGTGCGTCAGGTGTGCTAAATTTGCCGAGAGGTGCGCGAATATGTTTATGCATCTTCGACTTCTGATAAGACAAACAGGAACGTGACCAAGCAGTGATATCACGTCTCATATTCGGCCAGAAGAATCTAGCTGAAATGAGTTTCGCTGTGGCGGAAATTCCGGGGTGTGCCAAACTGTGTAGAGAGTCGAAAACTATTCGACGATGAGTCTCTGGGGCCAGAGGACGAGGTGAATCTGTCGCAGTATCACACAGAATCTGAGAATCCGAAGTGGGTACAGGCAGATATTTGAATTGGCAGGTTGCTAATTCAGGTGAAGCGAGATCCAGCGACTCTAGGGTGGGCTGTTCTGCAGCCATAAGATGCAAGTCGATATTCGCAGGTGCTGACAAGGCATTGATGGGTAGGCGAGATAAATCATCCGCCGCTGTATTTTGTTCACCAGGAATATGACGAATGTCATTCGTAAACTGGGATATGAAGTCCAAATGAGTTTCTTGAGGTGAGTATTTGTCCGGATTGGAACTAAGTGCGAACATAAGTGGACGATGGTCAGTATAGATCATAAATTGTCGACCTTCCAGTGAATACCGAAAGTGTTTGACAGCAAGGAAAATGGCTAACAGTTCGCGGCCGAAGGTGCTATAGCGGGATTCGGCGGGCTTTAGTTGCTTTGCAAAGAAAGCAAGAGGTTGAAGCTGTTGTTGGTGATGATGTTGCAATACTGCACCTACCGCTGTGCTTAATGCATCAACAACCAGCGAAAACTGGACACCAGACACAAGGTGTGCAAGTAGAGATGCGTTTGCTAAATTCTGTTTAGCTTTGGAGAATGCTTCAAGTTGCATGGTTCCCAAAGCGATTGGTTCGTTCTTCTTTCTGTTACGCAGGAGATCAGATAGTGGAGCTAAGAGTTCTGCGCAATGCGGGATAAACCGTCGATAATAATTTAGGAGGCCCAGGAACTGCCGTAGCTGTCGCAAGGAAGCAGGGGGAGGGAGTTCCTGAAGAGTCTTCACTTTCTCAGGAAGTGGGAATATTCCTTCAGAGTTAATCACGTGGCCTAAGAAGACGAGTGAAGCAGCGCCGAAAATACACTTCGCAGTGTTAATACGAACTTGGTACTACTTAAATCGTTCAAACAGTTGGCGGAGGTGCGAGATATGGTCCTCCGGTGAAGCACTCGCGATGAGAATATCATCGATGTAACAATATACAAAATCTTCGTCCATAAATCGCTGGAAAGTACTAGCAGCGTTGCGTAATCCAATAAAATGCGTGGTAGCGTAAGTAGGGGTATCTACCGCAAAGTTCAGATTAGTTAATTCCAGAAAGGAATGCAAAAGCGTATGATACGGGTCATCCGAAGCAGCGATGTAGAAGACTGGACTGATAGACTGGATTAATGAAATACGTCCAAGCGCAGAAAGATTTGTAGTTGCGTCTAGTAAACTACGTGTCCGCATATCAACCATAAGATTGTAATGATGCAAAAAATCAGCACCCAGAATAGGATATGACAAATCAGCTGTGGTGAAAATCCATGAGAAATCTCTACGTAAATACAGGTCCAAAGAGCGAGAGATTTGTCCATACGTAGGGAAAGCTGAATGGTTTATAGCTTGTAGTGATATCTGAGAGAGGAGATTTCTCTCTCAAAAGTTTCAAAGGCCAAATACTGCAAGACGCACCCGTGTCGATGAGGCAGCGTGCATGTTAGAAGGAATCCGTTATGAAAAATGCACAACTTTCAGTACAGGATTGCGGAGAAGACGTCGTACTTAATTCTCTGTCACTTTGTTTCCCTGGTGTGAAAAAGAACAAGGCTGGATACATTTATGAGCAGAGGCTCCGAACCGATTATGGTACCAGCACGATCGTGATGGTGAAAGTTGGAAACGACGATGTGAAGATTTCGAGCGATTCCGCGACCGTTGTCGGGGAGATCGCGATATGGATAAACGAATAAGTTGTACCTCCTTCGTAAGGTCACGGATGGCCTTGAGTGTTGCTTCGTTGCTCGAGGTGGCGCTAGCTGAAACTGATGCGACAGGCAAAGGTGAAGAGTTTGTTGCAAGTCGTGATGGGGTAGTAGTGGTATAATTGCCGGAGTGCTCCAAGATTTCATCAGTGGCTGAGGCCCACTGATCCACCGAACTGGTTTTGGTCATAGCTGCCAAAATGCCTTGGACATTAGTAGGCAGCCTAGAAAAGAAAAGTTGCTTGATCATTGCGCTGTCTGCTGGTGCTTCTTCCGGAAGCTCTCTCATCCTCCGTAAGAGCTGCATAGGTGTACAGTCGTCAAGGTGCACATTGTTAACTAGAGTGCGAAACTTCCTTTCCGCCGAGACAGAGGTGCGGTTAAGAATTTCTTTTTTTATACTGCTATAGGTAGCCTCCGGAGACGGGTCGGTAATCAAATCCTTAACCGTTGAGGTGAAGGAAGCAGGAATGGCACTCAGTAAAAGATGGAGCTGTGTAGTCTGATGAAATATTGTATGCGAGGAAAAATGATTCAATCTGGGCAAGCCAGATTCGCACATCCCACCAAACACCGGTAGAGAATTACTCGACATTGCAGGAGAAAGACGCTCGTAAACTTCACCAAAATAGTTGTGAACAAAACATGTAAAAAAATTTCAAAGTTCCGTAGTATCAGTAGCCACAGTAGAGAGTGCGCTTATGTCGGCCAAAGTAAAGCGCGGGAACCAATGAAGAAGAAGAAGAAGAAGAAGAAGAAGAAGAAGAAGAAGAAGAAGAAGAAGAAGAAGAAGAAGAAGAAGAAGAAGAAGAAGAAGAAGAAGAAGAAGAAGAAGACGAAGACGCCATGATGGACAAAAATGCCATGTGCGAAGTCAAATCGTTTCTTATTGTTGGCTCGAGATTTTTTTTTTTTTTGTGAAGGAAGTATTCTTTATAGTCGGGTCACCATTTTATAGTTAGGATGAGAAGTTAAATATTACCTATATCTTTTTATAACTGCAAGTTATAATCTTCTAAGGATCTTGTTTTTACAAATGGTATAAGAGAAATACCTTAGTTGATGAGTTGGTAGCTGTATTGGTAATAACATGCTTCTGACTTCCAGGATATAAATAAATATCTCTTTAACGCTCAATCATCTATAAATATAATTTTTATTGTCGAAAGGAATGTAGGAGTCATTTTATAATAATTCTTCACACGTCAGTACCCATCTCCTGGTCTTCTCCGTACTGTGGTTCTTCACCAGTCAGTGAGAGAGAGTGAACATGTATTCATACGCGATTTACCATTGGTCAATTTAACCTTATTGCATATGAAAATGTTGCTATTGCAAGGTACGACGTAGTTCCACTACAACTATATATATATACTAACTGGCCCGTCCGGCTGGCGCTCCGCTAGGAATACCGGCATTTTATCTTTTCAGGAATCTCCCCTACACTCCAGTGAAAAGATACCACACGCCCTCTCAAGTCTACGAGGTTGGGATGAGGTGGGGGTTAACGTGCTCTGATGTTGGGTTTGAATCGCTTTTATGATTCCAAGTAACTGAAAATATTTATATTACATTGTTAGAGCCTCAGAGTATACAATATATTTTGTTCGGCCCTTCGGAGCAAAGATGAAGAGATTGTTTGGCGAGCTCACCCTAGAGCATCCTACATACAATTGACCATGGGAGAAGCATGGTTTTCCAAGATGAAGGCCAGCCACTTGTAGGGTTTGACGCCAAGTTTTGTTGATGGTAATCGCGAAGCTTAGTCTTATTGGAAATTGAAGTCGCTTGAACTCAAAGGGTAAGTCGGCTGGCGACAACGGGATGTGAGGAATAAATACATCTTCTGCCCTACCAACTCCAGTCATGATTGTGGCTTCAATGGCATGACGCAGTATCTGCTTCACTGCAAGTCGTGTGCCATTGCAGAGCTTTGGTGGGTTCAGATTTCGCAGCAGGTGGATAGGGGCACCAAGCTTTAACTGCAACCTGTGTGGAGGAATTCCTGGCAAATCAAGAGCGTTCAAGAATTCCACTGGGTATTGAATTGCCACATCAGTGTCAACCACACAATCGATTGACTTGTATGTGTGAACAGGCCCAGGGATCTGCTTAAGTAGCCTATCGTTGATGTCTCTGACACTGTCATTTCTTGGTGCAAGTATTGCTCTTTCACAGAGTCAATCACGGCAAGTGAAATTCACAGACAGCCGTGGGAAGACTTTGGATGAAAGTTCTTCTGTCTGGACGACCATCCCAATTCGATCCACATCAATGAATCCATCGCCAGCACTTGTTGCCCCGCTTCCAAGCTCAAGTAGGCGTTGTGCAAAAATTCCTGCTTGTTGGTCACCATGCAGGTGAACCCTCATATTGGTCGACAGACTGAGCTTTGAGATTTTGATCCAGAGGTATGAAGACTTAATTGATGCCTTCACCTCGTCAGCTCGAGTTCGGCTAGGGATAACTGGAAGTATTTGTCTGAAGTCACCAGCCATGACGAAGGTAACGCCTCCCATGATGGAGTTATTTCCTCGAACGTCTTGCAGTGTCCTGTCCAGCGCCTCAAAAGCAGTTATGTGAGAAAAAAACATGAAAAAGAAATTATAGGAGGATGCCAAAAGTGCCAAAAAACAAAGAAGTAGAAAAAAAATGACGCCTAAATTAGAAATAAGTAACTTTGTGAGCCATAGTGCATTCATCCCAGACAATAAGGCAACACTGCTTGATGAGATCAGCCAGAACACTTCCGCGTGGAATGTTGCAGATTGGAGTTTCAATCTTCGCAAGGTTCAACGGGAGTTTGAAACTGGAATGAGCGGTGCGACCTCCGGAGAGAAGAGTCGCTGCAATTCCAGAGGAAGCAACGGCCAGTGCGATCCACCGGTTCTTTCTCACCGCTGCAAGTAAGAGGTTGATGACGAATGTCTTTCCCGTGCCTCCTGGAGTATCAACGAAGAAGTGGCCACCCTTGTTAGTTGTCACATCATCAACAATGGTGTTGTAAGTCAGTTGCTGATCATGGATCAATTTGGGTTCGTTGGTATTAATAAACTCATGAAGAGCACTGATCTCGTAGTTCGTCTCGCGGAGAAGCTCTGTAGACGTTGACCTCTGGACACTCCTGTCAGGAGCAAGTAAACTGTAGTAACTTAGAGGCCTACACCAATCTCCAGGACACTGTTTTCAAGACAAATCAGTGCCTCATTGAAAACGACATCGTATGTTACGTTCGGATTGTGTCTGCGTGTGCGGTGGAGGATGTCCTCAGCTAGACTTTCGCGGTGGTTGTTCCACAGTGCGAGAGGGTCGGCGAGATCGCAGTTGTGTAGCATAATAGCAAAAGGTGTTCGCAGCTGAGAAGGGACTTTAGCAGATGCTGCTTCTTGCAGGGTGAGGTGTCAATGGCTGTCATCGTGTAACATACCATGCATCCTGTAAGTGGAACATTGATGGCCATTGATGGTTCTCAGATCTTGGAAAGACTGTGGTCCTCTAACCTCGAACAGGAGCATTCTTTGGAAGAAACACTCGAACTGAGTCGGATGGACGCTGTAGACCCTTCCAAGAACATCTGCTGACTTGATCTGGGGGTGTCCTTCCACTGCTTTGCCAGCCTTTCTACGTGTAGAAGCGGAGAAGTTGCCAATAGAAGAGTGTTTGTGCGAATTCGTCTTCTTGGCAGAGCTTGAAAGAGGCCGTAGGGGTTGTATTCTTCGGTGGTTCTTGAACAATTTGAGCAGCCTGTTCTGGATGGAAGAAAACTCTCTGGCCATTTTCAGATGCACTGCCAGGTGCTCGACTGCAGGATGGCGTTCATGAAGTGGTAAACCGAAAATTCGCCAAATGGCCTCATTGCTACTTATGTATCGACCACTCTGGTATTGTTTCACTTCATCTCTGCCATTCTGTGTTTGAAGATTGAACACTGCCATTTCTGACCCCTTGTTGACATATTTACAAACATACTCGATAGACTTTATAGAATTGCAGAATTCTACGTTGAAGTGTGCATCGAAGGCTTTGGAGAGGAGAGGACAGTACGCAACAATCCACCTGTTGTCAATAGTGAATTGTTCTGGCTGACCACTGACTCTTATAATGGCTGTGTGTGTTTTCCCACCATCCTCTGGCTTTCTTCTCCTATATAGTGGGTAGCCATCATGCCGTGTTTGTGTCTCCTTTAGGAATTCGCGTGGAAACTTCTTGCTGCATTTTCCATCTTCCATGCAAGGTGACCTTGGGTTGAATTCCCCCACATGGACCATGAACCATTTGAGCTCTGATAATGTCAAATAGCCTCTGGTCTTCTGCAGGATCAGGGAGTTCAGCACTTATCAACGAGTCAATCTGGGAAGGACAGATTTTCTCGATTAGCCAGATTAGAATGTTTGCATGGGGAAGTCCACGTTTCTGCCACTCAATGGTGTACATATCACATCGTGTTGGTCCAAAGATTTCTTGCTTCGTTAGGATTGACATGAGCTTCATAACTTTCAGACGGAATACTCTTGCAATAAGGTCATGACGGTGAGCGGACGTTTGGCCAGGAAGGAGTTCACCAGTTATTTCAGTCCACTTTGGGTTGCATGTGAAGGTGATGAAAAGGTCGGGACAGCCATAGTGCCTCACGTATGTCATTGCATCTTGAGTCTTTTCATGCATATATCGAGGACTGCCTGCGAAGGTGGAAGGGAGGATGACTAACTTACGAATCTCGTGGCCATGTCTGGCATCATTGTTCACATCATCACAAAGGTGAGCGTAATTGTCAGCTCGCAGTTTCTTCTGATGGCTTGCAGTATAAGCAAGGCGTTCACTCTCTATGTTGGCATACATGTCAACGACAAACTGGTGAAATAGATCGCGTGCTCGGTGAAGATGATCGAAGTTGTTTGAACGAAGCATCAGGTCAAAGGCATAAAAATCCATCGCAGAGTTCTTGTTGGTTGGCTCACCATTAGATCCAACTTGACGAAGCAGCCAGTGGTATCCATGCTCCTCTGTTGTGTACAGAAGTGGGTACTGAAGGCCATCGTATGCTTTGTTGGTATCAGGAATTTTTTTTAGACCTTCATCACAATGTCGGATGACTATATCACGCTTTCCCCCGGTGTGACCAGCAAGGACAGCTGCAACCTCTGCAACAGCTGGAGCATTGAAGCGTCTACGATGCTCACCAGCTGGAACCATGTCAGGGTGTATAACAATGTCGAAATTTTTGGCTGGAGGGTTTTCAATGGCAAATTTAAAGTTTTGAATCAGTCTGTTTGAGACACTTAACATGTCCTGTAACTGGCGAATTATTTCAAGTCTGGTTCCTGGGATGGCCCGATGGCGACGTATCGCTTGTGAATTTTCATCTCCAATGAAGTAGATTTGCAAAAACTTGTGGTCTTCGTCGGTCAGGGGTAGGAGACTTCCAATCGTGTGGTACACTTGGCCCTGTACTTTAAATGTGGGCATGTATCCGCCATGATTAACTTCCTTTTCAGCTCCGAAGCTCGTCATTTGAAAGCAGCTATTGTAACTCCTTGTGTTTGCAAGGAAGTAACGGCTATCATTACTCTGGCCTGAGAAGAGACTTTTGAGCGGTTCCAAAGGGCAAGTGAGTAGGGGCAAACTGATTTTGCCTCCAATGCAGCACATGCCTGGCGCCTCCCTGTCCCACTTGAGAGCTTCAAAATGTGGGCAAATAGTGTTCATGGATCCAAGTTGAGAAGCGATAGAATAGTCGATGGTGGAATCATATCGAAAAGCTGAACCGGAGTTTTTTAGGGCATCTCTGACTTGCTGACCAGCAGAGTAGGCTTCTCTGATAGATCCAACTGTCGACCGAAGGTGTTTCTCTCTCACCTGTAGAATAATTTTTTTAAAAGTTTTTGCCCATTACAGTTCCTTACAAAACTCAGTCCTACCGCTGGTCGTAAAATATTCGACCATCTCCAAATGTCCTACTCCAGTGTATGTATTATAATGAAGCGGATCTTTTGGGCCTATATCAATGTTCCCATCGATTGTGATACTACTTTCTTAATAAGTAGCCAAATTACACCTCTGAAGTTCGACAGTTTTACCGAATATCTGTAGAAAAAACTGTGACAAATGAAACTGTCTTTTGGACCTATATCAATGTTCCCATCGATTGTGATACTACTGAAATGATATTTCTTAATAAGTAGCGAAATTATACCTCTGAACTTCGACAGTTTTACCGAATGTCTAGAAAAAACAAAAAATATCGTGACAAATGAACTGTTGTATGTCTGATTCATATACTTTGGTTGAAACACGGCAAATCTATTTACTTTTAAAGGAGTTACCTTTGGAAAAGTCCATTTTGGAAATATAATATTTCGTTGTGCCGAAAGATTGGGACTCAAGATGCACTGTTAAATGTTCAATGCTGGGTTCGACAAAAATCTAGTGTGGAAGCACATGTAGAAGCTATCTATTGACAGATGAACTGAACTGTTGATAGCGCTGTTTGATGCGACGAATTTATATATATATATACTTACCAGAACAATTAACGTACAGGTTAACATTGTTGATCTGATATAAAATCTTTGACAACATTTTGATTTCTGTAGGCAAACAAATATTGATGACTGCCCTGTAATGAATTTGCTCAGAATTGTTAAAAAGTAAACGGAGAACAAAAAGCAGAAAAACGAAGAGGCAGTACAAATGATATTATTAGTTTCGCGCTTGAGAGTGTGTGTGTGTGTGGGGGGGGGGGGGCGTTTCGGTCATAAGCTCTTCATCGGGAGAAAAGTGCGTAGGAAGAGAGTTCCGAGGGTGTGTGGAGGAGTGGTGGAAAGACATGTAAAAAAAAGGGAGGGAGAGGAAAGGGAGGATAACAAATTCGAGTCCGGAGACTGAGTGTGTGTGTGTGTATGGCGTGGTTCGAAAATAATGTAAGTGTTTGTTGGTGTGTATGTTCCTAAAGTATTTCCACGGAGTGTGAGACAAGATTCTGGAGATTCGGCGTGTTGTAGGATGGATACCTGGAACGATGACCGGTGGTGTAAAATCCTGGTGTGGTAGTGAGGATGTGGAGAGATGTGGGGTGCGCGCGCAACAGGAAGTGGTCAGAGGGTCAAGGCAGGGTGAAGAGATAGCAGTAGGCAGTAGAGGGTGACAGGTATAGAAAGGGTCTGTATGTGGTGTGGACTGTGTGTCTGTGTGTGCGGAGGTGCGGTGGACAGGGGAGGAGATGGGTAGGTGTGAAAAGTGGAGGAAGAAGGTGGTGGTGTGGGGTCTTGGTGTGTATCTTAGTGGAGTTGTTAGTGGGCTGTGTGTGTGAGGGCGTGTGTGTGAAGCGGGGAGAGAGAGAGGGGGAGGAAAGGTGTTGGGGGACAGAGGAGGGAGTGTAGTGTACTGGTGTGTGTGTGCGTGTTTGCTAAAGGAAGAGGGGTGGGGAGTTCAGGCCGGGGGTGGGTCTGTAGTGTGAAGATAGTGTGTCCCAAGGCATTGGATCAGGCCACATGCTCTGAGGTGGTGGGCGTAATGTCCAGAGGAGCCAAAGTGGCGGGCGACGGGGGAACTCCCGCCGAGACGAATATCGCAGAGGCGACGTCCAGTCAGGCCGTCGTAGGTTGCGCTGCACGGAGTGCAGCGAGTCCATAGGCTAGGTTGGAGGAGGTGCTGCGGTAGGCGTGCCGGACAGAGAGAGATTGGCCGCTGGGACCCTGGAAGGTGGTGGTGTTGGTGATATGGGGGCAGGTGTGGGCAGGCCTGGAGCAGGGAAGGGAACTGGGGGGGGGGGGGGTAGAAGAATGTGGGTTGGGGGTAAGGAGCTGCGGACGAGGAGGGAGCGGAGATTACGCGCGCGTTTGAAGGCGGGGAGGGATAGGATGGGAAGATGGGGGCGGTGGAGGGGTCGGACTAGAGGCGTCGGAAGAGGCGGAGGATGGTGCGGTGAAGGGGTGGTAGGTTATGGGGAAGGGGAGGCGTTGGGTGGGGGTGCGGGCGCGTGGGGTGAGGGCGGTGGAGCGGTGTCAAGAACGGCGGGGATGAGTTCTGTGGGGCAGTTGCACGCGGAGACGATGGGGCGGCCTGGGTTGTCGGGTTTGTGGAGTTTGGGGAGGAAATAGATAGCGGGGCTGCGGACGATGAGGTGGGAAGCGGTGGGAGGAAGGAGGGAGGAGGAGACGAGGTGTTGGATGGTGGAGGAAACTTGTTGTTGGTAGAGGGGTGTGGGGTCGGTGGGTAGAGGGCGGTAGAAGAGGGGGTTACGGAGCTGTCTGAGGGCTTCGTCAATTTAACCTTATTGCATATGAAAATGTTGCTATTGCGAGGTACGACGTAGTTCCACTTCAACTATATATATATATATATATATATATATATATATATATATATATATATATATATATATATATATATATATATATATATATATATATATATATATATATATATATATATATATATATATATATATATATATATATATATATATATATATATATATGTACAGGGACCGTCCTGACGAAGGCCAGTCAAGCCTGAAATACATAGACGGGTGTCCCTTGCTTCTGCTGGACACCACCAGAGGTGAAACAATTGTTCTCGGTATGGTGAACTAACTGTTGTGTTACTACTTATATATATATATGTATATATAAATATATATATATATATATATATATATATATATATATATATATATATATATATATATATATATATATATATATATATATATATATATATATATATATATATATATATATATATATATATATAAAGGAAGGCATACCATATTTTTAATATGATATCCCAGAAATATATATAACGAAATAAATATGGTTTTATAAATATAGTTTCCATTTGTTTAATATCGTATATATATATATATATATATATATATATATATATATATATATATATATATTAAAATAACAGATTAAAGTTTAAGCCAAGAATCGCTGCTTTCACCCGTAACGGGAAACGTCAAACTGTGAACGCAGAAGTAAATATTTCAAAAAACTTTGCAACCGGAGGAAGACAGGAAGACGATACTTTGGTTCGTGGAAACGTTTCCGGGAAAAAAACGAAGATAATACGTCATAATTTGAGGCGATAAAAACAATTACACGCAAAGACAAAACCACGTTTATGGTATAAACGAAGTCGTAGACTAATATTCTATTAGGTGGATGGAGACGTTCTCTGGCAAAGAACGAAAAAAACAAAGATAATACGTCATTATGTGGAGCATGGAGAACAATTGCACGCAAAGACAAAATCATGTAAAAGGTATAACTGAAGTCGTAGACTTAAATTCTAACTAGGAAACCGAATGATTCTCGGCTTCAGAGTTAAGAATAAAGTAAATAAAATACAGAGGTAATTGAAATTAAATAAATAGATACACGCATCCATATACGTACATACACAAGCATACGCGAAAACACTCGCCATAGGTATACAAATACAAGCACGTACACAAAAAACCCGCACGCACATACAGAACCCACGCAACGCCTGTACCCGCGCACATACGAACGTATACACCAAATGCACATAAAAATATATATAAAAATATATATGTGTGTGTGTGTGTGTGTGTGTGTGTGTATACATATAATTAAATAAATACGTATATAACGCGCGCACACACATACCTACATGTAAATACACATATGTTCGCAGACGTACGTCAACCAAAACACGAAGTACACATATACACACACCCTACATACTTACGAACCTGCATACTCACACAGACGCAAAACTCGCGTATGCACATAACCAAATGCACTTGTACCAGAATATATAATATATACGCCATAACATATACAAGCAAATATATGTACGAGAAAGTATACGTACCTTCACAAAACATACAGATAATATATACTTATCTATACAAATAAGTAATGGTATAAACATATCATATACTTAGCTACCACATCAAGACGTAAAATATCCGCGTATAGTTCGTACTATCCGTTAGGGTATAATGTGGGGCTGTAATACAGGAATGTTTTGTGCAATTTATGTTTACAAGCCGAAATTGCCTCAGATTTTTTGTTTAAGATGTGATCTTTGGCGTAGAGTTTTTCCAGGGCGCGCAGAGGTCACATGGTCTTTTATTTCCGTTATACGATCTAGCTCTAGCTAGGATCTCCCAGTGTAACTTATATTGGGTGTAGTTGTCATTTAGACTCCAGATATAAGCTGAAAGTGACGTCATATTCCTTCTTAAAGGGTTAAGAAAAGAATGGGCGTGCATGTAAATACGCTGCTTGAATCTATTGGCTGTTAACCCTATGTAGGCCCTACAGGGCGTGGGTGTTTCAACCTTACATTTGTAGACAATATATATATATATATATATATATATATATATATATATATATATATATAACAAAAACTCTTCCATTACTACTACTACCTTTCTTTTCCCACATTGTCTATTATGACTCTACGAAGTCATCTATTCCCTTACCTCCCTTCCTCTCTCTTTTCGAGGTTTACGATGAACTTCTTCGAAATCCTAACATATTCGCCTGTCTACTATACGTACTTGTATCGGATTATTTCGACCAATCAAACCTCAGCAACATGTCCCCCTCCCACCCATTACCAACCCCAAAAAACTCTGCCATTACTACTACTACCTTTCTTCTCGCCCTTACCAGCCCCCAAAACCCTGCCATTATTACACTACTGTCCTTCTAGCTCTGAATTCTCTTACCGTTATGTATGGATGAGATGAGGATAAATGGAGCAGTCCCGAATTGATAAATAAATGAATATGAATCCGCGAGTTACCAAGCACCCATGCGAAGCTTTAATTCAGAGACAGGAAGCATACACACACCACCGCAAAAATTAACCCTTTCCCACGAATGTTGACAAATGCCCAAAACTCCGAGCTGGAACCATCAATGTAAGCACAATGAAAGGAAGAGCATGAGAAATCGTAGAGATGCTAGAGTGAAAGGAAATTGATTATGCTGTGTAGAGGAGAGTCCGCTAGAGTCCTCGTAGGCAAAAGTCAGTGTTACAAATTTTTCTGGGTGGGAAATGACAATGGGATGGGTGGTGTAGGTCAGATAGATTTTATCCTCATCAGAGGATGTGACAGATGGACGGTCGTAAACACATAAGCCTTCCCTAGTGAGGAATGTACCTCCCAACATAACTTAGTTGTCAGCGACCTCATTGTCAAAACTAGACGAACTTGGAAACAGAAGGCAACCTAGAGAAGAAAGATCTGGAAGCTGAAAGACCCCTCAGCCAGTAACAGATTTAAAGATATTTTACTCGACGCCTATGACAGTAAAGAAGAACAGATAGAGACATTCAATGTAGAAGAGCACTGGGAGTTCCTAAAAAATAACTTACTAGAGGCGACGGATGAGGTCGGTGGCTGGAATAAGACCACAGGCAAGAGGAGAGTGACTTGGTGGTGGAACAATAAGGTAGATGAGGCAGTTAAGGCCAAGAGACATGCATGGAAAGAATGGAAGAATGGGGGGAGCAGGGTACATTACATAGAGACCAAGAGGGAAGCTAGGCGACAAGTATACTTAGCTAGGAGGGAAGCGGAGGACAGAAAATTCAAGTATGTCTTGCAACGTGAGAACCAGGAACAGGAGGTGTTCAAGATTGCGAGGCAGTGTGTCAGAGAGAATTATGATGTCATTGGAGAGAAGTGTTTCCGGAATGATAAAGGTGAGCTTTCCCTCACAAGTGCTGAGAAGAAAGATGCATGGAAGAGTCATTATGATAGATTACTAAATGAGGAGAATGCATGGGAAGAAGAGACCGTACTCCAAGTAGACCCTATAGTGGGGCCAGCAGTACAAGTCAGCAGCAGCGTAGTAAGTAAGGCAATCAAAGATATGAAGACAGGGAAGGCAACCGGTCCATCAGGTATAGCTGCCGAGATGCTGAAGGCATCTGGATCTGTAGGTCACACTATAACCACACGTATTGTTAACCAGGTAATACTAGGTGTCATACCAAAGGATTGGAGCAGCAGCATCATTGTCAACTGCTACAAAGGTAAAGGTGATGCACTCGATAGAGGAAACTATAGAGGTATAAAGCTGATGGACCAGGTCATGAAAGTAACAGAAAGAGTTACAGCACAGTTGATTAGGGACCGGGTGAAACTAGATGAGATGCAATTTGGGTTTGTACCAGGAAAAGGCACCACTGATGCCCTCTTCCTTGTGAGGCAGTTACAGGAAAAGTACCTAGCTAAAATTAAGCCGCTCTACCTGGCGTTCGTCGATCTGGCGAAAGCCTTTGACAGAGTTTCCCGTGCCATAATCTGGTGGGGTCCTAGAAAACTAGGAGTAGATGAATGGCTTGTGAAAGCTGTACAAGCCATGTATAGGGGAGCAGTCAGTAAAGTTAGGATTAGCAATGACTATAGCGAGGAATTTGGCATACATGTCGGTGTCAACCAGGGCTCTGTTCTTAGCCCTCTCCTGTTCATCATAGTTTTGAAGGCAATAACGGAGGAGTTTAAGACCGGATGCCCATGGGAACTCCTGTATGCAGATGACCTCATACTTATGGATGAATCTATGGTAGAACTACAGAAGAAATGTCAAACATGGAAGCAAGGACTAGAAAGAAGGGGTCTCAAAGTCAACCTGACAAAGACTAAGGTCCTTGTAAGTAGACAAGAAAACAGAACCCAGATACCCTCAGGGAAATGGCCTTGCTCAGTATGTAGGAAAGGTGTAGGTAGGAACTCCATCCTCTGCCCCAAATGCAAACAATGGGTACACAAGAGATGTAGTGGGATCTCAGGAAGCTTAACTAAGAATGTAGGCTTCACATGTAGCAGCTGCACTGGGACAGCACGCAGCAAACAGCCACAGGAAACAAGCACCACCAAACTCTAATAGGGCTCTGTAGAAACAGTAGACAGCTTCTGCTACCTAGGTGACCGAATTAGCAGCGGAGGTGGGTGTTCGGAAAGTACAATAACTAGGGTAAGAACGGGATGGAAGAAGTTCAGGGAGCTACTGCCACTGCTAGCTGCAAAATGCTTTTCCCTCAAAATGAAGGGCAAACTGTATGATGCGTGTATACGAACAGCAATGTTTCATGGTAGTGAGACTTGGGCGCTGTCTGTAGAAAACTTGCGTAGATTAGAAAGAAACGAAGCCTGCATGCTCCGATGGATGTGTAATAGTAATATACGCGAACGGCAAAGCATAAACGGATTGAGAGAGAGACTGAGCATAAGAGGAATCAAATGCTGTGTGCAGGAGAGGCGGTTGCATTGGTATGGATATGTGATGCGTATGAAGGATGACAGCTGCATAAAAGGGTGCAGAGCACTAAAAAAGTCGATGGAAGCCGCGGAGTGGGGAGACCCAAGAAGACCTGGGATGAGGTGATAAAAACCGACCTTACCCAATTACACCTCTCAAAGGCGATGACACACGACCGTGACCTCTGGCGCCACCCAGTAATACAGAAGACTCGACCCCCCCCCCCCCCACGGGTACAAGCCGAAGCTGAAGCATATAGACAATATATCCCCAACCCCTCCAACTGCAAAGTGGTCGTGTAGGTGCCACGGCAAAAAAGCACTCAGCCCATGCTGTAAAGTGGACGTGTAGGCGCCACGCAAAAAAGCACCCAGCACTCACTGTAAATGAGGTTGGTGTTAGGAAGGGCATCCAGCTGTAGAAATCAAGCCAGAATCAGTTCCCGTATGAGCAAGGCATGGTCAGCCGATCGGCTACTACCCACAACATGACAACCCGTCTAACCCATGCTAGCGTGGAAGGACGGACGTAAAACGGTGATGATGATAATATATATATATATATATATATATATATATATATATATATATATATATATTAGTAGTAAAGATGGAATCAAAGAAAGCAAAAGATTAGAAAAGCATTTTGGAATTAACTTAACAACTGAGAGAACATTGCAGCATTTCTTACTGATGTTTGAAGATTATTCCTATTGTTGTTGGAATAGCAACATTAGAAGTAACAACAATAATAAATACTATAAACACCACAAACACATGAAACGACCACAAACAATAAATAAAAAAATCACAAACACACAAAAAAATAACACAAACATACAAAAAAAAACAAACGACTGCAAACACTCAAAACGACCACAAACCCTCAAAAAATAGATAAATAACATTATCATCATCAGTTACAAAAAAACAAAACAACCACAACAGCAGCAGAAATAACAACAACAACAACAACAACAACCACAACAACAACAACAACAAGCAATAGAAACAACAATAGCAGCAGCAGCAGCAATAACAAAAACAACACAAGAACAAAACAACAACAGCAACAGCAACAACAGCAAAAACAACAAAAACAACAGCAACAATAGCAGCAACAGCAACAGCAACGGCAACAATGACAACTACAACAATTGCTAAAAAAAACTGAGATTTCTCTATTGTGTAGTTGCAGGAAGCCATCTTCCTCTATCTACATATAATAATTTGCAATGTGTTATTATTTGCTGTCACACAGACATGATACTGTAGAAATAAGAGGCTGTCAAACGACAAAGAGAGAGAGAGAGAGAGAGAGAGAGAGAGAGAGAGAGAGAGAGAGAGAGAGAGAGAGAGAGAGAGAGAGTGAGAGAGAGAGATTGGAAAGTAGAAGGAGAAAGTCAGAGAGGCAGAGTGTCAGTAGGAGAATGAAAATAAAACTGAGTGAGAATGAAAGAATAACATTGTGCATGATATGCAGAGACTTGTTGAAGAGGGAGGCATCACACATTTATATATATATATTTATCATCATGATCATCATCCATTTTCCACACTGGCATGGGTTAGACGAGTTATTCTGTTGTGAGCGATGCCAGTTAGGTGACTATTTCTTGCTCATACAGAACTTATTTTGGCTTGGTTTCTACAGCTGGATAACCTTCCTAATGTCAACCTCATTTACAGTGTGGACTGAGTATTTTTGCTGTGACACCTACAAAACCATTTTACAGTATAGGCTGGCTGCTTTTTGCAGTGTTGCCATCAGGATCACTTTACAGTGTGGACTGGGTGCTTTTTGTCCTGTCACCATCACGACCACTTTACAGTGTGGGTTGCAGGCTGCACTGCATGAATACTTCAGCTTGGGAGGTGTATGCGAGTGGATGGTGTGGGGCAGTGCATAATATATTCCTCAGCTTCAGCCTGTGTTCATGGGAAGTTGGGTCTTCTGTATTACTGCTTAGTGCCAGAGATCTCACTCCTGTGTCATTGTCTTTGAGAGATGCAATATATTTATATATATACAAATATAATTTCAACGAGATCGTATTTCGGCTGTGGTAAAAAACAAAGCGAAACACAATTTTCGAGATATGCGGCAAGCGCTCAATGGACTAAAAGAAGACCAAAGCAATTAACATACGTTATAGAGGCCATACAAACTGAAAATGGCGGTCATGAAGCTATCAGCCACCGGAGCCAAAAAACGAAGCTAGCTAAACAGGTTAAACAATATATATATATATTTACATATATACAGGTGATGCCAATGATCTGTCTATCGAACTTCAAAAACAAGACAGCCACCTAATCACTTATAGATCAGGTGACCACGCCAGGCAAATTGATTTCATTGTTACTAGAAGATGAGATAAAGTGATTGTTAGGAACACAAAGTCCCTCCCCAGTGAAGAATGCACCTCCCAACAGAAACTAGTAGTTAGCGACCTTAAAGTCAGGTCTAGAAGAATTCGACAACAGAAGCCTACTTAGAGGAGATGAGTATGGAAGTTATAAGACCCATCAATCAGTGACAAATTTAGAAGTATGTTGACTGACACCTTTAATAGCAAGGAAGAGCAAATAGAGACTTACAATAAAGAGGAACAGTGGGAGTTCCTGAAAGATAACCTACTGAAGGCGATAGATGAAACCTGTGGCTGGAATAGGTCCCTAGGAAGATGGAGAGTGACTTGGTGGTGGAATAGTAAATTAGATGAAAAAAATTAAGTCCAAAAGACAAGCTTGGATAGATTTGCGTAATAGGGGTAGCAGGGAAGTTTACCAGAAGGCTAGGAAAGCAGGTAAGCGGCAAGTTTACCTCGCTAGAAGGAAAGCAGGAAACGAAAATTTTAAGCATGTTTTGTAGTGTGAGGATCAAAGATGTGAGGTGTTCAGGATTACTAGAGAGTGTGACAGGGATAATTGGGATGTCGGAGGAGAGAAGTGTGCCAGAAATTACTTTGGCGAACTTGTCCTCACTGACGCTGAAAAGAAGGTAGCATGGCAGTGCCACTATGGAAGATTACTGAATGAGGAGAATGCATGGGATAAAGACAGTCTGTCACATGTCGACCCAACAGAGGAACTGGCTGTATAAATTAGCAGTAGTATAGTAAGTAAGGCAATCAAGGATGTGAAGTCAAGCAGGGCAGCTGGCCCCTTAGGGATAGTTGCTGAGATGCTGAAAACCTCAGGTATGGTGGGCCACACCATAGTCTCCCGTATTGTAAACCAAGTCATACAAAATGGTGTCATACCCAATGACTGGTGTAGCAGCATCATTGTAAACTGTTACAAGGGCAAAGGAGATGCCCTAGATAGAGAAAACTATAGAGGCATTAAGTTAGTTGACCAGGTTATGAAGGTCTCTGAAAGAGTCATAGCTCAGCTGATTAGAGAACATGTTAACATAAATGAGATGCAGTTTGGATTTGTCCCAAGTAAGAGTACCACAGATGCCCTCTTCCTTGTAAGACAAATGCAGAAGTACCTAGCTGAGAGTAAGCCACTCTACCTGGCTTCTGTCGACTTGGAGAAAGTTTTTGACAGAGTGCCCTGTTCCATTATCTGGTGGGCTCTTAGAAAACTAGGAGTTGAAGAATGGCTTGTGAGGACAGTTTAAGCAATGTATAGAAGAACAGCCAGTGAAGTCCGAATTAACAATGACTATAGCGAAGAATGTAACATGCAGGTTGGTGTCCATCAGGGCTCTGTTGTTAGCCCTCTCCTGTTTATCATTGTTCTGCAGACAATAACGGTGGAGTTTAAAACTGGCTGCCCTTGGGAACTTCTGTATGCTGATGACCTAACCCTTATTGCTGGATCTATAGCTGAACTAGAGATGAAATTCCAAACCTGGAAGCAAGGCCTAGAATTGTTAGGTCTCGAAATCAACTTGGCAAAAACTCAAGTCCTAGTAAGTAGTAGGGATAACAGGACACAGATCGCCTCTGGGAAATGGCCCTGCTCAATGTGCAGAAAAGGTGTAGGTAGAAATACCATTCTATGTACCAAATGCATCGCAATGGTTACACGAGATATGTAGTGGGATCTCAGGCAGGCTAACAAAGATTATAGATTTTACTTGTGGCAGGTACATAAGGGCAGTAAGTAACAAGAACCCTCAGGATACAACCACCTTCAAATGCTCAGACGGCTCGGTTGAAGTGGTGTATAGTTTCCATTACCTGGTTGACCAAATCAGAAGTGGGGGAGGGTGTTCCGAAAGCCCAGTAACCAGAGTGAGATCGGGTTGGAGAAAATTCAGGGAGCTACTACCGTTACTAACTACAAAAGGTTTTTCTCTCAAAATGAAAAGCAGACTGTATGATGCATGTATACGAACAGTAATGTTGCATGACCTGGGCACAGTGTGCTGAGGACCTGTCATGATTGGAAAGAAATGAAGCCGCCATTCTTCGCTTGATGTGCAATAGCAATATACATGAACAGCAAAGTATAAATATTCTGCATGTGAAATTAGGCTTAAGAGGGATCAGTTGTTGCGTGCAGGAGAGGAGATTGTGTTGGTATGGACATGTGATGCTTATGAAGGATGACAGCTGTATAATAAGGTGCAGAGCGCTCAATGTCGATGGTAGCCGAGGTGTGGGCAGACCTAGGAAGACTTGGGATGAGGTAATAAAAGCTGACCTTGCACAATTACACCTCACCAAGGCAATGACAAAGGACCACAATCTCTGGTGCTATGCAGTTTTACAGAAGACCCGCCCTCTATTATTCTCAGGCTGAGGCTTAAACCTAGTAGGCCACACCTTCCTCAACCTTCTCCCCTCTCATTCACCTCCCTTAGCGGTAACCATACCTCCCCTACTACCCTGTCTACATTATTTTCACCCAAGCCCCTCCACCCTCCCTAGTCTCAAGACAAAAGTGCCCAGATCCCACTATGTTATGTCGGTGACATGACAAAGGTGCCCAGTCCACACTGTAAAATGATCGTGTAGGTGTCATGACAAAAAGCACCCAGCACACACTGTCAATGTGGTTGGCGTTAGGAAAGGCATCGGGCTATAGAAAACTAGCCAGAAAGTCTCCTATATGAGCGAGACATGGTCACTCAACCCAACTTGCCTTTAAATGAGACAAACCCATCTAACCCATGCTAGACGTTAATCAATGATAATGATGATGATGATGATGATGATACAGGCATACACACATACATACACACATATATACTTACATACTTACATACTTACATACATACAACATATATACTCATTTGTGGTTCCTTTGATGACTGTACATAGTGCCAGATTAAGTTAGTGCAGGGCTTGTAGCATATACTATAAAACAAAAAGGTCCCAAGTCCAGAGGCTCATCAGACTGGTGCTTATCCCAGTTTCACTGAAGGCTCCTGCTTGGGCAGGATGCTAGTCTCTCAAAGGGTTAACTCCCAATTATTATTGCTATTTATTCTCAGCTGAGTGGGCTGGATCAATGTGAAATTAAGTGTTTTGCTCAAGAATACAACACACAGCTCAGTCCAAGAATTGAACCGAAACATTGACTGTTGTCCAACACCCTAACCACTGGTCTATGTACCTTCACATATACTGTAAAAATAAAAACAAAACAAAATGTGACATAAAGATCAAGGACAGTATAATACTATAGTATAAAACACTTTACTTAGGGCCCCTAAAATGTGGGGTCTGTAGCAAAGGCAACTGAAGTCCCAGTTAGTTTAGGCAGAAAACTGTTCCTCATAATAATCTCCATGCTATTAGTGGTGATGTTTACTCTCTGGATAGCCCTTTCAGAAGAAAGTATATCGTTCACTAATCTTTTTAACCCTTTAGCATTTACACTACTCTATATGCATTATTGTATTTTCACTGTAAACTCTTTATTTCATATAATTACCTCACATAATATCAAATCTACAACAATCTACAATAGTCTTAGTCAATACAGCAATATATATATATACAGGGTATGGACGATATTTGTTCGCAATTTTCAACTGCTAATTTTATGCAAATTTTTTTTACTTCCATTGTCACTCTTGTCTTCATAAAAACAGTGACTATATTTCCATTATTTGTTTTCAGAATAATTGATTATGAATAATTTTGAACCTCCAAATTTGTGGAAGAGACACAGAGTTCTTCTTGGAATCCGTGCCAGGAGGACAAATAAGGACCAGAAGATCAACTCCCAGAACAACATGTGGCTCGCTGTCTCATCCAAAGACGTGCCCAGAGTCATGCAGACAAAGTTTCCAGTAACAACATTGGTCTTAGGTGTCGTCAGCAGTCAAGGTGATGTCATGCCACCTCACTTCTTCCCTGAGGGCCTCAAGCTGAACACCGATGGCTACATCCGCGTTCTGAGCAAGGTGGTAAAGCCCTGGATCAGCCAGGTAGCTGCAGGTAGGCCGTACGTGTGGCAGCAAGACTCAGCGCCCTGCCATACCAGCCGAAAGACCCAAGCCTGGCTGTCAGAGAACTTTGTCGACCATACTTCACCTGACATCTGGCCTCCCAGATCGCCTGACTGCAACCCCCTCAACTTCTTTGTGTAGGGTGCAGTGGAACAAGACACCAACAGATCTATCTGCAATACGAAAGATGATCTGAAAGCCAGGATCACAAGTGCCTTTAGGGGCCTAAGTCGGGGGACAATGACGAAGGCCTGTAGCCGGTTCCGAGGCCGTCTTGAGGCCGTCATCAAAGCCAATGGTGGGTTTATCGAGTGATGTTGAAAGAACAAATCATGAAGACAAACTGACCCAAGTTTGATAAATATATCTTAAAAAATAAAACTACTGTTACTTTTTCCTAGACAGTAATCTTGCGAACAAATTTTGTTCGCACCCTGTATATATATATATATATATATATATATATATATATATATTATATATAAGTATATACATTTTAGTGTCCCAGTTAATCAGCTACAAGAGATATTTAACACTCTAGTAGATTTGCCAAGTATCCAACATTTAGCTTAGCAATGTCAATACATTCATGTGTCAAATTTGAATGATTATATTATGCTTGTGGATTTTACAATTGAATATTAGGTTTAATAACTCCTGATTGCCATTGTTTAGGTGCCTTTCCAGAGATCCTGGCTATCTGGGACACACAAGTCAGACAGAGAATAACTTCTCTATTTAACCTTTTAGCATTGACATTACTCTATATTTACTATTGTGGAGGCACGTGGCGTAGTGGTAAGGGTGTTGGATTTACGATCATAATGTCGTGGGTGCAATTCCTGGGTTGCGTGTTGTGTTCTTGAGCAAAACACTTCATTTCACGTTGCTCCAGTATACTCAGCTGAAAATGAGTACCAGCAATAGCTGGGGGTTTAACCCTGCGATGAACTGGCGACCTGTCCAGGAGGGAGTTTTGTACTCTCAGTCGCTTCCTGCCATGAAACCGGGATAAGCACCAGTCAAATGAGCCTCCTGGCTTAAGACAGACTTTAGACTAGATATTTACTATCATATTTTCTCTTTATTTCACATAATATCGAATCTGAGATTTTGATATTATTTCGCCGAGGTTCACTCTGCCTTTCATCCTTACGGGGTCTATAATATAAAGTACCAGTAATGTATTGGAGTAACTGCTGGCCTTGTGCCAAAAGTAGAAACAATTATTTATTTTGAGAACAATACTTTAACATCAATATGAGCTACCAGTTATGACTGGTTTGAACAGAAAGAGGTGAGAGAATTCTAGCCGGATATTGTCGGTTTAAATATGCTAAAGGCTTAAGGACATATGGTTAGAACATTTGAGGAAAGAATCCCTGGATAGATTTTGTGGGCAAAACAAACCAGCAGGTGACCAAGGGGTAGACCGTGAGAAAGATGGTTGGATAACATCCATCAGAGAAAGTTGCATCTGACTGGACCCCACTGGAAGGCATGCTTGAAAACTCTACCTTCATGACCCTTTCAGGAATAAGTGGATGAAGAGAAAAAAAGATCTTTTGTTGATTTTGCAAAAAAAAAAAAAAATTATTTCATAAGAAATTTATAACATGGAAACTACTGCAGAGAAGGGACAACATAACGAAACTCCTCATAGAGAAAGAGAGTCGCTGTCAACAACTACAGCAGCGATGAAGGAAGACTGCGTCTCTATAATGGAGATGAACACAAAAAACAACAAAACAATATTATTTAAAATAATAGTTTTAAACACACAAAATACAAATAATGCAGACACATCCAACAAGAACAACAACAACAACAACAACAACAACAACAACAACAACAACAACAGCGATAATAAAAACAACAACAATGAAAACAGCAACAACAAAAACAACAGCAGCAAAAATAACAACAGCGATAAACTTGAAAAAGACAATAATAATGAAAACAAGAACAACAAGCCAACCAGCAAACCAAAAAATAATCCCTGTACTAGAGGTAAGTTATCTTTTGGTAGTTCTATGAAAACTTCTTTTACAAAAGTCACTTACACTGAAGAAGTGCAACAAGAAAGAAGGCCAGTAGGAAGAGATGGCCACATTGTCAACCTCAACACCCCTAGTGAAACCATCTAAAATACGCTACATCAAACTGTAATGCATCGACAAATTGGCAGAGAGTCAAACACTATTCTTTGCAGTATAAAGTTATGGCCCTTTACGTTCAGAGTTCAAATCCTGCCACGGTTAACCTTGCCTTTCATCGTTACAGGGACGATAAAATAAAGCACCAGTAATGCACTAGGGTCAATTTAATCGACTTTCCTCTCCTCAAAAATTGTTGGTCATGTGCATAAATCAGAAACAATTGTTACATGAAAAATTAGGAAAGTGGAGAGAGCAACAGAGGCTCAAGTTCAGAAAGTTTTAAGTTCTGTTCAGAACCTAAAACTTTCATACAAAGGGGCAGGGGAGGTGAGAGTTACTATGGAAGAAGAAGCAAAATCTCACTTCCTGAAACCCTTACAGAGTGATGAGATCCTGAAGGTGCTTTACTACTGCAGACAGAGATTGGTAAGGATCTGTGTGAAACAGGTGTCACCTGAAATAGCCATTCCTTGACTAATTACAGCAGTCACAGTAGGTATCAAGAAAAACTAAAAAATCCTTGAAGTCTACCAGACTAAGAAAGAGAATTGGTAGAGATGGGGGAGGCGTGAAACCCTCACCCAAACAACTCAAAGGAATGTAAACACCTTTTCTGAACAAATATATCTCCTAAGTAGCATTATTCTACCAATTAGGTTAGAAGGAAGGAAGGCCAAGTGCCACAATTGTCTTTCAATAAATCATCTAAAAGCTTTCTGCCCAACACTGAAAGGGAAAGAAAGAAAAACCTTTCTACTACCAACACTAACAAATTTACTAACAACAACCATCAAAACCCAGACAGCAACAACAAAAACAACAGCAGTGCCAACACCAGTTGCAAAAGCTACAACAGCAACACTGAAATCAAGAGCAGCAAGCTCAACACCACCAACAATGGCACCAATAGAACCACTACCAGCAACAACAACACCAACAGCCATTGAAGATATGCCACTCCCCAACGTCCCACAATTGGATATAAATTCTGATGAGGGAGAGAAGTGGCAAGCAGTCTGTCCCCACCACCAGCCAAAAAGAAAAAAGAGGGGAAAGAGAAAAAAAGATCCCCAAAGCTGAAAAGTAACAAATGCATTCACATATCAAGGGCGGTGCCCCGGCATGGCCTCAGCCAGATGGTTAAGACAGGTAAAAGAGTAAAAGAGTATACACCTACATCCTCACCACCAACCCTGCCAATATCAACACAACAGACACCACAGTCATCAACATCCAAAACGAAACAAAACCCACATGCACAACAACAACGGCAAATACAACAAATGGATACAAACATTACACACTAAAAAAAATCTATACTGACATTTTGGTGCAAGAGCCCACAACCAACCAGAAGTATAGTTCAACTGTCCTTCCTCCAAAAAGTCTTAGGTAAGTGGCTCTTCCCACTTTTTCTTCCCCTTCATTGAACGTAGCCTCATTCAAGATAGTCAAGTGTAAATACTTCTGGTTTGGGGGTTGTCTTGGAAGCATGGTCACTTTCTCAAATCACTGGTCATAGATGTTGTGGCCATCAGCGAGACCAGAGTTTCCAACTCACAAACCTTCACACCCATTTTCACTGGCTACAAGGTGTATGCATCTGCAAGCCACCCAGAATCTGGAAGCTGGAGTAACTGTGTTGTTTTGGAAAGCTTTGAATCTCATGATACAGACAATCTTCCAGGATCCAGAAGGTAAGTTGATGGTGTTGGACATGGCCAGCAGCAAATGACATACTTTCAGACTGGTGGCTATCTATACCCCAACAGAAACAGGATGGTCTGATTTCTTCAGGTGGCTTGAGACCTTTCTAGAAATGTCCTGCTTTTTAGTGTTAGCAGCAGAACAGGAAAATTCCTAGTTTTGTGAGCTGAGGAGCAGTAGCACTGCTGAGAAAAGAACCAAACAAAGGGTATTATATTGATAATTTTAGGCCCATAATTCTACCGTATGCAGGGTTAAAAATGTTGGCCAAGATGTTAGCAATAAGGTTCGCACTTGTCATCAGTGGTCTGGTGGGGGAGGTGCATACATGTGCCATTCTGAAGAAGAGATCTATACACGACAATCTCCACCTAATGCGATACATCATAGATAGGGTGGCAAAGGAACCTGGCACAGGTGAGACACTGATCAATTTAGCATTCAATAGGGTTGACCATCAGTATCTGGCAGCAGTCCTCAAAGTAGCCAGTTTTGGACCTGTTTTCAAAGGATGGATCACTGCTATGCACAATGATATCTGCTCTGTGGGTAGTGTGAACGGTCACCTCACAGAACCGTTCAACATCATGTTTTTGGTTCGCCAAGTTTGTCCCCTTTCATCCCTGTTGTATGCATTGACTCTTGAGGCTACTACTGCATAAATTGGAGACTTTGAGGGGCATCCCATGCAAATTAGGACATGGGAAATCCATGTCAGCTCATGTCAATGATGTCACCATACTAATGTCAAGCACCAAACACATTCAGGTGATCAGCATTGCTCTGAGGGAGTACGAAGTGCTGACAGGAGTGAACATTAACCAGGTAAAGTTGGTGGGCCTACAGCAGGTTCATGCTGTTCAACAGCATTATCAGTCTCTGGACAGATAGACTGCTTTATTTACTTGGGATCTGGTTTGGTCAGGACCTCTAGATGGACAAAAACTGGGATGAAGTGATGAACAGAGTGGCTAATCCCAGAAATAAGCTGACAGGAAGCTCTTCTTGAAAGGTTGGACAGGGGTGGCGAATGTGTTCATCATGTCCATCATCTACTACCGCCTGACTGTTGTGCCTTGTCCTAAGCCCCATCTGACAGCATTAGAGCATTTGTTCTTTTGCTTTTAGTGGAAGGGATGTGCTTTGATGGTCAAGCAATCCATTTGCTCTCAACACAAACTGCTTGTAAGACTGGGAATGGCATGGCTGATGATGTGTAAATGTGTGCTGAGGCTACAACATCTTCATCTATTCCTTAGCGGTGAACAGGTATGGTGGCCGTTCACCAGACACATGTTCCTCCCAGCTTATCTATCTCCTTATTGGAGCTGCAGTCCTGAGTCAAGTAAAGACCGAGAGAGAACACTTGGAAACTGGAATGTCTTCAAGAGCTCACAGCCTTCTACCATTCGGGCAGCATGATTGGTAGAAACTTCACCTAGGCATTCTATAGAGATTTAGTGGCAGATAAAAGTGACGATGTTCTTGGGGAAACTCTGGGCATCAATGAAAATTATTTAGCCACTCTTTTTGGGAAGACTTTCAGTCCAGGGCTCATGGATAATTTTCAAAATCCCTGGCCTGGCAGTGCAACAGCGGAGCTTTGCCAGTTTCAGATAAACTCTACAGGCATGGAAGTGCTATCAGCTGGGTCAGTCTGAGATGTGTGCAGAGTGATGAAACCATTCTGCATGCACTCGTCCAATGTTCAAGCATTGCTGACCTGTGGGTTTATGTCAAACACCTGCTGTTGCATGTAGGACAAATCTGGCTATCAACTGAGTCCATTGTGAAGATCGCCTTGCTGCCTTCCTTTAGTCAGAAAGGATAGGTTGTTTATATCTGTCTGGTGGCTATGGTGAAAGAGGTTGTATGGTGGACACATTTGAAAGGTTTGAAGACAAACACTTTCCTCTTCAGTGAAGCTCTGATTAACATTTTCAGAGTAAAAGCAGGGTAGAGAGAGAAGTGCTTCTAAGCAGTTTGTTGTAAGGTGGGTGAGAGAGGCGAGCATGGCCTGAGTGAATTGGCTCGCTCTGAGTATGTGCTTATAGATTGGAAGAGGGCAACTGGGACAGGGCACCTGTAGTTTTGTGCGGGGGGGGGGGGGGGGGGGGGGGTTCTATGCACAGCCCTCTCTATTGAGAAATTCCGTTTGTTTAATTTTTTATTGTTACCTTTCATTTCCTCCTCCTGGGTCTGGCCTTGTCATGGTGAGGGGGCTTGTGTGTTCTATAAATCAAAACAGCATTACCGTCTGAAGCTTTGCTCCTGGTAGGGCCACCTTAGGCAGGGTGGTCTCACGGAGAGGTTCCAGACCAACAGTGACCCACGGCGTGTCGGCTCACTGTCAAGATGGCAGCCCCATCATCTGCCTATTCTGTGGAGGACCAACAACCTGCGCAGAAGAATGCCAAAATGTTACGAAACCAACCAGAAGAAACCAGACCACCTAACATTGGAACAGACCCCTGCATGCCCCCCACCAATGAGAAATTGATTTGCGCCATAAAATTCATGTTGCCACATGGAATATCCTGTCACTCCTTTGCCCAGGAGAAACCACCCTGCTGTCCCGAGAGCTATCACACTATAACATCACTTTCATGGGACTCTGCAATACACACAGGCCTGGCAACAGGGAATTCATCACAGGAGACCACTGCCTCATCTGGAGTGGCCCTGAGGATAGGATGGGCCTCTGCGGTGTGGTACTGGCCGTGCTTAAGCATGTCTGTAAGTCACTCATCAGATGGAACCTGCTGAGTGGCTGCCTACTGTCTGCCCGTTTTCTCCACAGGCACAGGAAAATGACTATCATCGTTGTCTATGCCCCTACAGACATTGCAGAGGACACTGTCAAGGATGACTACCCCATGACATCACAATCATCCTGATAGATGCCAATGCTACCATCTCTTCTTCTGCCAGGCTCCCTCCAACTGAACCATTGTAGACTCAGTCCATTGGTACAACCTTCGCAGACCCTTCCACCAAAGACAACAGTGATCGCCTGCTGTTCCTCTGCCATTACAACATCCTGTGTATAGCTAACACCTGGTTCCCCCACAAACTCCTCCATTACTGGACCTGGTACAGTCCTGTCAGTTACACCTGGAAAACAATCGATCACATCATCATCTCCCATTGCTGGAGGTTGTTTTTCACCACCTGCCAGATCTACAGATGAGCTCAACTCAGTAATACTTATACTTAGTTGCTAGTTGTGACGCCGAAGCTGAAATTGTGATCAGACCCTGCCACCCAGTACCAACCCCTCCCTGACTCATCTTGTCTCCGTGATCCCAACATTGCCTCTACATTTGCTTGCTCCATCGCCAATCGCTTCAGCATTCTAGTCGAGGATGAGACCAAAAACTGGAAGATCTTTAAATCAAATATCAACCAGTCTGCACACAATGGCTTGGTAAACTCATGACCTCTTCGCAAACAGCCCTGGATTTCACTGTGGATGCTGGAGATAATTAACTATCACTGCAAGGCTCACCTGTGGGGGGACATAAATAAGTACCTCGGCTCAAGCGAATATGCAACAAGGCCATCATGGATGACTGGGAGAAGTTTTGGGTGGAAGAAGCCGAGCACCTGGAGATAGCAGCATGGAACAACAACCTCAGCTAGGTATTCAACACACAATGCAGAGCCCATGCTTATCCCTGTAACAAGACAGCTCTGATGAAGCAACGTCATCACCACTGAAACCACCTGCCTCAAACACTGGATGGAGCACTTCATACTTCTTCTATATCACCTATCTGTCCCAATCGATCCCTATCTAACAATCACCACAGACTCTAGCAGACTTGATCTTGTCACTCCCGATGAGGTCAGAGCTGCCCTGAAGAAGCTCAAAAACTGTAGAGATGTTGAAGGTGGTTAGAGATAACATGATCCAGTGGCTCATACATATCATCAACCATGTATGGGTGTCAGAGCAGCTCCCAAATGACTGGAGCCTAGGCATTATCTTCCCCCTTCTGGAAATGGAAACTCAACTGCAGCAAGCACAGGAACATCACCCTTCTCTCCATCTAAACTGGCCACATTTCTGCCCCCCCCCTCACTTCCTTATAGAAAGATCTTGGGAGTTCCGTAGAGATCGCTGCCTCTACGTTGTCTTCGGTGGCTTTTAACACACTTGACCTGCTTGCTGGCATGCCTCCAAAGATCATCACCCTGTTCCAACGGCACTACAGCAGTGCCGAGAACTGTGTGCAGGTGAACGGGAAAGCTTCCAACTGGTTCCCTATCAACAGTGGGGTCAGACAGTGCTGCGTGGCTGTCCCTGACTTCTTCAACTGCGTCATTGACCATCTGATGACCAAGGTTTGTGAGCAAGTTTCTGGCGTTACTTTGGGAGTTAGAACATAACTAACCTGGAGTTCGTAGACAACACTACCCTATTCAGAACTCGATCTATCAGCTCAGAGATACACTGACCATATACTGGGAGGAATCAGGAAAGCTTGGCCTTCAGGTAAGCTGGGTGAAGACAAAGGCTGACATATGTCGGTAATAGTCCAGATCCTCCTCCGCTTCATATTGGCCCCGACACCATAGAATTTGTCAGCTCCTTCATTTACTTGGGTTCAACTGTCACCAACAAAGGAGATCTGACCCCGGAGATGTGACTTGGCTGCCGAGGTCATGCACTCCCAATGGAAGCCCTTTTGGCACCACTGCTCAATCTCCCAGAAGATGAAGCTCTGTATTTACAATGCATTGGTCTTCTCCATTCTAATTTATGGAGCAGAAACGTGGCCCCTCACAAAGACTCTGGCAAAGAGGATCGACAGCTTCCATAGCAGAGCCCTGAAGACCATCAAAAACATCAGATGGCACCACCACATTTCCAACAAAGTGTTGTGCATGTGTACGCATCAGCCCACAGCTTCCCACCACATAGCTATCCACCGCATGTGCTGGTATAGATATGTCCTCCGCATTCCACCAGATCATTCCACCAGGGCCTTACTCTTGTTTGATGCAGTGGCTGCAGACTGGAAGAGGTCTCATGGCAAGCCCTACACCAGATAGCTGGATATAATCAATGAAGATCTCCAGAGGCTCAACATCACCTTAGAGGATGCAGAGGAGGTGGCACAGGACCACCAATGATGGAGGGTGCAGGTGGACTTGGTCAGCTCTATGCACGATGATGCTTCTGAGATCACCTCTGGCCTCATCAAGCAAGAGCAAGAAGAAGAAAAGACTTTTCTTTTTACTATTGTTAAATCTGTTTACACACAAAACCCATACACTCTATGTTTTCATCTTGAACCACGCTAATGTTTTCTTAATGTTAACCCTTGTGGTGAATAAAGAAATCACTATTATTTTTAGCTCATCCCTACAGGGTCGATAAAATAAAGCACCAGTAATGCACTGGGGGCGATTTAATCGATTTTCCCCTCTCCCCTAAATTGCTGGGCTTGTGCCTTTAGTAGAAATCATTATTACTGTGTTATTCTCTTTAGCTCAGTTCCGTTTCTCTATTGCCAGGTTTAGGCCTTGAACTTAGGGCAATAAAGGTTTTCATTGTAGAGAGAAAACTCATCTGAGAATGTGTGCTGTTCATAGTAGCCCAATCTACTGTAGCTCATATTGGCTGATCTTGCAGGGGAGGACACTAAGGTGCAGGTCTGATAATTTGGGTATTAATCCTAATGCTAGTACTATGATGGGATTTTTCATGAAGGTTGCTCTTCCTCGTTGTTATTTTCTCCTTGGACATCACCTGGTCTTCTCCTTCAATACAACTTTGAACATTGTCTACCTACTTTCAGACGCATATTTGTGAAGATTGTTTTTCTCCATGTGAACACTGTCCTCTATGCTGATAAGACCTCTTCCACCTTCAGATCTCTTTAAGTAGAGTCTATCGACATCACTCCTCTTGTGGAACGTGTTGTAGATAGTCATTAGCTTCCTAGTCTTTCTATCCATTTCTTTTTGTTCAGTAACATTCCATTTCAAAATTTCCGCATTGTACTTAATAATAGACACAGCTCGGGAATTTACTGCACTTACGACATTCCTACTATTTAGATGTTCCTTTCTCTCCTTATGTATTCAGATCTTATCAATTCCTTCATTTTATTGTTCTTGATGTCATCTGCCTCCAGAACACCCAAATATTTGTATCCCTCTTCAGTGTCAATTTCCTTTATCATCTTACCTATGGGTACCTGGATTCCTTTGCTTCTGTTCAATTTACCCCTCTTCACCACTAGAACTCCACACTTTTTAACACCAAATTCCATACATATATCATCGCTGAAAATACGGACAGTGTTAACAAGTACATCCAACTCCTTCTCACTTTTCACTAAGAGTTTCGGATCATCCATAAAGAGGAGGTGGTTGATGGTAAGCTGTCCTCTTCCCATATTATTATGGTTAACTTTGCCTTTCATCCTTACGGGGTCGATAAAATAAAGTACCAGTAATGTACTGGGTGATTGCTGGCCTTGTGCCTAAAGTAGAAACAATTATTATTATTATTATTATTGGTCTGATCGGACATCTTTTTGCTCACTCCCGTAAGTCTCTTTATTTACCTGTCATAACTCATTTATTGTTAAATTTTTGTTGTTGTCTAAGGGAAATAAGCCCTTGGACTTTGCCCTGTGAAAGGGAAAGTATAATATTTTGGGTTTTTGGCCCAAATATTTGAGCTTTATTTAAGATATAATTTTAAAAAAACAAAACATGGTGGAACCACGCCCCCCAACTTCCTTTGTCTGACAGTGGTGAAAACGTTGAGACGAATAACGCTGCCCCTCCCACAACAAAAATGAAAACCAACACCACATTAAGCAGTATCGCCAACAGCAACACCAACAATAATGAGAACACCAACAACAGCAGCACCAACGACAATAACACCAACAACATTGAAAATACAAATGTGAACAAAAATGACAACACCAATAACAGTAGCAACAACAACAACAATGACAACACCAACAACACCAACAAGAACAACGACAACAACAACAACACCAACACCAACACCAACAGCACCAATGACAACAACAAGAACACTTTCGCTGCCGCAGCAGCCAAGAAAAGGCCATGCTTCAACATGGGCTTGACAGACAAGGAGACAAAGTTGGCCCAGGCATGGAAGCTCATCAAACAGGAGCAAACCTGGGCCAACTTAACTGTCCTGGCAGAGGCCATAGAAGCGGTGGAGAGGAGAACTCTGGTCTTCAGATGCATCTCAGCTGAGACGAAAAGAGTCACAAACTCTCCGCAAGCAGACATCGAGGCTGCGCTGAGGTGCATCAGAGGAGATACAGAGTATGTAGCGAGGGGTCGACAATACAGCACCATCTTGGTGCTGTTTAAGTCGGGGCCCTTGCTTTGAAGCACTCGACGATCCCTTGCAAAACCAGTAAGGTTATTATGTACCCCTCCCACATGGAAAAAAGAACGATTAGAGTCCGTATTCCCAGGATTCCACCTGGACTAGATATGTGGTGGCTCTTGGGATGCGTGATTGTGGAAGGGTCAGATGCCATCCCAATAGAGGTAACCAGGACAGGAAGAGAGGACTGGTCCAGTGTTGATGTGGAGATACTTCTCCAGATAAAAACCTGAAGAAATAAAGAAAATCCCGGAGCAGATCCGCCTCCAAGTGATCCGGCTCTACAAGTGATGGTTGAGGGCAAAAGGCCTCACTGTTTCGGTTGCGGAAAAAAAACACTCTTGCGAGCCTTCTGCCCTCAGCTGTTGAAAAATGCAAGGAGTCAAAAGTCTCCGCTGCTGCCGACGCTGGGTCCTCATCCCGAAACAACAACACCAACAACAAATTCTGCAGCAGCAACACCAGCAGAACCAACAACAACTGTAAAGACCACTAAGACTACCTATGGGCCACTCCAAAGAAGCTCTCCCGCTCCTTCTCTCGCGAACACACACACACATATTGAAACACACACACCCATACACGCACTGCCACTTACATCTGACACACTACAGAGACCTCTTCATCACTGAGCAAAGATGAGGAGGAACACCAAAAGCCAAAAAGAGAAAAAAGAAAACACAAGAAGAAATCTCACACACCAACACAAACAGCAAACAAAAAAGACACATTCACACCAAACACAGACACACATAGTTCAACACACACGCCCGCAACAACACAACCGTCAACACAAACACCACCTCCACCAAGAACACTATCACTAACACAAACAACTAAAAGAAAACACACACTGCAGCAACTTACAACCACAACAACACCTAACTTTGTGTTAGTGAAGAAACAAACACAAGACTACTGAACATCATAACACGAAGTAAGGAAATAGATAAAGAGGGGGAGGCGTTTAACACCTGCACCTTCAAGGTGCCACAAACACTTTTGCTGGTGTGAATGGCATGAAGCAAGGGGGAGCTGGTAGATAAGTTAGACAAGGCTATTTGTAGTGGCTTTGCAACTGACGTAGTAGCGGCGAGAATGGCATTAGACCATTTGTTCAATGCGAAACACAAAGGTTGCATTGTCAGAGCTGAGGCGCGTGCGCTGAGAAACGAGGGAATGAAAGATGTTCGATGGGCCTGCGTAGCATAGGCGCAGTGTGGTAATAAAACCACAATTTGGTCTTTGATGGACCAAGATGGACACGACCTGAGCGATTCCAGATGGATGTGTGAGGCCTTTCACCAGCAATTTGCTCGGTTGTTTGAGGGAAGTGGTGGGTCAGAGATTGTGGTGGACTTCAGTCCCTACCTCGATGGCTTGCCGCAAGTCACCTGGTTTGGATGGCCTGCCCTACTCGTTTTACATAAATATGCCAGACTTGTTCTCCGATTCCTCAAAGCGCTCTACTGCAACTGGCAGCAGAACGGGAGTATTCCCAGTTCTGTAAGCCGGGGCATAGTGACGCTGATGAGGAAAGGCGAGAACAAGAGGGTCACATTAGATAATTTTAGGCCTATAACTCTGCTCAACACAAAGTTTAAGATTTTGGCCAAGGTGTTAATGAAGAGGTTGGCGCTTGTCGTCGAGGATTTGGTTGGGGAGGTTCAAACTTGCGCAATCCCAACCAGGTCCATACATGACAACCTCCACCTCCTTCGATACATCATAGAGAGGGTAGGGTGTAAACCTGGCTTTGGTGGGACACTGATCAATTTAGATCAATTGAAAGCATTCGATAGGGTTGACAATCGGTACCTGGAGGCTGTCCTCAAGGCAGCTGGCTTCAGTCCTGTCTTCAGAAGCTGGATCGCTGCAATGCACAGCGGCACCTGCTCGGTGGTCAAAATTAATGGCCACCTCTCAGAACCATTTCAGATTGCCCGATCGGTCCATCAAGGGTGTTCTCTCTCCTTCCTTCTGTATGTATTGACTCTCAAGCCTTTACTGCGGAAGCTGGAGCTGTTGCAGGGCATCCCGCTCGAACTGGGATGCAGAAAGGCTGTCAGCTTATGTGGGCGACATCACCATGATGGTGTCGGACACCTCGGAAATCCAGGTAGTCAGCAACTTATTGGAGGAATATGAAAGGTTGACGGGAGCGAAACTTAACCCGGAAAAGTCAGTGGGCTTGCAACTTGGCACCTGGAGAGGCAAGTCCATGCCATCCAAGTTTCATTGGGCACTGGATGGACGGGCTGGTAAAGTTGCTCGGGGTTTGGTTCGGGCCAGATCTTCAGGTGGAGACGGACAGGGTAGTCAGTTTGACACAGAAATGGGCTGCAAGGAAGCTATCACTGAAAGGTTGGGCGGAGATGGCAAATGCGTACATCGCATCCATCATCTACTACCACCTGACTGTCACGCTTCACCAACTTGGAACGGCTCCTCTTCAAATTCTTGTGGAGGAGACAGGTTCCATTGGTGAGGCGGTCCATCTGCTGCCAGCACCCTCTACGTGGAGGGCTGGGCATGCCATGGTTAATGATGTGCAGACATGCGCTGAGGCTGCGGCATCTCCAGATATTCTGCCTAAACAGTGAACAGGTATGGTCGCCGTTTGTCAGACAGGCCTTTCCGCAGCTCATCTCTTTGACTGAGCTGCAGTCCTTGGTCAAGAAGAAACCGAGACTGGGTGACTGGCACCTGGAATGTTGCCAGGCACTCACTGCCCTCTACCAAGCAAGTGATACGGTCAGTGGAACTTCCACTCTCGAGTTCTATAGAGGATTAGTAGTGGGCAAGTGTGACGATGCACTCGGAGAGGCTCTGGGCATTGATGAAGTCAAACTAACCAGTCTTTTCCGGAGGACTTTCGAGCCAGGGACGATTGATAATTTCCAAAATCAAGATAAACTCTACAGGCACAGAAGTGCTGTTCGATGGACCTGCCCGAGATGTGCACAGAGTGACGAAACCGTCCTGCATGCACTCGTCCAATGTCCGTGCATTGCTTGTGGAGTTATGTCGAACAACTGTTATTGCGTGTAGAACGGATCTGGCTATCGGCCGAGTCCATAGTGAAGATCGACCCGCCGCTTTCTTTTGACCAGGAAGGGCAGGAAATTTTCCTCTGTCTGGTGGCAGTAGCGAAAGAGGTTGTATGGTGGACCAGGTTGAAAGAACTAAAGACAGACACTTTTCTCTTCGGCCAATCCCTCATTAACTTTTTCGAGTTTCACTTGGAAAGGAAGGTGAGGGTGGAGAGAGAAGTGCTGCCCCCCAGTACATTTGCTGAAAGGTGGGTGAATGTGGCTATTATGGCCCGTGTGTGTGGGCCTACTCTGATCATGCGCCTGTATATGGGTGAATTTGAGGAGGTGGGGGTGCCCTTCCCGAGTGCTTCTGAAGCGTTGGGTGGTTCAGAATTTGTGGGGTACCTGAGTCAACCCTGGGTGGTTATCCCTCCTATTGGGGAACTTTCCTTGTATTTTTTATTGTTATTTTGTTATTGTTATTTATATTGTTTACACGTTGTATATGTAAACCCCCACTGACCCTGTCTTTTGTATTGTCCCCTATATGTCAGCCCTTGTGGCCAATAAATGATTATCATCATCATCGTCATCGTCATCGTCATTATTGTTGTTGTAATGTGTAAATGTGTACTGTTTGTCAAGATTCAAATATGGTTAATGGACATTTAAAGGCAGTTGATTTTGGAAATTTAATGCAGTTGACTTCTCAATATTCCATACCTCCACCCTTACTCTGTAAAGAGATGCCATCTTATCCTATAAATTCATATGAGACAAAAAATTGTGCGTGATTAAACAAAGCACATTCCCTATCTTTTAATATCAGCAAAGAGCATTTTACTCATGCCTTCCCTTCACACCAGGTTCCGAAATTCAGGGTTACTACTGTCAATGTTGGCATGATGAAAGACAAGTTAGAAGAGAATGTGGTGATGCTGGAGCAAAAGCTCATAGATGTGTGCTGCATGCTAGAGGTAATAAGGAGAGGAACCTCAATCAGACTCTTAACAAAAATGTATACACACTTTGATTAGAATGCTGTTAAAGTGTATATACATTTTTGGGGAACACCCTATATATATATATGTATGTGTGTGTTTTATTGTCTCTGTCCATGTTTGTTTATATGTAGTTGTGTCAAAGAAGATAACTTAGTCATTTCATAAAACACAGTCGTTGGTTATGACACCTTAGACAGTCGTTGGTTATGACACCTTAGACTAGCAAATGCCCAACTTTGCCAGATATTTTAAGCATCTCATTGACAATAGATTAGCAGCTTTACCATCCTTTCTTAATTGTGTTTGAGACCATACTGCTGTCAACTTCAATGGCAGTTCCTACAGTTGGGTCTACTTGGAGTAGGCCCCTTTTTCTCCCAGATATTTTACACATTCTAAAGACTCTCATAATAGCATTTTTGAGGGACACCTGCATATACAATATGAATGAATGTATGTGTTTTATTTTTGTCACTGTTCCCTTCTCTTTCTCTGTCTTAGTGTATACAGGGTGTCCCCTAAAAATGTATACTCAATTTGATTAGAATGCTGTTAAAGTGCATATACATTTTTGGGGGACATCCTATATATATATGTGTGTGTGTGTATTTTATTGTCTCTGTCCATGTTTGTTTATATGTAGTTGTGTCAAAAAAGATAACTTAGTCACTTGATAAAACACAGATCAATAAAATAAGTACAAGATTGGGATCGATAAGATTGACTAAAATCTTGAAAGCAGTGTACAGCATGGCTGCAGTCTATTGAATTTAAACCAATAGGTAAATAAAAGGATGCAGTTCTGAAGTCTCTAGAGATGCAAGGAGTCAAAGCACAATACATGAAACAGCTCAGGGGGTGATGGTGGTGGTAGTAGTGGTAGTAGTGGTTGTGGTGGTGGTGAATGGTGGTGGTGGTGATGGTGGTGTGATTATGGTGATGGTGGTGGTGGTGGTGGTGGTGGCAGTGATGGTGGTGGTGGTGGTGTACTTAGAATGTACTACAAATATAACTCTGCTGTTACCACCACCCATAAGAGTTTCTATTAGGAAAGGCATCAAACAAAAGGGATATTAACTCACTAAAACTATTCACAACATACTTCAGGGACCAGAGAGGTGGCATTGACACCAATGGTAAAGTACTAATTCCCAGACAACATCATGCTTATCACTGTAAAAACCACAGATTAGCTGCACCTATGCTAACAAAGCTGGATACCCAGATTTCAGCAGCAGACCTCAAAATAAACACCATAGAAATAAAATACAAGCAACACAAGGTAGAATAGTGGTGAGAAGTAGTGAAATTGTGGTGAAGGAGTATTTCTACTTTGGGCAGACTGTAAATATATTCTGAGACATGAGTAAAAGCAGGGTGGTGGGCATTTGTCTTGATTAAAGATGTGATCAAAGCCAGAAGCATAACTAGGCAAGCATGGTACATGAAAAAATAAACTCCTTCAGATATATGATCTGTCTGATTATCGTGGGTGAGAACACTATGATGGCTGGATCATTAAATCATTTATATAAATTATTAGGCCCATAGCTAAAAAAATACAGTACTAGGCAGAGGCACAATACCACTGCTTTCCATAGGCACTATTTTCCCTAGTTATGCTTCTGATCAAGGCATAACTGGACAAGACCCTATGAGCCAGTCTCTTCAATAACACCATCTTATCTTCCTTCTTATATGAAGAAAGAACAGAGATTGGTTATGACATAGAAGGCCATGCAAAGATCCATGCTAGGAATATCTTGGGAACAAATCCTAAACGAGGTAATTGGAGAATGGCACAGAGTGAATAATGTGATCAAAGAATACCAAAAGCACAAATACTGCGGGCTGGACATATCACAAGGTTCACAGACAACAGGTGGACACATGCAATTGTCAAGTAGTATTCAAGAAATTGGAGGTGACCATTCAGAAGAGACGATGGGAAGAGGGCATTTCAAAAAAAGGAATCGATCAACAAGATCCTCATTCACTTACCAAGTGGAGTGGAGCTTGTTAAAATATACCAAGGAAACAACATTACCCATTGGTCTTTCCAATTACTAATACTATCCACTCGTTGCAACTCCTGGAAGAAGGTGCAACATGAAATAAAGTGTCTTGCTCAAGGACATAACGCACAACCTCAAGATTGCAAATCCAATTCTCTAACCATTAAGCCACAAGAAGATGACATATTCACTTAGAAGATGTCATAGTCAAATGATTCAGGTCAAAAAAAGGAAGAGAAGACTGCAATGAAGTGAAAAAAGGAAGTATATTGTGACCAACAATGTAAAAGGACATACACATCATCGTTTAACGTTTATTTTCCATGCTATCATGGGAACATACATATATATATATATATATATGTCCCAAGGCTCTGATATCATCAACACTATAACACAGAGCTGGCATATCTAAGAACTGACTAACTGCCTGATGAGGTCATAGCCATTCAATGGCTATCATCGAAATATATATAGCAGTAAATAAAGGATTATGAATTCATGTAATTGACTTATGTTTCGTCACTATATATATATATTTTTTTTTCTCTCTCTCTCGTCTGCGACTTCACAGAACTTATGTTTACCGAATTCGCAGACCAGACCCCTTCTTCCTCCCGTTAGACCTGTGTGAAATTCCTTCCTTGCTCACATTTCAACCAGGTTTGATGGTCTTTATTCTCTCGTTCACGATTCCACCGAATTTATATTCATAGAAATCTGGGACTTCTTCCTCACTTTCTGCTGCTTAAACCATTTTGTTTGTTTACCCTAGCGTCCCCTTTATTTACGTGTCCCAACGACTTTATTTTATCCGTTGCTCGCACCAACCTGAGGTATATGGCCTTTAATGCGACAAAATGCCTACGACGGTTGGATGGCCACTGATGAGGACAAACTTTTTCATATGTAACCTATTTGCAGCGCCGCAGCTCCATTATTATCATATTTTCACATATATTTTTTCCTCCGCTGCCACCAGTCTGTTTCGTTCTTTGTGTCTTTACCCTTTCTAGCAGTCTCTCTCTCTGTTAGCCTCTTCCTCACCTTTCACTCACTCACTCTCTGTCACTACCTCTCCTCCTCCCTTTTCTTCCCGTTTGACCTGTCCGTAATCCTTTTCTCGCGGGCACTTGGCCATCCGGTATGAATTTGTTTTCTCTCTCTCTCGTCTGCGACTTCACAGAACTTATGTTTACCGAATTCGCAGACCAGACCCCTTCTTCCTCCCGTTAGACCTGTGCGAAATTCCTTCCTTGCTCACATTTCAACCAGGTTTGATGGTCTTTATTCTCTCGTTCACGATTCCACCGAATTTATATTCATAGAAATCTGGGACTTGTTTCCTTCTTCCTCACTTTCTGCTGCTTAAACCATTTTGTTTGTTTACCCTAGCGTCCCCTTTATTTACGTGTCCCAACGACTTTTTTTAGCCGTTGCTCGCACCAACCTGAGGTATATGGCCTTTAATGCGACGAAATGCCTACGACGGTTGGATGGCCACTGATGAGGACAAACTTTTTCATATGTAACCTATTTGCAGCGCCGCAGCTCCATTATTATCATATTTACACATATTTATATATATCAGCCGACCAGGTACTGCTCACAACAGGACAACCTGTCTAACCCATGCTCCATGCTAGCATGGAAGAATGGACGTAAAACGGTGATGATGATGAAGATGATACATATATAAATGGCTTCTACAGGACTAAAACTGTTTCATTCAATTATTTCCATCGAATGAAACAGTTTTAGTCCTGTAGAAGCCATTTCATCATCACCGTTTTATGTCGATTCTTGCATGGGTTAGACGGGTTGTCCTGTTGTGGGCAGTGTCCAGACAGCTGACCTTGTCTTGCTCATATGGGAACTGGTTTTGGCTTGATTTCTACAGCTGGATGCCCTTCCTAACACCAACCTCATTTACAGTGAGTGCTGGGTGCTTTTTTCCGTGGCGCCTACACATCCAGTTTACAGTGTGGTCTGGGTGCTTTTTTGTCGTGACACCTCCATGACCACTTTGCAGTTGGAGGGGGGGGGGGCATAATGTCTAAATGCTTCGGCTTCAGCTTGTTCCCCTGGGAAGTCGGGTCTTCTGTATTACTGCATCACGCCCATGTGTCATCGCCTTTGAGAGGTGCAATTGGGCAAGGTCTGCTTTTATCACCTCGTTCCAGTCTTCTTGGGTCTCCCCACTCCACGGCTCCCATCAACTTTTAGTGCTCTGCACCGTTTTATGCAGTTGTCATCCTTCTTACGCATCACATGTCTAAACCAACACATCCTCCTCTTCTGCACACACCATTCGATTCTTCTTATGTTCAGTCTCTCTCTCAGTTTGTTTATGCTTTGCCATTCGCGTATATTACTATTACACATCCATCAGATGTGTAATAGTAATATACGTTGTTTCTTTCTAATCTACGCAAGTCTTCTACAGACAGCGCCCAGGTCTCACTACCATGTAACATTGCTGTTCGTATACACGCATCATACAGTCTGCTTTTCATTTTGAGGGAAAAGCCTTTTGCAGCTAGCAGTGGCAGTAGCTCCCCGAACTTCTTCCATCCCATTCTTACCATGGTTACTGTACTTTCAGAACACCCACCTCCGCTGCTAATTTGGTCACCTAGGTAGCAGAAGATGTCTTCTGTTTCTACCAAGCCTTCCCAGAGTTTGGTAGTGCTTGGTTCCTGTGGCTGTTTGCTGCTTGCTGTCCCAGTGCGGCTGCTACATGTGAAGCCAACATTCCTAACTAAGCTTCCTGAGATCCCGCTACATCTCTTGTGTACCCAAAGTTTACATTTGGGGCGGAGGATAGAATTCCTACCTACACCTTTCCTACATATTGAGCAAGGTCATTTCCCTGAGAGAAGGTGGGATGTGTGTTATTAAGCATGGCATCTCTCCATTCATTATGGTCCTTTGTCATCTCCTCCATGAGCTTCTTACGAGCACCTTAGTCTTTGACAGGTTGACTTTGAGCCCCCTTCTTTCTAATCCTGCTTCCATATTTGGAATTTCTTCTTTAGTTCCGCCATAGATTCAGCTATAAGTATAAGATCATCCGCATACAGAAGTTCCCATGGGCATCCAGTCTTAAACTCCTCCTATATTAAATTTGTTTGTTGACACTCTACTAATATATTGAGTACCTTACTTACTGTGATTACCCCAGCTTGAACTGGGACTTATATATATATATATATGAGGGTGTTAAAGTTTGCTTGAAGCATTGTGAAATATGTAAAATATGTAGTTTAGAAAGCCACAACAATGCAGCGCACCCTATTGATTTAACCCAATTGGTCAGTAGCTTTTGCCACAGCCTATCACGCGCACGCGCATTCTTTCCCTCGTTTGAATTTTCCCCATAACGGCATTCCTATGTTTTAACGACAATACAACAACTTTCTCCGGCTTAGCCTGTTCCGCCCCTTTTGGAACTTTCCCCCCATTGATGGGCGTGAGCCCGAAATATTGGGATTAAATCTCCACTACGGTAACACTTCTACCTTTGTTTTGTTTTCCTTTTTGTCTCATTTTCCACTTTTCTCCTATTTCTCACTCACTTCCTACCTCGAGATTTCCCATCTGCATTGTTGTGGCTTCCTAAACTACATATTTTATATATATATATATATATATGTATATATATATGTGTATATATAGAGAGAGGGATAGGTAAAATCCTGACCTGCTAAAATTACTACACCCTTGAAAAGCTTGCTGAACATACAAGCCAAAACTGCTTGACTGCGATTAGGATTTTATTAATCACTCTGCATCTCCCCATGGATGAAGTACTTCCATGGTTAGTGGTCTTCCCTGTCTCAGCACTGCAGACTCTCTCTCTCTCTCTCTCTGTATATATATTTATATATATTTAGTTATGTAATAAACAACATAAGATAATTATTTCATTTACCAGTGGTTTCTTATGCTGTTTATTACATAACTAATAAGCTCTGTAGCCTATATAGAGCACTCTTTTTTCCTGTACCTTTCTGATGGAAATACTTCATTCACAGACACACACAAATATATATATATATATGACAGAGGACAGAGACATAGTTATACTAGCAAAGGACTTCAATGGTCATGTTGGTCACCTCCAGGATGGATACACTCAGGTACATTGTGGTCATGGTTATGGCTCAAGAAACGAAGTAGTGAGGCTTCTTGAATTTTGTGATGCAAGTGCACTAACCATTTGCAACACTAACTTGAAGAAACCTACCATCCACCTAACCTACCAAACAGGCAAGCACATAAGCCAGATTGACTTCTTGCTAGTTAGGCAACAAGATAGACAGATGGTGTCAAATACTAAGGCATACCCCGGGGAAGAATGTACCCTCCAGCATAGGTTAGTCATTAGTGACATCTCAATAAGCAAGAGACAAAATGAGACATACAGGAAGGTGTGGAAAAGGAAGGTCAGGAAGCTAAAAGACCTTTCACTAAAATATAAATTTAGGAAAGCCTTTCAAGATGTGTATGGCGAAAAAGAAGATGAGTTAGAATCATATGACATAGATGATAACTGGAATTTCATACATGACAACTTACCGCAGGCTACTGAAAAAACTTGTGGCTGGAGCAGAGTTCTGACCAGATAGAGGGTGACCTGGTGGTGGAACAGCACGGTAGATAGGGCCATTAGAGACAAAAGACTAGCATGGAAGGCTTGGGAAAATGGTGGGAGTAGAGACCGATACACATCCGCTAAAAGAGAAGCTAGATGTCAGGTCTACTTAGCATGCAGGGAAGCTGAAAGTAGGAGGTTTGCCAATGTTCTGTGACAAGAAGATCAGAGACATGCAGTGTTCCGCATTGCAAAGCAGTATGTCAGTGTAAAAATGAAGATGTTGTCGGAGATAAGTGTGTCTGAAATGATGTGGGTGTACTTAGTGTCACTGATGCTCAAAAAAAGGAGGCCTGGAAATGTCATTATGAGAGACTGATGAATGTTGAGAACGAATGGAAGAGAGAGAGAAACTACCCCTGGTAGACCCAACAGAGGGATCAGCTATTGAGATTGACGAATATAGGATCCAAGAGGCAATTAAGGAAATGAAAAGGGGTAAGGCCACTGGACCATCGGGGATAGTTGCTGAGATGCTGAAGGCATCTGGAGAAGTAGGAACTAAACTGGTTGCACCCATTGTCAACCAAGCTATATATGATGGAGTCATACCCAAAGACTAGTGCAGCAGTATCCTTATAAATTGCTACAAAGGTAGGTAAAGGGGATGTTCTGGAGAGGAGCAATTATAGAGGCATAAAACTGATGGATCAGGTTATAAAAGTGGCAGAAAGAATGCTGGCACAACTAATTAGAGAAAGGATCAAATTAGATGAGATGCAGTTTGGTTTCGTGCCTGGGAAAAGTACAACAGATGCTCTGTTCTTAGCGAGACAATTACAAGAGAGGTTCTTAGAGAAAAATAAGCCACTATACTTAGCTTTTGTTGACCTAGAAAAGGCATTTGATAGAGTACCTCGATCTGTCATCTGGTGGTTCCTAAGGAAACTAGGTGTAGAGGAATGGCTTGTGAATACAGTACAAGCTATGTACAAGGGTGTTGTCAGTAAAGTGAGAGTAGGAATGGAGTTTAGTGAGGAATTCCAGATACGAGTAGGAGTACATCAGGGTTCGGTCCTCAGCCCGCTCTTGTTCATTATAGTCCTCCAAGCTATAACAGAGGATTTTAAGACTGGCTGCCCATGGGAACTTCTCTATGCTGACGATCTGGTACTTATAGGAGAATCAGTAGAGGAGCTAGAGAATAAATTCTGGCTATGGAAACAGCAGTTGGAATCAAGAGGACTGAAAGTAAACCTAACCAAGACAAAAGTGTTGATAAGTAGAAAAGAGGACATCCGAGAAATTGCCATGTTCAATATGTAGGAAAGTAGTATGTAGTGGGATAGCAGACAAACAAACGGGTAGGGAAAACTACATATATAGATATGAAGGAAATATGACAGTAGAAGTCGCAGTGATAGATACATTTTTCAAATGTGGGTAGGACCTATTGAGGTGATTGATACCTAGGTGCTTCTGATACCTAGGTGATCAGATTAGTAAGGGAGGAGCGTGCTCCAAGGCCATAATATCTAGGATAAGGATGGGTTGGAAGAAGATTAGGGAGTTGCTTCCTCTGTTGACAAAGAAGGGTTTCTCCTTACGAACGAAAGGCCGGTTATATGATGCCTGTGTGAGATGTGCGATGCTGGATGGTAGTGAAATATGGGCAGCAGCTGTGGAAGATATGCAACAGTTGGAGAGAAATGAAGCAAGCATGCTCCATTGGATGTGCAATGTCAATGTGCGTGAATGACCAAGCATAGATGAGTTGAGAGAGAAACTGTGTATAAGAGGGATAAGTTGTATTGTGCGGGAGAGAAGACTGCGTTGGTATGGACATGTGATGCACATGGAGGATGACCTCTGGGTAAAGAAGTGTTAAGAAATCCCAGTAGAAGGAAGATTATGAAAAACATGGGCGGAGGTGGTGAGAGCAGACCTCAGATCACTGAAGCTCACGGAGGAGATGACAAAGGACCATGATGAATGGAGAGATGCCATGCTTAATAACACACATCCCACCCTTGCAAGCAGGGAAAAGCGGACGTAAAATGATGATGATGATATATATATATATATGATGATGATGATGATATATATATATATATATGATGATGATATATGTATATATATAAACTGTAGAGTGCTTCTAATCTATTGTGAAACTTTATTCATTGATTAATTCATTGAACCTTGTTAAACTTTTAATTATATATATATATATATATAGAGAGAGAGAGAGAGAGAGTTTTGCGAGGTTTTTGATATGAAATCAAGTATAACAATATATATATATTTCATTTCTGAATTTGTTTAGCAAGATTCTTTATCTGAAAACGTGTGTTGAAACCGAGGACAGAACAAAGGAGAGGCACAAAAACAAAGAAAAGAATCCCCAGTCACTGAAGAGGTCACAGAATGTGTGACGAAAGAACTTTGACAATAAACAATCATCTGGTTGTGGAACCAACCAACCAACCGGAAATTTATAAATTCCTAAATTTATAAATTTATTATAATAAATTGAAGTGAAAGCAATTGGTGCGTGTGTTTCTTATTGTGTCAACATGACCCTCCCAAAGTATAACAATATATATATATATATATATTATAATGAAATGACAGGAGGCTGGACTTGTGTAAATCCTTGAAAGGTTTATTATACTATGATCATTTCAATGACCGGGTTCCGTATGAATCCGGTGATATCATCAGGTATTCGAAATATAATAAATGAATGTAATAGATAAAATCCATGGGGATGAAAATCAAAGACCGGAGGACGACCGCCATCCAGCATCTTCCACCTTTGCCGGTCACCCTTGGCAAAGGTGGAAGATGCTGGATGGCGGTCGTCCTCCGGTCTTTAATTTTCATCCCCATGGATTTTATCTATTACATTCATTTATTATATTTTGAATACCTGATGATATCACCGGATTCATACGGAACCCGGTCATTGAAATGATCATAGTATAATAAACCTTTCAAGGATTTACACAAGTCCAGCCTCCTGTTATTTCATTATAATATTTAACTCCGTACTAGCACCACCAACTACAAAAACAAAGACGGTTGAACTGCTTTACGTTGAGTACTCTCCATATTATTACATTAAGATTGACCATGCGGAATTGACCAGCTCTATCCAGTGGTGAACCTCAAACCTGAATAAATATATATATGTATATTTATACATACATATATATATATATATAACATTTTTATTAAGGTCAAATTAATGTCCAGAATTATAGGACTCTGAGTTGACCTTAATAAAAATTATTAATCTCTTCTTGTGATCATCTATATATATAAATAATATATATGTAAATGAAAAAAACAATGTTGTCTCTGATCAAGACAAAGGGAGAGTGTATTGGAATACATATAAAAATGAGAAATCACCACAAGAGCAACTGTTAAAACAGCTAAATGCTGTCAAAGAAAAGGATGGGCCAAAATACCTCAGAGGACAGAGACTAGCAACCAGTGGTCAAAGTAGTTGACAGGCGAGTTTTCTTATTTTGATATGTATCAATCTATGAGTGCGCTGAGATACAACCGGTACTGGCATTGATAAATATGCTGGGTCCGTCAACCCTTATTATTATTATCTCCCAACGAGCGGAATATTGAGAGTAAGTTAAACAATTTTTCACTTTTTATTGTGTTTTTGTTTTGATATGCACTCTTTTTCTTGCTACTAATTTTGTCTCTCACTCTTTTAAGTCGTGAATTAGACTGGTTATCTATGCACGTGGCTGACACGTTTCAGCTCGCTACTATATTGGTATATAATGGATGATCGCATTTAAAGTCCGTTAAAGGTTCTTGGCACTACCATTGTTACGATCGCTTTCCTCTAGCCATGGGGCTTGGAGACATGAACCGAATGGTACCATTCTATTTTATATCAATGTGAACTGCTATTTCTAATAGCCATCTTTTCACCCCTTGATAATTTGTGTGTGAGACACGTTGGCTAAGAGCTTCTGACAGGAACTAAAAGATTGATTCTTTTTAGCTTCCCGTCCCCACGTAAAATGTGTAAATCAGTGGCTAGTTGAGAGATAGAGTCCTATCGGTTGCCAGTTGCTAATAGCTTTACTGTGTCAGTTGTCACAAACAGTCATGACCGGCATGGGCCGGTGTTTGGATTCTGTCGATCGATTGGTTATTGATTAGGTGGTACCCGCTGATGAAGCCGCATAAGCCGATTGTGTATTGTTGCATAATATATGCAGACAGATGGTGCAGTGCACCTTACTGCTGCATTAGTGCGGCAGAAACTCGAGTCCGGGAACCTTATAGGCACCCGTTTTACGTGTGTTGTGTTGAGGCAAATAACTATGTGTATACTCTGGTAATGTATCTTACATTGCCCATTGAGTGCGCTGAGATACAACCGGTACTGGCATTGATAAATATGCTGGCTCCGTCACCCCTTATTATATATATATATAAACAGTTTGACCAATTTTGACATTACCAAATGATTTTGTGGGAGTAAATACAATTAAGTCTTTCAGTTGTAATCAAAATAAGTGATATTTGAAATGAAGAGGCTAGTGGCCTGGAGTTTAAAGAAGCGCCTCTATTGGTTAGTTTAGAACATGTGTTATATATGCTAGTGTGACATGAGATATTTAAATCGTCCAGTCCCAGTCGATGCAGACAACACAGTGCCTGATGGCACCGCATTGTCTAGTCTAACAGAGTTGATGGGTAGTTGTTTGGTAATACAAACATAAGTCAAACTGTTAATACAAATATTCTCAACTTTCACATTATGTGTTGATTGCTCTTTTCTTTCATTAGTACCAAGGAAAACTGACATTAAAGGATGATGATGATGATGATGATGATAAGGTTATCTATGTATGTGTGTATATATATATATATATATATATATGTATATACATATATATATATATATATATATATATATATATATATATATATATATATATATATATATATATATATATAACATATATATATACATAATATATATATATATGTGTGTGTGTGTGTGTCTGTGCCTGTGTGTGTTATATGTATTTATATACATATATTCTTTTAATTCTATATAGATAAATGATGGCGATTTTACACTGGTGTGAGGTACAAGGAAAAAAGTACCCAATGCCCAATAATGTTAGGTTGAGTGGAGTGGAATAGTATTATTCATTTTAGCTTTGCCTTTCATCCTTATGGGGTCAATAAAATAAAGTACTAGTAATACACTGGGGTCAATTTAATCGACTTTTCCATCCGCCAAAATTGTTGGCCTTGTGCCTAAATCAGAAACAATTATTCATTTAAAGCTAAGTTTTTGAGCGATGGTACTCAGAGTTATTTATTATCAAGCAACTGATTCAATAGTTCTCAAATCTTTGTTGTATACACATCGATTGGATTTGCTTGGATATAACTGAAAACAATTTGGATAGGATTACTGGTTCCACAATTTATATTTTTTTAATGTAGTATTTGAATGACATATTTCTGTATTGTTTAAGACTTTTAGCTAAAAGGTTTTTAAATCACTTAGTGGATCAGGAGTGATGTTAATACTGATGTCGAGTTTTGCAGTGAAATTTAAGAGATGTAGTTGTTCTTGCTTTGATTGCCAATCAAATTTTTTTTTTTTTCAAAAAAATAAAAAAGAAGCTTTCTTGGAATCACCTCAAATTATTTGAAAGGATTCTTTAAATAATTTACTTTAATTCATCATGGAGTTAAAAACAATTCTCTATAAAATTACCTTGCCCTCAGATGTTATGTCGATACTTTTAATACTTTCATTATTGTATTTCTAATGAAATAGGCTTCCTGCGTGTTATCAAATATTTAACAAAATTTAACAAAATAATTCAGTCTCTCTGATACTATGGACATATGGTAAGAATATCAAAAGAAAGATTACTGGATAGATTTTACAGGCAAAACTAACCGGCCCAGGTGTAGATCCTAAGCAAGATCATTGGAAAACATCTATGAACTCAGCCTGTTTCACTTGAAGATCGGATCAGATCAATTGGAGACAGCTGTTTCTGACAGGACCCACTGGAAGGCGTGCTTAAGAACTCTGCTTCCACAACCTCCCATGAATAAGTGGGCAAAGAAGAAGACTTACTTAGTCATTCATTAATAAGCTGATATTTATAACAATACTTAGCAAAACATTCTAAAATTCTCATGAAGGAATGATTTAATATCAGTATTAAAATTTTTAAATGAATAATTTTGTACTATAAATCCAGGGCTGTTTCAGGCAGCTTGGTATTAAAAGAGTTAAACATTTTTAGACATATAAGTATGTGTATTTTGTATATCTAATGATATATGATATGTTTGCAAATAAACATTTGAAAGCCTTTCACTATGAATTTTGGAAGCTGATGGCTAGCACAGTCTATCGAATTCAGCAGAAGCAGGAGAGGGTAACTTCCGATGATTGATTCTGGCTGTGCTCCCCCTACCCTGCTTTCAGCTGGAATTTAATACAGGCGCGTATATATAGTTTTGACGCCTATATACATAGGCTGATTTGCCTAATTTGCATATAGAAGTCAGCAGTTCAAGATGGAATATGCTAGATGGCGCTAACCATCAGCTTCCAAAATTCATAGCGAAAGGCTTTCAAATGTTTATTCATAAACATACTGTATATCATTAGGTATACAAACTATACATGCATTTATATGTATACAGCTATAGCGGAGCAAAAACTTTATATCTATTTTTTGACATATTTCAAACTGTTACTGTTTTACTCATACATTGATATAAGTTCATATGGATAAATGGATAAAGATCTCATAACTCCTTGCGGAGTCATAGAGGCACTGTCATACGGTGTGACTAGGGCACTTTTAACCCTCGTGGAGCCCAACCCTCTCCATGTCTGAACACAGCTGAGTTTTTCTATAGAGGAAGAATCGACCTTAGTACTGGACTGGTACTTTTTTTTATCTACCTCAAAAAGATGAAAGGCAAAGTTGACCATGGCAGGATTTGAATTCAGAGTACACAATAAGGTGGGACAAATACCGTAAAGCATTCTATCTGACGTCTTAATGACATCTTAATTACAATTCTTATTTATTTATCATTTATTTTCTAATTTATATACAGAGCAAGCAAATCTTTTTTTGTTTTAGTTTTTTGTAAATGACCGGTATTTTATTTATTACAGATTTTATGGGCAAAACCTACCAGTAAGAGACCCAGGGGTAGAAACTGAGCAAAATGGTTGGATAATATTCATGAGCTTGGCTGGTCAAGCTTGGGGATCCAGCCGAATCAGTTGGAGACGGTTGCTTCTGAGAGGGCCCACTGGAAGGAGTGTTTGAGGACTCTGCCCCCACAACCCTCTCAGGAAGAGACCCTGAAAGAACTAAAGGTAAGGTTAACCTCAGAATGTAAAAGAGCCATAGCCATAACAAAATACCTTGAGGCATTTTATCCATGGCATTCTTGGCCTCCAGACCACATCCCTGTTCACTGCTATCAGGGCAGAGCTGACTGCCAGCAGGTGCAAGCCCTGTGAGGTGGAGTAGTTGTTCCAGTTTGTTTCCCTCGCTGTCCTCTAGACCAAATTCTTCTCCATCCTGTCAGCCAGGACCAAGAGGCCAACGACATATTAGAAGACATAATTTTTACCATTAACTTTTCAAACCTGTTAAACAAAGAATAAAATGTTATAAGATGCTTATCTACATGGAATGGTTAGTGTAATTCTTTCTAACACTGACACAAGACAAGTAAATTTGGGGAAAAAAGGAAAGTCAATTATATCAAATCAATACTTAATTGGTATTTTATTTTATTGGCCCCAGAAGGATGAAAGACAAAAATTGATCTCAGTAGGATTTGAACATAGAACGTAGAAAGTCACCAACCCAACACCCTTGTCTGATAATAATTGTTTCTACTTTTGGTACAAGGCCAGAAATTACACAGTGTATTACTGGTACTTTATTTTATCGACCCCGTAAGGATGGTTTTATAAATATACATACAGAGGGAGAGAGAGAGAGAGAGAGAGAGAGAGAGAGAGAGAGAGAGAGAGAGAGAGAGAGAGAGAGAGAGAGAGAGAGAGAGAGAGAGAGAGAGAGAGAGAGAGAGAGAATGCGTGAAGAGTAAGTGAATGAAAGATTGAGATATATATATATATATATATGCATAGATAGATAGATACAGATGGATGAATATATAGAAATTAAATCGAGGAATGAGAGGGAAAAAATAGTGGCAGAAACAGAAAGAAAGAAAACAACACAAGAGAATGAAAGTGAAAGAAAAGGCAGATGAGGAAGATTAGACTGAAGTATGTAAAAAGGAAAAAAAAGTTATAAAAATAAAATCTTTCTAGATTATCGGTGGAGGGAAAAGGAAAGGGGGTGGTAACAAAGGATTATTGTGTGTAAGAGAGAGAGAGAGAGAGCAGGTTGAGACAATAAAGTATATGATAGAGAAAGAGAGAGTTTAAGATAGATAGATAGATAGATAGAGAGAGAGAGAGAGTAAGAGAGAGATATAAAGAGAGAGAGACCGAGAGATAGAGAGATAGGGCGGGAGAGAGAGTGTAAGAGAGAAACATCGAATGCATGGGACAGATCGAGAGATAGAGAGAAGAAGAGAGAGTGTGTAAGAGAGAAAAAGATAGAATGTATGGGGAGAGAGAGAGAGAAAGGGAGGAAAGAGAGAGAGAGAGTGTGTGTAAGAGAGAAAAAGATAGAATGCATGGGAGAGAGAGAGAGAGAGAGAGAGAGAGAGAGAGAGAGAGAGAGAGAGAGAGAGAGAGAGAGAGAGAGAGAGAGAGAGAGAGAAAGAGAGAATCATGAAGATATGTAAAAGGAGAATTAGAGTGAGACAAAAAGGAAATGTGTATGTATGAGAGTAGGAGAGAGAAGGAAAAAATTGTCTGTGTGTTAATGTGTGTGTGAGGGGGAGAAAGAGAGAAGAAAGATGCAAGGAATGAATCAGTATAAAAGAACAAAAGTGATACAAAAGTGAAGGTACACATACACGCGCATACATACAACATATTCATGCATTCACACGTACACACACACACACACATATATATATATATATATATAAAAAGAAAGGGAGAGAGAGAGGGAAGGAGAGGAGAGAGAGAAGGTGAGAAAGAAAGAGAGTGAAAGAGTGATGATGAAAGCAGCAAAGAGATGATGGAAGAAAGAGCGAGAGAGAATTGTAGTGTATTAAAACGTATGCATAAACTGCGTGCAAACTTGCTTATGACTGTTATATGTATATTTGTGTGTATATAACAAATATTTTGAGAGCTAGAGCTAGAAAGCTAGAAAGCTAGATAGATAGATATAGACAGACAAAGGGAGAAAAAGAGTGAGGGAGGAGAAACAGACATATATATATATATATATGATGATATATATATATATTAATGTAGAAAGGTTTCTACAGGACTAGAACTGTTTCATTCCGGAGAAATGATTTCTTCGGAATGAAACAGTTCTAGTCCTGTAGATGCCTTTCTACATTAAATATTTAGATTCTGCTTTGTATTGAGTACCTTACTGTGGTTACCCTCGATTGAACCCGGGATAAACTTATAAATATATATATATATATATATATATATATATATATATATATATATATATATATATATATATATATATATATATATATACATGGAATGATCTATCTATCTCGCCCTCTTTCCCATATATATATATATATATATATATATATATATATACTCAAATACATATATGATGACGGTGCTCCAGCATGGCTACAGCCCGTCGTCTGAAACAGGTACAATAAGCGTATACAGATAGATAGGTAGATAGATAGTAAGAGAGAGAGAGAGAGAGAGAGAGGGGGGAAAGATGATGAGAGCAAATGAGTAGGTGTGGGGGATGAGCAAGACGGTAAATCAGTTTCAAAAAAATTGTAAAAAGATGCCAAAATATGAGAATCAAGCAAAGTTTATATATATATATATATATAAAATATAATATATTTATTATTTATATATATATATATATAAAATATAATATATTTATTATTTATATATATATATATAAGACATAACAGGAACAAAAATTAGAACGAAAAAGAACAATTTTCTTGAATTCTGTTTACCATCTTTCATTTATATAAAAATCATTATTATTATTTTCGTTTACTTTGCTTTCTGTTATTTTTTTGTAAACCCACATCTTTTTATTCTGCAGAATTTCGTGTATATTCGTCTTGTTCCACTTAACACACCCTGTCTTACATATTTCTCACTCTCTTTATTTACTCTTTCACTCACTATATTTCTCTATTGGCCAATATGTTTTCTTTCTTTCACTCTTGTCTTGCAATTTACACTCACACATGTACATACATACATACATACATACATACATACATACATATGTAAATACATACATACATACACACGCACATGCAC
>OZ024744.1:71193347-71205847 GCA_964016885.1 Eledone cirrhosa | reverse complement strand
TGTTCCACGCTTGCATGGGTTTGGACGGGGGCTTTCCCACTTGAGGCAAGAGTGGTTGTCTTGCTCGCATAGGACTATCTGGTGGGTTTTCTACAGCTGGATGCCCTTCCTAACACCAACCACATTTACAGTGTGGGGCTGGGAGGTTTTTACCGTGTTGCCTACACAGCCACATTACAGCGTGGACTGTGTGGCAGGTTTTCTACAGCTGGATGCCCTTCCTAACACCAACCACATTTACAGTGTGGGGCTGGGAGGTTTTTACCGTGTTGCCTACATGGCCACATTACAGCGTGGACTGTCTGGCAGGTTTTCTACAGCTGGATGCCCTTCCTAACACCAACCACATTTACAGTGTGGGGCTGGGAGGTTTTTACCGTGTTGCCTACACGGCCACATTACAGCGTGGACTGTGTCTACACGATTTCATTTGTTTCGGCCTGGATGTTGTGGCACCAACATAACTTTACATTGAAAGGGGCAGTGTGGATGGGGTGGGGGTGGTGGGACGGGGGTGTGTTTTGTTAGAGATGCCTACTGGCTGTAGTAGGTTTTACTTTGTATTTAGGTAAGGCGGGTCTTCTCTATTACTGAGTACCGCCAAAGGTCTCGGTCCAGTGACATTGTCTTGGAGAGGTGTAAGTGTGTGAGGTCAGAATTTATCAGCTCGTCCCAGGTTTTTCTGGGTCTGCCTACTCTGTAGCTACCGTCTATCTTTATTGCCCTGCACTTTGTTATACAGCTGTCGTCTTTCATGCGCATCACGTGACCATACCAACGTAGCCTTCTCTCTAGTAAACAACATCTGATCCCTCTTATTTCTAATTTTTTCCTTAGTTCGCTTATGCTTTGCCGTTCACGTATGTTACTATTACACATCCAGCGGAGCATGCAAGCTTCGTTCCTCTCTAGTCTGCGTATATCCTCTGCACACAATGCCCAGGTCTCACTGCCATGCAACATTGCTGTTCATATGCAGGCATCATACAACCTGCCTTTCATTCTTAGGGAGAACCCTCTAACGGCTAATAGTGGTATAAGCTCTCTGAACTTTTTCCAACCAGTTCTGACTCTAGCTACAGTACTTTCAGAGCACCCTCCCCCACTGCTGATTTTGTCGCCCAGGTAACGGAAGCTGTCCACTATTTCTATAGAACCCTCTGCGCAATTGAAAGAGCTAGTATTTTGTGGGCACTTGCTGCTACTTATTGCACCAGAGCACCGGCCACATGTAAAATCTGTTCTTAGCTTACCTGTGATCCCACTACATCTTTTATGCACCCATACTTTGCATTTGGGACATAAAATGGAGTTTCTACCTACGCCTTTCCTACACACTGAGCATGGCCATTTCCCGGAAGGTATATATATATATATATGTATATATATATATGTATATATATATATGTATATATATATGTATATGTATATATATATTACTCTTTTACCTGTTTCAGTCATCTGGCTGAGGCCATGCTGGGGCACCGCCCTTGTTGCTACACATTTTATCTCCAGCCTGTATAGGTTGGCCACTGGTGTAAGAGGGAGTTTGTTGCTGCTGCCCATAGGTTTCCCTCGTGCCTTGTTGTGGGCTCATCCGGGATCCTGGATAAAAAGGTGTCGAGATGTTTCTTGAAGACATCCACCTCCACATCATGCAAATCTCTCAGATCCCTTGGCAGCTTGTTGAAGAGTTGAGGGCCCTTGAATCCCAGGCTATTGCAATACCTGCTCCTTATTCTAGATGTGGAAGACGGGACCTTTGGCACCACACAGTGACGTCCTGTTCGACGGTTGGTCCAGCTCCCAATGCCAAAGTTTGGTGCTAGTCCCTCCAGGATTTTCCACATATAGATCACTGTGTATCTCTCCCGTCTTCGTTCCAAGGAGTAGAGGTTCAATTCCTTTAGCCTCTCCCAGTAGCTTGTCTCCTTCATCGTGGCAATCCTCTCGGTGTAGCTTCGCTGGATTGCCTCAAGCACCGTGGTTAGTTTGACACTATGGGGTGACCACAACTGGGAGCAGTAGTCCAGGCGGCTTAGGACAAATGTCCTCCATAGTGTAAACATGGTGTCTCGGTCTCTTGTCCAGAAAGTCCACAAGATCCAGCCAGCGAGTCGTCTGCACATTGTCGCCACTTTCATGATGTGTGAAGAAAAAGATGCATCATCGCTCATGTCTATGCCCAGGTCTCGTATCTATTTTGACACAGGGATATCGGTCCCTCCTTGTCCTGTGTAGTTGTGTTGTACTATATTTGTGTTTGCAGCTTTGTGTGGATGTTTGTATTGTTGGGCTTGGAATTTGCCAGCATTAAACTGCATGTTGTTTTCTTCCACCCATTTGTATATGGCATCCAGATCTTGTTGTAAAAGGGCAGTGTCAGCCGGGTTTTTGATTGCCTGTGCTACCTTAGTGTCATCAGCATAGCTAGTGAGGGATGTTGTTGTATGTACTACAGAGGGCATGTCTGAGAGAGCCACCAAAAACAGTAGTGGTCCTAGGACTGTCCCTTGGGGCACCCCACTTGTTATTGGTGTTTCCTTTGAGAGGGCCCCGTTTGCTGCGACTGTCTGGCTTCTGTCCTTTAGAAAGTCATGCAGCTACTCACCTACTTTTCCAGTTATGCCGAGTCCGTGTAGTTTGTGACATATCATTCCGTGGTCGACCTTGTCAAAGGCCTTCGCAAAGTCAAGATATATCACGTCCACATGTGAGCTGTCTAGTAGTTGTTTCAGTACCCAGTCGTAGTGATGTAGCAGCTGTGTAAGGCAGCTTCTTCCTGGGCGGAAGCCATGTTGCGTGCTAGTCAGGCGGTCATTTTCCTCGAGGAAAGTGATCAGTTTTTTTTCTGACGACTCGCTCCATGACCTTACTGATATGCGATGTCAGGGAGACTGGCCTATAGTTTTTGGCCTCTGCTCTGCTACCTCTTTTATGGATAGGGCATATTGTGCCTTCTTTCAGCTCCCTGGGTAGTACACCGCTAGCCAAGGAGCTTCTGAAGACCATCTTCAGTGGAGTTGCTAAGGCCCGCTTACATATTTTTAAGAGAACTGCTGGGAATCCATCAGGTCCAGCAGCTGAGTCTGTTCTAATTTCATCAATGGCGTACACCACATCCTCCTCCGTTATGTCTATGTGGTTGATGGTTGCCATTTCTTCATGTAGTGTTGTGGCATCAAAGAACTCCTCTGGCTTTGTTATTTGCATGTGCCTCAGTGGACATGTGAACACACTTTTGTATTGTTCGTTCAGTATTTCACATATCTCTTGGGGATTTTCGGTTAATGAACCATCCGTGTGGAAGAGTGGCCCAATCTTGCAGTGTACTGAGGCAGTTTCTTTTGCAAATTTAAAGAAGGCCTTAGGGTTTGTTTTAATGTTTTCTATGGCCCTGTTCTCTTTCTTTGCCCTCTCATTCTCATGGGAAAGTTTGAGTGCAATCTCGGTGCCAAGTAGTGCACATTTCAAATAGGATTTCTTCTTGTTTTTGTTTTGTTGACTATTCAACTGGTTTGAGAGTTTAGTTCTACGTCTGATAAGGATTTTCCTATCTCTGGGAATAAGATTTTTGTGTCTGTTTGCCTTTTTCTCCGGGACAAACTTTTTGCATATAGTGTGTATCGTTGTCATGAAGTGTTGAAATTATGTGTTAGTGTCTTGTGTGGCGGTGTTTTCACTCCATGTTTGCTTCCGGATTTCTCTTAATCTTTTTCCAGTTAGCCTTGTAGAAGTTAAGGCTGGATAACGTCCTGGAGCTTCTTGGTGGTTTTGTCTGTTGGTTCTCTTGAACCACATATCATTAGCTCTACTAAGTTATGATCCAAGAGAATTGTTGGTGTCACCTTTACATTGTGGATGAGCACTTCATTGTTTGTAAAACAGAGGTCAAGGACATTTTCGCTTCTTGTTGGGAGGAGCATTGCTTGCTCCATGAACAGCCTGTGTGTGAGGGCCAGCAGGGATTCCGTCTGTCTCTGTTCTATTGACGTAATTCCAGGGAGGAGGTGGCCCTCAGGCTATTTGACCTTTGGTAGGTTGAAGTCTCCCAGCAGTAGAATGTTGAGACCCTGGTACAGTTTGTCAAGGACCTCTTCTATCCTACTTAGGCTATCCTCAAATTTACCCTCATGACTGGGGGTATCGGGCGGCCGATATGTGACACATATTACTGTCTGTAGTTGCTTCATATGTACTATCTGTGTGTCACAGACTGAGTTTGAATGTGTCAACAGTTCAATTGGTGTGACATCTTCACGGATATACAGAGCAACCCCACCATGAGTTCTCTCCTTCCTGTCCGAACGAAATACAGTATATTTCGGAATATGTATTTCTGCATCTGCTATACTGCTTGTCGGGTGCGTTTCGGTTAGTGCCATGCATAATGCTTGATTGCTTATGGCTAAGTCTCCCAGGTAGGAAATTTTACTCATGTTACTGAGTTTCACCAGGCCTCTGACATTCAGCAGCAGCACTGGTGTGACTTTTGGGTTGCCAGTAATGGCTGTCGGTATGACACCTGGGTCCTTTAGCTGTGGTGGTCTCGAGTGCTGGTGTGGGTGACACTGGCTCTGGAAACGATGTTGGTGCGGCACGCGCGACATCAGCATACTTCTGGAGCAGCTTATTTCGGCTTTGGCTGGGGCATGTTGCGCGAGTAGGATGGGCATAGTTCGTTTGAGACCTGGGGTGGGCGAATCTGCATCCCATCCCTGTCTCTCCATGCCAGGAGGTCCCGTTCTTGAAAAACTTGCACATTACTTGGTTTTTTTTTGCTCCCAGTGTCTCGGTGCTTTCTGTTCTTCCTTTGACCAGTTGTCCACTGGTCCCTCTGCACTTGGTTCTCCTTCGGAAGGTGATTTCGCTTTTCACCTTTACCTTTTGCTTGTTGGTTGCCCGGCCTGCCCTCCCTGACTGTGGCGGAGGGTATCTCATTTTCTTTCAGGTCCGTGCTTGTGCTCTCCTCCTTTTCTTTTTCTTTCTCCCTCTCCTCTCCCTTCTCTTCGGTTATATATGTATATATATATATATGTATATGTATATATATATATTGTTATACTTTGGGAGGGTCATGTTGCCAATAAGAAACACACGCACCAGTTGCTTTCACTTCAATTTATTATATATTTATAAATTTATAAATTTACAAATCTACAAACTTATAAATTTCTGGTTGGTTGGTTGGTTCCACAACCAGATAGTTGTTTATATATAGTCATAGTCCTTTCGTCACACACTCTGTGACCTCTTCAGTGACTGGGGATTCCTTTCTTTGTTTCTGTGCCTTTCCTTTCTTCTATCCTACGCCATTTTGTTTCTGTGTGTGTGTGTTGTGTGCTCAGTTTGCGCATGCGCCACATCCGGGTGTCTGTGTGTGTTTGTGTTCATTTATCTATTTGTTTATTTATTTATTGTTGGTTGGTTGTTCTGTGTGTGTGTGTTTTCATTTTGTCCTTAATTGTAAGTTGTGATGTTGCTGTTCCACTCATATTTTCTATTTAATTTTGGTTGTAATTCTTTTATGCTTACTGCCTCTGTAATTTGCCTAAACATTGCATCTTTTCTGTGTGTGGATTCTATTTTTATTTCTATGTTCTCTAACCTACCCCTGTGCTCTATCTTAGCATGTTGGTAGATGCGAACTAGAGGCGAACTAGCCTACAAATTTAGAAGGGCCCTAAATAAACATAAACTCAATATAAAGATAGTAGAAAGACCAAGTACCTCCGTAAAAACACTTATTAGCAAGACATACCCGTTCCAAAGACCCTCATGTATAGATAAGAAATGTATAACCTGTAAAATAAGCCCCCATATTAACTGTAAAACTAGAAATGTAGTGTATAGCATAAGATGTACTGAAGGACAATGTAGAAACAAAAATATAGTGTACATAGGTGAGACAGCTCGTAGTGTAGGGAAACGGATAAATGAACACTGGCGAGACCTTCAAGATAATAAAGAATCATCTGTGCTCTACCAACATGCTAAGATAGAGCACAGGGGTAGATTAGAGAACATAGAAATAAAAATAGAATCCACACACAGAAAAGATGCAATGTTTAGGCAAATTACAGAGGCAGTAAGCATAAAAGAATTACAACCAAAATTAAATAGAAAATATGAGTGGAACAGCAACATCACAACTTACAATTAAGGACAAAATGAAAACACACACACACATAGAACAAACAACCAACCAACAATAAATAAATAAACAAATAGATAAATGAACACAAACACACACAGACACCCGGATGTGGCGCATGCGCAAACTGAGCACACAACACACACACAGAAACAAAATGGCGTAGGATAGAAGAAAGGAAAGGCACAGAAACAAAGAAAGGAATCCCCAGTCACTGAAGAGGTCACAGAGTGTGTGACGAAAGGACTATGACTATATATAAACAACTATCTGGTTGTGGAACCAACCAACCAACCAGAAATTTATAAGTTTGTAGATTTGTAAATTTATAAATTTATAAATATATAATAAATTGAAGTGAAAGCAACTGGTGCGTGTGTTTCTTATTGGCAACATGACCCTCCCAAAGTATAACAATATCGGTTTCAACACACGATTTCAGATAAAGAATCTTGCTAAACAAATTCAGAAACGAAATATATATATATATATATGTATATATATATATATGTATATATATGTATATATGTATATATATGTATATGTATATATATGTATATGTATATATATGTATATGTATATATATGTATATATATATATATATGTATATATATATATATATGTATATATATATATATATATATATATATATGTATATATATATATGTATATATATATATGTGTATATATATATATATATATATGTATATATATATATATACATATATATATATATACATATATATAAATCATCTCTTAATATTTCGTAACGTAACCTTTGTTGCTAATTATAGCCTGTAGGCGTTTGGAGTAGCCTTCTACAAACTTCTTGCATGTTTCTTGTCTAATATTTTTCTATTCTTCACAACAAATTTTCTTTAGTTCAGGGATATTTTGGGGTTTCCTTTTTTGAATTCTGAGTTTCAGTTCTCTCCACAAATTTTCGATCGGGTTAAGATCTGGAGACTGACTTGGCCATTTTAGAACATTTGTTCCATTCGTACTTAACCAAGATTGTGTTAGCTTTGCAGTATGCTTTGGATCGTTATCTTGTTGAAAAAACCAACCTGGCTTTAAGCTGAGAGAATGTGCACTTTGATGTAAATTCCTTTTCAAAATACCTCTATAATAAGCGCCATCCATTCTTCCTTCTATTATTTCAATATTTCCTACACCTGTGGCACTAAAGCAACCCCAGACCATGATTGATCCACCTCCAAATTTTACAGTTGGAATAGTATTCTTCGGCGAATATTCAGTACTTTACTTTCTCCAGACTTTTGCCACAGCATTTCGACCAAAAAGTTGAATTTTTGTTTCGTCCGACTAAAGTACGTCTTCCCAAAATGACGCAGGTTTGATGAGATCATTTGCAAAGTTTAATCGACGAAGAACGTGTTTCCTCGTAAGAAGTGGTGTTTTCCTTGGAGACCTCGAGAAGATATTATATCGACGAAGTGAACGACTAATTGTATCTGTGCTCACTTTTACTCCACTTTCTTCTAGGTCATCCTGAAGATTTTTAAGAGTACACCGGGGTTCGTTGCCAACCTTTCTCGTCAATAATCGAGCTGCACGTTCCGTTATCTTTCTAGGATGACCAGAACTAATTAGAGGACAGATGGAATGATGAGATTTCCAGTGACGAATTATAGTACCAACTGAACTCAATGGCACATTTAACTGACAAGATATCTTTCTATAACCAACACCATTTGTATGAAGGTCTACAATGCTTTTACGGAGGTCTTGATCAATCAGTTTATTTTTCCCCATATTGTCAATGTTTACAGGATGGTTGTCAATGTTCACAGGATGGTTGTCAGACAAATAAAGACGTAATGTTTTTAATAGACCTTAGAAGTTACCTTAAACCTAATCTAGAACATTCTACTGAATTTTAAATCTGAAAATTTAAGAATTTTCTTGAAAAAAAGGGATAAATATAAAATGTGTTGTAAAGTTTTGCGTTATAAAAATATTGATTTTTCATCATTAGTTATTTCCTTATTATTTTTTAAAAAATATGATTGTATCATTAAATGCCTCATTATATGTTCTATCAGTAGTTAAATTTTCATTACCCTAACTTTATTAAAAATACCTAAAACCGCATTTTTCCTAATGTGTTGTAAACTTTTGCGGGGCACTGTATATGTATATATATATATATGTATATATATATATATATATATATATATATATATATATTATATATATATATATATATATATATATATATATATATATATATATATATATATATATATATATATATATATATATATATATATATATATATATATATATATATATATATGTGTGTGTGTGTGTGTATATATATATATATTGTGGAGGCGCGTGGCTGAGCGGTTAGAGAACTGGATTCACAATCGTGAGGTTGTGAGTTCGATTCCCGGACGGGGCGATGCGTTATGTCCTTGGGCAAGACACTTTATTTCACGTTGCTCCTACCTGGAGTTGCGACCGATAGATAGTATTAGCAATTGGAAAGACCAATGGAAACATTGTTTCCTCCGTCCGATTTGACGAAAGTCGATTGACTGTCAAAAATATATTTATATATGTATATATGTATATATATATATGTATATATATATATATATATATATATATATATATATATATATATATATATATGTATATCATCATCATCGTTTAACGTCCGTGTTCCACGCTTGCATGGGTTTGGACGGGAGTTTTCCCACTTGAGGCAAAAGTGGATGTCTTGCTCGCATAGGACTGTCTGGCGGGTTTTCTACAGTTGGATGCCCTTCCTAACACCAACCACATTTACAGTGTGGGGCTGGGAGGTTTTTACCGTGTTGCCTACACGGCCACATTACAGCGTGGACTGTCTGGCGGGTTTTCTACAGTTGGATGCCCTTCCTAACACCAACCACATTTACAGTGTGGGGCTGGGAGGTTTTTACCGTGTTGCCTACACGGCCACATTTACAGCGTGGACTGTGTGTTTTTTTGTCGTGACACCTACACGACCTCATTTGTTTTGGCCTGGATGTTGTGGCACCAACATAACTTTACATAGGAGGGGGTGGTGTGGATGGGGTGTGGGTGGTGGGACGGGGGTGTATTTTGTTAGAGATGCCTACTGGCTGTAGTAGGTTTTACTTTGTATTTAGGTAAGGCGGGTCTTCTCTATTACTGAGTACCGCCAAAGGTCTCGGTCCAGTGACATTGTCTTGGTGAGGTGTAAGTGTGTGAGGTCGGAGTTTATCAGGTCGTCCCAGGTTTTTCTGGGTCTGCCTACTCCGTGGCTACCGTCTATCTTTATTGCCCTGCACTTTTTTATACAGCTGTCGTCTTTCATGCGCATCACGTGTCCATACCAACGTAGCCTTCTCTCGAGTAAACAACATCTGATCCCACTTATTTCTAATTTTTCCCTTAGTTCGTTTATGCTTTGCCGTTCACGTATATTACTATTACACATCCAGCGGAGCATGCAAGCTTCGTTCCTCTCTAGTCTGCGTGTATCTTCTGCACACAATGCCCAGGTCTCACTGCCATGCAACATTGCTGTTCGTATGCAGGCATCATAAACCTGCCTTTCATTTTTAGGGAGAACCCTTTAGCGGCTAATAGTGGTGTAAGCTCTCTGAACTTTTTCCATCCAGTTCTGACTCTAGCTACTGTACTTTCAGAGCACCCTCCCCCACTGCTGATTTTGTCACCCAGGTAACGGAAGCTGTCCACTATTTCTATAGAACCCTCTGCGCAATTGAAAGAGCTAGTATTTTGTGGGCACTTGCTGCTACTTATTGCACCAGAGCACCGGCCACATGTAAAATCTATGTTCTTAGTTAGCTTACCTGTGATCCTATTACATCTTTTATGCACCCATAATTGGCATTTGGGACATAAAATGGAGTTTCTACGTACGCCTTTCCTACACACTGAGCATGGCCATTTCCCGGAAGGGACCGGCGCCTTATTTTCTTTCCTACAAACTAGAACTTTAGTCTTAGCCAGCTTAATTTTAAGGCCTTTTGATTCTAGGCCGTGCTTCCATGTTTGGAATTTCTTCTCTAGCTCGGCCATTGATTCAGCTATGAGCGTTAGATCGTCTGCGTATAGGAGTTCCCATGGGCAGCCGGTCTTGAACTCCACTGTTATAGCCTGAAGGGCAATAATAAATAGTAGGGGGCTAAGAACAGAGCCCTGATGAACACCAACTTTTACGCTAAACTCTTCACTATATTCGTTGTTAATTCTGACCTTGCTGACTGTTTCTTTATACATGGCTTGTATAGCTCTCACAAGCCATTCGTCAACACCTAGTTTTCTAAGAGCCCACCAGATAATGGAACGGGGGACTCTGTCGAAGGCTTTCTCCAAGTCGACAAAATCTAAGTATAGGGGTTTACTTTTAGCTAGGTACTTCTCCTGTAGTTGTCGTACAATGAAAAGAGCGTCTGTGGTACTTTTGCCTGACACAAACCCGAACTGCATTTCATCTAGATCAATTCTCTCTCTGATTAGTTGCGCTATTACTTTTTCCGTGACCTTCATGACCTGGTCGATTAATTTAATGCCTCTATAGTTACTCCTATCTAGGGCATCTCCTTTACCCTTGTAACAGTTAATGATGATGCTGCTACGCCAGTCCTTCGGAACAACCCCATTCTGTATGACTTGGTTTACTATCCGGGTCACCATGGTGTGTCCCACCGTTCCAGAGGCTTTCAACATCTCAGCAACTATTTCCGAAGGCCCAGCCGCCTTACCCGTCTTCATATCTTTGATTGCCTTACTTATTATACTACTTTCGACTAACACTGCTGGTCCCTCTATTGGGTCGATGTGGGGGAAACTGTCTTTCTCCCATTTATTCTCCTCATTTAGTAGCCTTTCGTAGTGACACTTCCAAGCTACCCTCTTATCAGCGTCAGTGATGGCAAGTACGCCATCATCATTAAGTACACACTTCTCCCCGACAATATCACAGTTTTCCTTGACACATTGCCTAGCAATCCTGAACACCTCACGTTTTTGGTCCTCGCGTTGTAGAACATGCTTGAACTTTCTTTCCTCTGCTTCCCTTCTTGCGAAGTACACTTGTCTCCTAGCTTCCCCCCTGGCCACTTGATAGTCTTCTCTACTTCCCCCATCCCGCCATACTTTCCAAGCCTGCTTTTTGGCCTTAATTGACTCCTCCACCTTACTGTTCCACCACCATGTTACTCTCCTCCTGCCTACAGGCCTGCTCCATCCACAGACTTCGTCTGCCGCCATCAGCAGGTTTGCTTTCAGGAATTCCCACTGTTGTACGACTCTAATTGCTCTTCCTTACTGTCGAAAGCATCAAGTAATATGCTTTTAAATTTATTTCTGGCTGTGGGGTCCTTTAACTTCCATATTTTTCTCCTGCGGATAGTCCTCCTCTGTTGTCGAGTACGTCTCGTCCTGACTATTAGGTCGCTAATTATCAGGCTATGTTGGGAGGTGCATTCTTCGTGGGGGAGGGATTTAGTGTTTACAACAGACACTCTGTCACGTCTTCTGGTAAGGATATAATCTACCTGGCTTGTGTGTTCCCCCGATCTATAGGTGATCAGATGATTGTCACGTTTTTTGAAGTTAGTGTTACAGATAGTTAGGTTATTTGCGTCACAGAATTCCAGGATTCTGGAGCCTTCCTCATTTCTAGTACCAAACCCATAGCCTCCATGGATTCCGTCATAGCCGTCACAATGTTGTCCAACGTGACCATTTAGGTCGCCAGCAATAATTATATAGTCACTGTCGGTTATTTGGGAGGTAGTGAGCATCAGTGTCTCATAGAATCTGTCTTTTATAGTGCCGGGCAGTCCGGATTGGGGTGTGTACGCAGATATTACTGTCACCGTAGTTCTATTGAGGACAAGTCTTATTTTAATTATTCTGTCGTTCATTCTATTTAAGTCTATTATCTTATCTGCCCACTTTTCTGCTACCATGATTCCTACTCCACCCAGCCCATTGTCATTTCCCACCCCAGAAAAGCTTATAGCATCGTTCTTTACCCAAGATGAATCTAGCAGACCCACCCCTCCACCTGGTCTCTTGAATACAACAAACATCGACCTCCTTACGTTCAAGCATTTCTACAACCTCGTTAGAGCGACCCTTTAAGGTGCCTACATTCATGGTACCAACTCTGAAGTTTTGGATTGCGTTTGGAGGGTGGGAGCGGTGGGGCGCGCAGGGGGGGGGGGGGGGTATTTTAGCCACCCGCGGCCGAAACAAAGAGGAGCTTGCATTCTCGTCCACGAGGTGAATTTGTCTTTATCTTTGGCATTGTCTCTGAGTGTCCAGATTTTTC
>OZ024744.1:71185847-71188347 GCA_964016885.1 Eledone cirrhosa | reverse complement strand
ATCATGTCAACTGTTGACCTTTCCCAGTCCAGTTCAGCTTGTATATAATAATAATAATTGTTTGCTTTACACCGGTAATGGCGTTGGTGGTGGCGAATGGTCGTGGATGGTGTCAGTGTGGTGGTGGTGGATGGTCAGTGATGGTGGTGGCAGTTGTTGGTGCTGTAGTTGTTATTGTAGTTGCTGCTGCAGTTGTTGTTGCTGTCGCTGTTGTTGTTGTTGTTGTTGTTGTTGTTGTTGTTGTTGTTGTTGTTGTTGTTGTTGCTGTTGTTGTTGTTGTTGTTGTTGTTGTTGTTGTTGTTGTTGTTGTTGTTGTTGTTGTTGTTGTTGTTGTTGTTGTTGTTGTTGTTGTTGTTGTTGTTGTTGCTGTTGTTGTTGTTGTTGCTGTTGTTGTTGCTGCTGCTGCTGCTGCTGCTGCTGCTGCTGCTGCTGCTGCTGCTGCTGCAGACAATGGTGTTGATGCTATTGCAGTCGCATATATATAAATACATACATACACACACATTCAACACAGACAATGGTGTTGTTGCCGTTGTTGTTGTTGGTGTTGCTGCTGTTGTTGTTGTAGTTGTTGAAATCTGGTCGCATCCACTGAGATATACATATACACACACATATATATATGTATATACACATACATACATTAAAAGAATCAACAGTATGTCAACAGGGAACAGGGAACAGGTCAGTCACCTTAGATATAGTAATGAGTACTGTGGTGATGGTGGGGAGCGAGTGTAGACGTTATTGTTATTGTGGTGGCGAGGGTCAGTGAGATGTACAAGTTCATAGTTCACTTGTCTCTTTTCCTCTCTCTTCAAAATTTTGAATTTATGGCCTTTTGCAATGGCGGACAAGTATATATAATATATAAGAAGCAAAGAAAATTTCAATGATACGAAAGATTTCCTGGTGGAAGTTCAGGTGTACTCAGGGTTGGTATCCAGTTTCGGGGTGAAATCCAATTAGAAAATCCAACGAATTTTGAGAGATCCAAGCAAACATTGATATATATATGTATGTAAAATGTAAGCAGAAATAACAACACATATACTAATGAACATGTTTTTACATTAAACACAGAGGGACTGTAAATGATAATAACAGTATTTAGATATAAATGTACATATATATCTCTATTGGTCTCACAATTTTTTTTTTTTCTCTTTCCCATTGTGTGTAGCAACACGTGGTTGTGTGTTGCTGCTGACTCTAGCAGAGCCCAAGAAAACGCTGCTCCCTTTTTATATGTATATATATATATATATATATATATATATATATATATATATATATATATATGAAAAAGTGAGTCCTTCATCAGTGACCCTCCAACCGTCCTCGGCATTTCATCGCTTTAAGGGCCATATGCCTCAGGTTGGTGCGAACAACGGCTAAAAAAAGTCGTTGGGACACGTAAATAAAGGGGGACGCTAGAGTAACAACAAAAAGGTTTAAGCAACGGAAAGTGAGTAGAAATAGACAAGTCCCAGATCTCTATGAATATAAACTCTGTGAAATCGTGAACAAGAGACGAAAGACCATCAGACCTGGTTGAAATGTGAGCAAGGAAAGAATTTCGCCCAAGTTTGGCGGGGGGGGGGGGGGGGGGGGGAAGAGAGAGAGAGAGAAAGAAAAAGGAGAGAAGAGGAAGAAGAAGAAGAAGAAGAAGAAGATAAGGGGTCTGGTCTACGAATTCGGTAAACGCAAGTTTTGTGAAGTCGCAGACGAAAGAGAGAGAGAAAAAAATTCCATACCAGCTCGGTCAAGACTGCGCGAGAAAAGAATTACACACAGGTCAAACTTGAAGGAGGAGGAGGAAAGAGGAGGAGGAGAGGTAGTGACAGAGAATGAGTGAGTGAAAGTTGAGGAGAGAGTAACAGAGAGGGAGACTGCTAGGAGTGGTAAAGATACAAGGAACGAAACAGACGAAGGCAGCATGGAAAAATTATATGTGTAAATATGATGATAATAATGGAGCTGCGGCGTTGCAAATGGGATACATATGAAAAAGTGAGTCCTTCATCAGTGACCCTCCAACCGTCCTCGGCATTTCATCGCTTTAAGGGCCATATGCCTCAGGTTGGTGCGAACAACGGCTAAAAAAAGTCGTTGGGACACGTAAATAAAGGGGGACGCTAGAGTAACAACAAAAAGGTTTAAGCAACGGAAAGTGAGTAGAAATAGACAAGTCCCAGATCTCTATGAATATAAACTCTGTGAAATCGTGAACAAGAGACGAAAGACCATCAGACCTGGTTGAAATGTGAGCAAGGAAAGAATTTCGCCCAAGTTTGGCGGGGGGGGGGGGGGGGGGAAGAGAGAGAGAGAGAAAGAAAAAGGAGAGAAGAGGAAGAAGAAGAAGAAGAAGAAGAAGATAAGGGGTCTGGTCTACGAATTCGGTAAACGCAAGTTTTGTGAAGTCGCAGACGAAAGAGAGAGAGAAAAAAATTCCATACCAGCTCGGTCAAGACTGCGCGAGAAAAGAATTACACACAGG
>OZ024744.1:71168347-71170847 GCA_964016885.1 Eledone cirrhosa | reverse complement strand
GAGAACAGAGTCAGTCAGTATAAACAGAACCGCATGTTCGACAACAACCAGAAGATGCTGTTTGGACAGCTTGAGGGGAAAGAAAGAGGCAACGACTTGATCCCTGGGGCGGAGCAAACTAAAACATTCTGGAGAGGAATATGGGAGCAGGATGTTAGACATAATGTCCAGGCAGGGTGGATTGAGACAGTACAGAGGGAGATCGGTGAGCAGGCACAACAACAAACTGATTTGAGTATCACAGTTGAAACTCTTAAGGGGCAGGCCAAAAAACTAACCAACTGGAAATCACCAGGCCCAGATGGTGTGCAGGGGTATTGGATTAAACATTTAACATCCCTCCACCCGAAGTTGACGGCCATGTTCAATGACTGCTTGGTGTCGGGTGAGGTGCCAGAGTGGTTGACAAAAGGTACCACAGTTCTGATAATGAAAGACCGAATCAAGGGTAATGATGTTACCAACTATAGACCTATCACATGTCTGTCCGTAATGTGGAAACTGTTGACGAGCATTGTGTCTGAGGAAATCTACCATCACCTCCACACACAAACAACTTGTTACCGGACGAACAGAAAGGATGCCGAAAGAAGTCACGTGGTACAAAGGACCAGTTACTTATTGATAAGATGGTAATGGGGAATTGCAGGAGGAGACACACTGATCTTGCCATGGGATGGATAGACTACAGAAAGGCATTTGACATGGTGCCTCATTCTTGGATCACCAAAAGCCTGGAGATCTTCAGGGTGGCGGATAACATCAGACAGTTGCTAGGCAGGAGTATGGGGTCCTGGGAGACAGAGTTGACATCAACTGGAGTATCCTTGGGAAGCGTGAAGATCAAGAGAGGTATCTTCCAGGGAGATAGCCTGTCCCCTCTGTTGTTTGTCCTTGCCCTGATGCCCTTGACCATTATGCTGCGAAAAGTGAGAGCAGGATACAAGTTGGGAAGGGGAGAGCTTACCATCAATCACCTCCTCTTCATGGACGATCTTAAGCTCTTCGGGAAAAGTGAGAAGGGGTTGGATGTGCTTGTTGACACTGTCCGTATTTTCAGCAGTGATATATGTATGCAGTTTGGTATTGGTAAATGTGGAGTCATTGTGATGAGGAGGGGTAGGTTGAGCAGAAGTAACGGGATCCAGATACCAACAGGTGAGATGATAAAGGAAATTGACTCTGAGGAAGGATACAAGTATTTGGGCGTTCTGGAGGCTGATGGCATAAAGAACAAAAAAATGAAGGAATTGTTAAGAACTGAATACATTCGGAGAATAAGGAGCGTATTGAAGTCACATCTGAACAGCAGAAATGCCATAAGCGCAGTAAATTCCCGAGCTGTGTCTATTATTAGGTACAGTGCGGGAATTCTGAGATGGAATGTTGCTGAACAAAAAGAAATGGATAGGAAGACTAGGAAGCTATTGACTATCTACAACATGTTCCACAAGAGGAGTGATGTCGATAGACTCTACTTAAAGAGATCTGCAGGTGGAAGAGGTCTTATCAGCATAGAGGACTGTGTTCAGATGGAGAAAAACAACCTATACAAATACGTGACCTATAGTAAGGAGCCAATGCTCAGAACTGTACTGAAGGAGGGGACAGTAGGCCAGGGGATGTCCAAGGAGGAAATAACATCAAGGAGGAAGAGCAGCCTTAAGGGAAAATCCCTTCATAGTACCTTCTTTGAGAAAACTGAATTTAGAGATCCACAGACATGGAACTGGTTGAGAAGAGGAGACCTCAAAAAGGCTACAGAAGGAATGCTAATGGTTGCGCAGGAGCAGGCCCTCAAAACGAAGTGGTTGAAGCACCATATTTACAAGGAGGAGGCTAGCCCACTGTGCAGGATCTGTGGAGAGAGAGAGGAGACTGTGGCTCACATTGTGTCCGAGTGTAAACACCTAGCCCAGACCCACTATAAGGGTTGGAGACACGATGTGATGGGCAGGGTGATCCACTGGCACCTGTGCAAAGTAAACAATTTACCACATTCTGAGAAATGGTATGAGCATAGGCCAGAGGCGGTGATGGAGAACAATCAGGTGAAGGTGGTGTGGGATTTTAGGATACAGACGGACAAAAAACTGGAACACAATAGACCTGACCTGGTGGTTGTGGACAAAGAAAAAAGATCGTGTCTGATTGTGGATGTGGCCTGCCCGTTCGACACGAGAGTGCAAGAGAAGGAGAGGGAGAAAATTAACCGATACCAGGACCTAAAGTGGGAGGTGAAAAGGATTTGGAACTGCCATGAAGTCAAAGTGATCCCGATTGTCATAGGCGCACTGGGGACTATCTCCAAAAGTTTCCAGGGATGGTTAAAGAAAATCGGCCCCTTCACGCTTTTTGGAACGCTTCAAAATGCATGCTTGCTTGGAACAGCAAGAACCCTCCGATACGTCCTGAATATCTGAGGCTGCAGGTAGTGGCTTGATATTCATTCCAACGGACTTTCCAGTTAACCAACATCAATGACTGAGATTCAAGGAAT
>OZ024744.1:71163347-71165847 GCA_964016885.1 Eledone cirrhosa | reverse complement strand
CAATATCACACATCAATCTAAAACCACTTTTCATATGTTGATTTAAAACTGCACTATCAACAAGTGTTTTTTTTAGCCTTCATATCACGTTCTCCTGTTTTATCTGATGAAAACACAAATATTATTGCTTGATGATGTTTGTTTTTGAAATGCGCATAATAAAATATATGGAACTCCTTTAACCATCTTTTGATCTTATATTTTGTATATATATATATGTATATATGTGTATATATATATATGTATGTATATGTATGTATATATATGTATATATATATGTATATATATATGTTTATATATGTATATATATATGTATATACATATGTATATATATATATATATGTATATATATATATATGTATGTATATATATATATATGTATTTATATATAAATATGTATATATATATATATATATGTATATATAAATATATATTGTATATATATGTATATATATGTATATGTATATATATATGTTATTATACTTTGGGAGGGTCATGTTGCCAATAAGAAACACACGCACCAGTTGCTTTCACTTCAATTTAATTTATTATATATTTATAAATTTCTGGTTGGTTGGTTGGTTCCACAACCAGATAGTTGTTTATATATATATAGTCATAGTTCTTTCGTCACACACTCTGTGACCTCTTCAGTGACTGGGGATTTCTTTCTTCGTTTCTGTGCCTTTCCTTTCTTCTATCCTACGCCATTTTGTTTGTGTGTGGGTTGCGTGCTCAGTTTGCGCATGCGCCACATCCGGGTGTCTGTGTGTGTTTGTGTTCATTTTTCTATTTTTCTATTTATATTTTTCTATTTGTTTGTTTATTTATTTATTTATTGTTGGTTGGTTGTTTGTTCTATGTGTGTGTGTTTTCATTTTGTCTTGTGTGTGTTTTCATTTTGTGTGTGTTTTCAATTGTAAGTTGTTTGTTCTATGTGTGTGTGTGTTTTCATTTTGTCCTTAATTGTAAGTTGTGATGTTGCTGTTCCACTCATATTTTCTATTTAATTTTGGTTTTAATTCTTTTATGCTTACTGCCTCTGTAATTTGCCTAAACATTGCGTCTTTCTTGTGTGTGGATTCTATTTTTATTTCTATGCTCTCTAATTTACCCCTGTGTTCTATCTTAGCATGTTGGTAGAGCACAGATGATTCTTTACTATCTTGGAGGTCTCGCCAGTGTTCATTTATTCGTTCCCCTATACTACGAGCTGTCTCACCTATGTACACTATATTTTTGTTTCTACATTGTCCTTCAGTACATCTTATGCTATATACTACATTTCTAGTTTTACAGTTAATATGGGGGCTTATTTTACAGGTTATACATTTCTTATCTATACATGAGGGTCTTTGGAACGGGTATGTCTTGCTAATAAGTGTTTTTACGGAGGTACCAGGTCTTTCTACTATCTTAATATTGAGATTATGTTTCTTTAGGGTCCTTCTAAATTTGTAGGCTAGTTCGCCTCTAGGGGTTGTATTGATGAACATTACACTCTGGTATTTATTGCTATCATACCATGAGTTTATTCTATTGGCCTTGTTCTTAGTTCTTTCTATTCTATTCCAAAATTTGCTCCTATACAAGGGGCAGGTCCCATTTATGTCATTATTTACCATTTTTTCCCATTTGGTTCTGGCTCCTTTATACACTCTGATTCTATCTCTCTGATTGTAGCCAGAGAACTGCATACGGTGGATGAAGTGTTGTATGTGTCTCTCTAGTTCTTCGGGGTTGCACATGCGGGACACATTTCTCATCACCCGTACCAAATCCGCAATCAGTATGTTGATTTTGGTATGGTCCGAAATGGCCGAGTTTCGGTGGATCAGATGTTTGGAAGTCATGGGTTTGGCATAATGGGAATGGAGGATTTGTTTTTGGTTGTTAATAGTATCTAACCAGAGCTCTGTGTCTAGTACAGGTAATCGATGGTTGGGGTGTCTACTTGGGTAGTCTATAGTAACTCTAATGCTCTGGTGGATGGAGTTTGCTATTTGCTGGATGCTTTCCATTGTGTTTTTCTCTAGTTCCTGACTGTTCTTTAGTGGGGGTGTCTTAACTACGATGTTTATATCATCTACGTAGCGGGAGTACATTATCAGGGTTAAGCTGTCTTCTAATTGTTCATTAAGTTTTTGTTTAAGTCTACTGTCCCACCATACCATAAATAAGTTAGCTATGTCGCCTGCAATGCTAACACCAATGGCTGCTCCTTCCTCTTGAGCATATGTTTTACCATTAAATTTGAACATATGTTCCTTAAGGGTTAATTTTATGCTGGCCCCTACCGCATGTGCAATCATTTTCTTCAGTTCATCGTGGTTTTCGGGTGTCCGTATGGCTCTGGTCCACCCGTTCCATCTATCTGTGTGGGTTTTCTTGGCCATTGAGGTAATGGTAGGTGGTCTGCCTCTTGCTGGTCTTGTAGGGCACAGGTTGCTAAGGTCATAAGTGTCTAGGTAACTATTACTATGGGTAAGCTTAAGTAGAA
>OZ024744.1:71093347-71150847 GCA_964016885.1 Eledone cirrhosa | reverse complement strand
ACTGAACTTGCCGGTAGAACAAAGAAGGAGTGAGTAAAGTCAGTCAGGCGTTGAAAGTGAAATCTATACAACAGATTCTAAGGATAGTGTATGAAAGAATGTTCCGAGGAAGAGGAGGAGAGGAGTATAAAGAATAGGTAAGTCGAAGACAATGAAGAAAAAAAAAATATGTATATATATAAAATTATATATTGAGAAATGAATGAAAAAAAACAAATACAGTAGAATCTAGAAACAGCTGCTATAATTAGTAAGTGTTAAGTACGGCGAAGCTATAGAAAAGTTTAATAAGTAGAGAGTGTAAGATACTAAATAAGAGAAAGTAAAAATGGGTCGTGAAAAATATAATGCAAACTTTTCAAGGAGTCTAACACAGCCGCTATAAATAGTTAGTAAAGGGTAATCGGCCAATGCTTATCTTACAAAGACAGGTTAATAAGTAGAGAGGAGAAAGTACTAAATGAGAAATATTGAAATAGTAGAAATGGAGTAGTAACAAAAAAAGAAATTACAGGGTCGAACACATCTGCTATAAAAGTTGGTAAAGCGTAATCAGCCAAATCTATCTTAAAATTACAGGGGTGGGGGTACTGAGGCTACAGAGGACCGATAGGCTGCATCGGGGTAGGCGAAAGGGGAAAGACAGACGAGTAAGAAGATCGGGGTGGAAGGAAGTGATAGAAAGAGACGGGGGAAGAAGGACACATAAAGGAAAAGAAAAGAGGTACTTCTACCTATGTAAGCAGGGGTTTCCCCTAACTTATTCGGCAAGTGGGGGGTATCAGCCCTTGTCTACCCACCCGGGTCGTTATGGGGTTTGAGGGCGAGGTAGGTCCTACGCAATCTGTGTTTGAATGCGGTTACCAGTTCGTCTTTCTTGTTTAGGAGTTGGTCCTTCGAAAACAGCATTTGTAATGTTTCCTCCGAGCATAAGTTACACGGACGGCGTCCTCTCGTGTAAGGGTTAGCTCTGGACAGTAAGTTCCAAGTGAGATTGTAGGTTATATTATTATCTTTGAGGTCCCAGATGTGGCCCGAAAGAGTAGTGGCATGTCGCCGGACTGGGTTTCGGAAAGTATGTCGGTGTTAGTAGAGCCGGGTCTTGAAGTCACAAGCGGTTAATCTTATATAAGCTTTGTTGGAGGTGTCCGTCCTCACGTTGCACTGGTAGATCACGTTCCGTTCTCGGCATCTGTTGTTGAGGGGGAACATGGATCTATCAGGACAGTTACACCTCCTGGTCGGCTCTCCACTGATGTCTAGGTTATTTCTTCCATATGGGTTGAATTTTTTGTTATTTGAGGAGACGATGTTTTGTGCGAAGTTAGGTGTGGTGCTGTAGGAGAGTTTGATGGTGTTTTTGTTTATTATGTTGTGATAGAAGTGTTGTAGTGGGAAGTGTTTTTCGCGGAGCCTAAAGAAGATTTTCCCGATAGATGTTGCCACCTCGGCATTGTGGGGAGGATTGAACCACGTTACGTTGCGTGAGCGGCGGTGTCGCCTGCTGGTTCCGCTAAGGGAAGCTGGATAAAAGGATATTTCCTCCCGAAGCCACTCTGCTTGAGGGCCTGGTTGTAATAAGGCGCATGTTCGTCGAATATCTGCTCATTAGCGGACAAACGAGATAAGCGGAGGGAGATGTTTTTAACCAGATTATTGGTGATGTTTCTAGGATGGTTAGAGCGGCGGTGGATGTAGTGCAGGTTGTGGTTTGGTTTTCTGTATGGGTAGTACAGATCATTTTCGAGGTTAAGGGTAACGTCCAGGTAATTTACTCGGGTTAGTGACGTTTGTAGGGTGATTTTAAATCCTCAGTCCCGGAAGAAGCTGATTAGTTGTTTACGGACCCGGTCTGTACTACTGGGGTTGTAACCTTTGAGGGTTAATCCTATATAAGCTTTGTTGGAGGTGTCCATCCTCACGTTGCACTGGTAGATCACACGCAACGTAACGTGGTTCAATCCTCCCCACAATGCCGAGGTGGCAACACCTATCGGGAAAATCTTCTTTAGGCTCCTCGAAAAACACTTCCCACCACAACACTGCTACCACAACATAATCAACAAAAACATAATCAAACTCTCCTACAGCACCACAAAGGTTTCAACCCGAGTAGTACAGACCGGGTTACACCGCCGAATGCAGGAAACATTTCGGTGAGTTTAAATAGTAAGAATAATCCTATAAGATCTGTGACCTCCGCCGAATCCATCGCGCCCATACTGACGTCGAAGGGGGAGTCGGGAGCTCTCTTTATCCACTTGGAGTTGTCGAAAAGTAGGACTGTCTTCCTGGCGTAGAGAATGATATTTCTTTCCTGTTCAGTGATGGGCGTGAGTGTTTCGGCAAAGTCCAAGGCGGCCGTAAGGAGCGGTAAAGTAATAGATGCATAGTAACTCTCTATATCAAACTGAATGAATTTCGTGTCTCGTTTGTCCTCCATATTCCTGAACCATGAGATTACTTCCATAGGCTAAGTATCGCGTTTTGCTTAACTTTTGGTATAACGTGGTCTAGGATTTTTCTTACTAATTATAGCAGCTGTTTCTAGATTCTACTGTATTTGTTTTTTTTTCATTCATTTCTCAATATATAATTTTATATATATATATATATTTTTTTTCATTGTCTTCGACTTACCTATTCTTTATACTCCCCTCCTCCTTTTCCTCAGAACATTCTTTCATACACTGTTGTATAGATTTCACTTTCAACGCCTGACTGACGGCCTTTCGTAAGCAGGGAGAAACCTTTCTTCGTCAGCAGAAGAAGCAGCTCCCTAAACTTCTTCCAACCCGTCCTTATTCTAGATACTATGGCCTCGGACCCCCCCCCCCCTCCCATGCTAATCTGATCTCCTAGGTACTGGAAGCTATCCACCACTTCTATAGCACCCACCTGCATTTGAAAAATGTGTCTGTCAATGCGCCTTCTACTGTCTAATTTCCCTGTACATCTACTGCATACGTATTTCTCCCTACCTGTTAGTTTGCCTGCTTTCTCACTACATCTCTTGTGTACCCAGGATCTGCATTGTATGCATTTTATAGAATTTATGCCAGTTCTTTTTCTGCATATCGAACATGACTATTACTGCTGCACTAGTTTTTGGGTATGACACCACCATATATAGCCTGATTGATGAAGCGTGCAACCAGTTTAGTGCCTACGTCCCATGATGCCTTCAGCATCTCAGAAACTACCCCCAACGGTCCAGCAGCCTTACCATTTTTCATTTCCTTAATCGCCTCTTTGGCCCTATATTCGTCAATCTCAATAGCTGGTCCCTCTGTCGGATCTACTGAGGGTAATTTCTCTCTCTCCCATTCATTATCCACATTCATCAGTCTCTCATAATGATATTTCCAAGCCTCCTTTTTCTGATCATTCGTGACGCTAAGTACACCTGCATCATTCCGGACACATTTATCTCCAACAACATCCTGATTTGCATTGACACACTGCCTTGCAATGTGGAACACCGCACGCCTCTGATCTTCCCGTTGCAGAACATTGGCAAACCTCCTACTCTCAGCCTCCCTGCGTGCTCAGTACACCTGACGTCTAGCTTCTCTCTTAGCGGCTGTATATCCTTCCCTACTCCCACCCTTTTTCCAAGCCTTCCATGCTAGTCTTTCGTCTCTAATGGCCTTATCTACTGTGCTGTTCCACTAGCAGGTCACTCTCTGTCTGGTTGGAGCTCTGCTACAGCCACAAGTAAGTTGTCACGTAAGAAATTCCAGTTATTCTCTATCTCATACGTCTCTAAATCATCTTCTTTTTCGTCATACACATCTTGAAGGGCTTTCCTAAATTCGTATTTTAGTGAAAGGTCTTTTAGCTTCTAAACCTTTCTTCTCCACCCCTTCCTGTATGTCTCATTCCATCTCTTGCTTACTGAGATATCACTAACGACTAACCTATGCTGTGGGGTACATTCTTTCCCAGGGTATGCCTTGGTATTAGACACCATCTGCCTGTCCCACTGCCTAACTAGTAAGAAGTCAATCTGGCTTATGTGCTCGCCAGATTTGTAGGTTACTAGGTGATTGGCAGGTTTCTGGAAGTTAGTGTTGCAAATAGTCAGTGTACTTACATCACAAAATTCAAGAAGTCTCACTCCTTCTTCATTTCTTGAGCCGTAACCGTGCCCACCATGTACCCAGTGTAACCATCCTGGAGCTGTCCAACATGACCATTGAAGTCTCCTGCTAACATAACGATGTCTCCGTCCTCTGTCATTGTGGTTGTTTGCAAAAGTTGCTCGTAAAAGCAGTCTTTCTCTTCTTTGCCTAGGCCTGCTTGGGGAGCATAGGCAGAGATGATTGTCAGTAGTCTCCTGCCTACAACTAATCTAAGCTTAAATTTTCGATTACTAACTCAAACTACCTCTATTGTCTTATTGCTCCATCTCTCAGCCAGGAAAATTCCCACTCCCCCTAACCCATCATCCTTACCTACCCAGAAAAGCTTATAGCTAAGATGTTTGCCTATGACTAGTCTCGCAGAGACACCTCTCCATCTCACCGCTTGCACGCACCACACATCCACATGCCTTCTCTTCAGCATCTCCGCTATTTCAGCAGATCTACCTCTGAGAGTGCCAACATTAAGTGTTGCAACTCTGAAATGCGACGTCTTCATATTTTGTTGTTCCTATCTATTTGTTGCTGTGCTTATAATCGTTTTGGCATTGATACACTGGTTGGATGCCCTTCATAACACCAGCGCCACTTTACAGCATGGACTGGGTGCTTTTATTTGTGCCACCAGCACTAGAGAGGATGTCTTACTAGACTCAAGGGCCCCCTCTACCGCTCCATTTTACAGCATGGTCATAAAAAAAAAATTTAAAAAAAATGTATATATATGTATATGTATATATATGTATATATATATGTATATGTATATATATATATATATATATATATGTATATATATATATATATATATATATATATATGTATATATATATGTATATATATATATATATATATATATATATATATATATATATGTATATATATATATGTATATATATATATATATATGTATATATATATATGTATATATATATGTATATATATATGTATATATATATGTATATATACATATATATATATGTATAGGGGAATTCTTCCTTGATAGAGAAAAGAAGGAAAAGGCCGATAAGATCAGTAACCTCCGCAGAATCGCTGGCGCCCATACTCACGTCGAATGAGGGTACTATTAGATTTTTTAATCCAAATAGAATCGTCGAAATTATTCACCGACTTACGGGCATTGAGGATGACATCAACTTCGAAATCCTGAACCACTGTGAGTGTTTTAGCGAAATTGATAGCTCTAAGAAGAAGTGGAGGAGTAGTAATTATTGATGTCGAATTGGATAAAACAACAATGTTCCTTGTTGCATATGCCGTTGAACCAATCAATCACCGCGAAAGAATTGTTTCACAGTGCAAGAGGGGCCAAACTTCTAATTTCAGGTATAATTCTACTAAAATCCTTTTACTAAGTCTACCTAAATTGGACTTCGTAGGGTTAATAAGCCGAATACAGTGGTTGTTCGGGAAATTTGATTTGTGATCCTTCAGGGTAAAGTGGGGAGAAGGAAATACGGTATTAGGAAGCCGTAGCGATGCAAACACCGAGGGGGGAGGGGGGAGGGGGGGGGGGGGGGCTAACACCACCCTCTGGTGAAGCAAGGGGGATAACCGTCTATGCATTTCAGGCTTAACTGGCCTTCGTCAGGACGGTCCCTCCCACCGCTTGCGACTGCTGGACTAGAAGACAGGCGAGAAAATATACTTTTCTCGTCTGTGCAAATGAGGTGATTAATCTCATTTGCATATGAAGCTGCATAAGTTGGCTCAACTTATAAAAAAAAAATAGGATTTCGCTTCAAGCATAACTTTATACAATATGTATAAAAAACCGTATTTCCTTGGAAATAGTGTTTGCATAGCTACGGCTTCCTAAAACCGTATTTCTTTGGATATACGAAATATTTATACATATTGTATAAAGCTATGCTTGGAGCGAAGTCCTATTTCTTTTTTATATATATGTATATATATATATATATATATATATATATATATATATATATATATATATATATGTATCATCATCATTATCATCTTCGTTTAACGTCCATCTTCCACGCTAGCATGGGTTAGACGGGAGTTGTCCCACTTGAGGCAAGGTTGGTCGGGTGACCATGTCTCGCTCATATAGGACTATCTGGCAAGTTTTCTACGACTGGATGCCCTTCCTAACACCAACCATATTTACAGTGTGGAACTGGGAACTTTTTACCGTGTTCCTACACGACCACATTACGCGTGTTACCTACACGGTCACACTACGTGGACTGTGTGTTTTTTTTCTCATGACACCTACACGATCTCGATCTCATTATCTCATTTATTTGGACTGGATGATGTGGTACCAACTTCACAGAGAGAGGGTGGAGTTGGTGGGAGTGAGAGGATAGGTAGTGGTAGTGGATTGGGGTGTATATTTGGTTAAGAGGTGTCTACTGACTGTAGGTTTCGCTTTGTACATAGGCAAGGCGGGTCTTCTGTATGTGTATATATATGTATATATATATATATGTATGAATATATATATACTGTATTTTGCAATACACTGTATGGTCAATTATAAGCATTTTGAAGACCTTACGCTATTGTTTTAAAGAGGTGACTATGTCACTCACTTCTTTTTTCAACAAACAAAGGGAGATAAGCTGACAGATCTCTGTTTCAATTTTTGCTGAACCGGCAACCGCTCTGTATAATCAGTTCCTGATTATTACTGGAATTTTATAAGAATCCAACATTCATAATTTTCAACAGGCAAGAGGAGTGCTAAGCTCTGAGGAATACCAACAGTATGAAACAGAGATCTGTCAGCTTATCTCCTTTGTTTGTTGAAGTAAGTGACATAGTCACTCTACTTTAAGGTCTTCAAAATGCTTTTAATATACAGTGTATTGCAAAATACACTATATATACATTCATATATATATCGCTATTTCAGAGCACCAATATATATGTGTATATATATATATGTGTGTATATACAAAAGAATATATGATAGTGATAAACACTAATACAAGTATATAAGTGTTTGTATTGCAAATGACCAAGTTAGCTAGATTGAAAAATACTAATTAAAATAATACAGTTTGCCTGTCTCGATTTAAAATAATAAATCAATAAAAACAAACCTATATTGGCAATAGCCGTGATACCCGGACAAATTTAAATTTCAAATTTGTTTCGCAACAATTAAGTGAAATTTCCTATTCCTGTGCTCTTCTGCAGGTATCCAGAAATTGGTAAGTTTCACTTCAAAATACTTAGGAAGACTGAAAGAAATGTGTTGTTGAACGCACATGTGACCTAGCGTCTAGCCCGTCCTATACTCGTGCCGCTAGAAATAACAGCCGGTTTTATGGGACTAAAAAATTAGCTCAACGCATGGAGCCGAGAATATTATATATAGAGTTATAAACTCAAATAGTCTTTTACAATTAAATAGCTCAAAGAAAGGGTTATTTCTGAGCCGTGTAATACAAATGAATATATGATAGGGATAAACTCTAATACAAGTATATAAGTGTTTGTATTGCAAATGACCAAGTTAGCTAGATTGAAAAATACTAATTAAAATAATACAGTTTGCCTGTCTCGATTTAAAATAATAAATCAATAAAAACAAACCTATATTGGCAATAGTCGTGATACCTGGACAAATTTAAATTTCAAATTTCAAATTTTATCCCTATCATACATTCATTTGTATTACACGGCTCAGAAATATCCCTTTCTTTGAGCTATTTAATTGTAAAAGACTATTTGAGTTTATAACTCTATATATAATATGTGTATATATGTATATATATATATATATAAGTTGAAAAAAATGAAAACGAAATTTCATTTCTCACTCTTAGCATGGCACTTACTTAAATGTAAGTATGTATGTATACGTACATACATATATGTATACAGACGTACAGTAGCATATATATATATATATATATATATATATATATATACATACAGGTACACATACATATATGCACGCATCAGTTTAGCGTACGCTTATTTGAACGCCGCTTTGTTCGTTTGTAAACAAACTGAACAGCCTGAATTTATGCCATACGGTGTTAAGGCAACCACGTCACCTTTTTGTTCAACACTGACACAGGAACGATGTACTAGTTTCAAGCTTGTTAGCTATCATCAGCACCGTATACCCATCTGCCAGATAGTTGAACGTTCGAAAGTATATACTTTCCTTATGAAAATTAACGGCTGAGCAGCCTAATTTGCATATTGAGTGAATTAAATCGATCAGGCATACCGAAAACGATAAGTTGAAAAAAATGAAAACGAAATTTCATTTCTCACTCTTAGTATGGCACTTACTTAAATGTAAGTATGTATGTATACGTACATACATATATGTATACAGATGCCCTCTTCTTGGTGAGACAATTACAAGAAACATTCTTAGAGAAGAATAAGCCACTATACTTAACCTTTGTTGACCTAGAGAAGGCCTTTGATAGGGTACCCCGATCTGTCATCTGGTGGTCCCCCAGGAAACTAGGTGTTGAGGAATGGCTCGTGAGGACAGTGCAAACTTTGTACAGAGGTGCTGTCAATAAAGTCAGGGTAGGAATGGGGTTTAGTGAGGAATTCCAGATACAAGTAGGAGTACATCAAGGTTCGGTCCTCAGCCTGCTCTTGTTCATTATAGTCCTCCAAGCCATAACAGAGGAGTTTAAGACTGGCTGTCCATGGGGACTTCTCTATGCTGATGATCTGGTTCTTATAGCAGAATCAGTAGAGGAGCTAGAGAATAAATTCTGGCTATGGAAACAGCAGTTGGAAGCAAGAGGACTGAGAGTGAACCTAGCTAAGATAGAAGGGCTGATGAGTAGAAAAGAGGACAAAACTCTGATTCCGTCAGGGAAATGGCCATGTTCGATATGCAGAAAAGGAACTGGCATAAATTCTATAAAATGCACACAATGCAGATCCTGGGTACACAAGATATGTAGTGGGATAGCAGGCAAAGTAACAGGTAGGGAGAAATACGTATGCAGTAGATGTACAGTAAAAGTCGCATTGATAGACACATTTTTCAAATGCAGGCGGGTGCAATAGAAGTGGTGGGTAGCTTCCGGTACCTAGGAGATCAGTTTAGCATGGGAGGGGGAGGGGTTCCGAGGCCATAGTATCTAGAATAAGGACGGGTTGGAAGAAGTTTAGGGAGCTGCTTCCTCTGCTGACGAAGAAGGGTTTCTCCCTGCTTACGAAAGGCTGGTTATATGATGCCTGTGTGAGGAGCGTGATGCTGCATGGTAGTGAGACATGGGCAGCTACTGCAGAGGATATGCGACGGCTGGAGAGAAATGAGGCAAGTATGCTCCGTTGGATGTGCAATGTCAATGTGCGTGAACGACCCAGCATGGATGTGTTGAGAGAGAAACTGTCTGAGAGGGATAGAATGTAGTGTACGAGAGAGGAGACTGCGGTGGTATGGACATGTGATGCGCATGGAGGATGACTGATGGGTGAAGTGCCAGGAAATGCCAGTTGAAGGAAGACGTGGTAGAGGTAGACCACGAAAAACATGGGCGGAGGTGGTGAGAACAGACCTCAGATCACTGAAGCTCACGGTGGAGATGACGAAGGACCGTGACAAGTGGAGAGATGTGCTGAATAGGACCCGTCCCACTCTTGCAAGCAGGGAAAAGCGGACGTAAAATGATGATGATGATATATATATATGTATGTATATATATATATATATATATATATATATATATATATATATATATATATATATATATATATATATATATATATATATATATATATAACGAAGGAAAAGTGGTAAGGAACCAGGTGGACCATAACGCACCAAAGTTCTCAATACTTAGTGTAATAGAGTGGGTAATAGGAACGAGTAGGACCCCGGCGGCTAATTCTGGACAGAATTGGCCGTCGAAACGGCTTGAGTTCAGCCGTCGGGGTCCTACTCGTTCATATATATATATATATATATATATATATATATATATATATATATATATATATATATATATATATATATATATATATATATATATTTCTATATGTATGTATGTATATATATGTATGTATATATATATATGACCAAAGATTAATATGGTTCGTTGATTACTCAATGAATACCATTTTACAACAGAATAAAAGCACGCAACTGTAAAAGTTTTCCTGAAGTTTTTAATATCATTCAAAATATTAACAAATGAAGGATATTCTCATAATCAAAATATATACTTTATTATATATATTTCAAAGGTACTGTGTTGTTTTTTCAGTACGTCTTCATCAGATAAAATATATGATTTGATATGTGACATACCGCTACGGTCTTGATTATACAATTCCAGTATTGGCAATACTGGAATTGTATAATCAAGACAATAGCGGTATGTCATATATCAAATCATATATTTTATCTGATGAAGACGTACTGAAAAAACAACACAGTACCTTTGAAATATATATAATAAAGTATATATTTTGATTATGTGAATATCCTTCATTTGTTAATATTTTGAATGATATGTATATACTAGCTGGCCTGTCCGGCTGGCTAGGTATACCTGTCCACACCCTCCCGTGTCACATTGTCCTTCTGACTCTCTCTCTCTCTTTCTCTTTCCCCCTCTCTGTAGATGTGTGTGTGTCTGTGTTTTGTTTTGATGTTATATTATGTGTGTGTGTGTTACTTATGCGAGCGACGACAGAAAAACAGAGGGAGGGGAAAAGAGAGATATAGTCCGTTAGACAGAGAGAGATACTATTAAAACGGAAAGTAAAAGAGTGTTGTCATATAGAGAGTGAAGAGAGATAGAGAGTAAAGCAGTTAAATTATAGAGAGGGGAAATGATCTATTATAGAAAGAGGGAAGAGCGACGGAGAGAGTAAAGCTAAGAAACTATAGGGATGTGTGTAGGATACATACATAATACATACACACGACACTCAGCTTTATATATATATATATATATATATATATATATATATATATATATATATATATATATATATATATATATATATATATATATATATATATATATATATTAATAATATAGAAGAGCTTTTACAAGACTAGAACTGTTTCATTCGTGAGAAATCATCAGGAAGCTGGCTGTCCAAGTAAGTGGTAGTATTTATATCTTTCCTTATCTGGTGGTAGGAGAGAGTGGGGATTGGGATGGGTGTAGGTCATTGGTTGAAGGATTTAAAGAAAAGGGAGTTCATTAAAAGCTAATTCTTAAAAGCTATAATATTAACAAAGGCAGAAAGAATACTGAAACAAATTCAAAATTGGAATACCAATCCTTGTTTATCACTTGGACTAACAATGCTGTAAGACAGGTGTCCACAGGATGGGTGGGGTTCAATGGTTTAAAGAAAAGGGAAATTCATTAGAAGCTAATTCTTTAAGGCTGAAGTAAGGGTGACAAAGGCAGAAAGGGTTCCATCAACAGATTCAAGTGTTGGAGTGAGACCCCTTATTGTGAGATGTCACTAACGACTAACCTATGCTGTGGGGGTACATTCTTCCCCAGGGTATGCCTTGGTATTTGACACCATCTGCCTGTCCCGCTGCCTAACTAGTAAGAAGTCAATCTGGCTTATGTGCTCGACTGATTTGTAGGTTATTAGGTAGTTGGCAGGTTTCTGGAAGTTAGTGTTGCAAATAGTCAGTGTACTTGCATCACAAAATTCAAGAAGTCTCACTCCTTCTTCATTTCTTGAGCCGTATCCGTGCCCACCATGTACCCCAGTGTAACCATCCTGGAGCTGTCCAACATGACCATTGATGTCCCCTGCTAACATAACGATGTCTCCGTCCTCTGTCATTGCGGTTGTTTGTAAAAGTTGCTCGTAAAAGCAGTCTTTCTCATCTTCACCTAGGCCTGCTTGGGGAGCATAGGCCGAGATGATTATCAGTAGTTTCCTGCCTACAACTAATCTAAGCTTAAATATTCGATTACTAACTCGAACTACCTCTATTGTCTTATTGATCCATCTCTCAGCCAGGAAAATGTATATTATATATATATATATATATATGTATATATATATATATATATATATATATATATATATATATATATATATATATATATATATATGTATGTATATATATATATATATATACATATATACATTTTCCTGTATCTCTCACCTTCTTTTTACCCCCTCTGCCGGTCTCTCTCTCTCTCGGCTGGCCTCTTCCTCACACTTTCAGTCATTACAATCCGCTTCTCCCCCTCTCTCACTTCCTCCCGTTTGACCTGTGTGAAATCCTTTTCTCGCTCACATCTCACCCAGGTCGGATGGTCTTTACCTCTTGTCTATGATTTCACAGAATTTAAGTTCATAGATATCACGGATTTGTTTCTCCTCTTCCTATCTTTCCGTTGCATTACCATCTCCGTTTGTTTACATGTCTCGCTCGCTTCACCCTAATTTACGTGTCCCAATAACTTTTTTTTAGTTATTGCTCTCACCAGCTAGAGGTATAGCCAGTCACTCTCTCTCTCAGCTGGCCTCTTCCTCACCCATTCACTTACTCACTCTCTGCTTCTCCCCCTCTCTCACTTCCTCCCGTTTGACCTGTGTGAAATACTTTTCTCGCTCACATCTCGCCCAGGTCGGATGGTCTTCACCTCTCGTCTATGATTTCACCCAACTTAAGTTCATAGATATCACGGACTTGTTTCTCCTCTTCCTCTCTTTCCGTTGCATTACCATCTGTTTGTTTACATGTCTCGCTCGCTTCACCCTATTTTACGTGTCCCAATAACTTTCTTTAGTTGTTGCTCGCACCAACCAGATGTATATGATCTTTAGAGCGAAGAAATACCAATGAAGGTTGGAAGATCACTGATGAAGGACTAATTTTATTCATATGTAACCCATGTGCAAACACGCAGCACGCCATTTTTCATATATATATATATATATATATATATATATATATATATATATATATATATATATATATATATGTGTGTATATATATGTAATATATATATATATATATAAGTAGCTAGCCTCTTCCTCGCACTTTCACTCACTCACTCTCTGCTACTCACCCTCTCTCTCACTTCCTCCATCGTCCAAAACTGTACGCGGTCTTTCTTCTCGCTCACACCCGTACGGTCAAGGTACGGTCAAGTCGTGTCTTTTTCTCCTCGTCAAAATTCACCCGTTCTTATGTTCGAAATGAATTATTGACTTGATTTTTTCATTTTTTCCTCTCTTTACGTTGCCTCACCATTCGTGTCTGTTCACTTGTCTTTCTCTTTCTCCACCCAACTCTTTTTATCCTAATAACGGAGGTATATTGTCTTTAATGTGAAGAAATACCTATGATGCCTAGTAGAGAACTAATAATGGATAGTCCTAGCTTCTATTTCTAATTTTTTATTTTTCCTTGTACTTATTTGCCACAACACAGCTCGTCATTTTATATATATATATATATATATATATATATATATATATATATATATATATATATATATATATATATTCCTGTATATATATGTATTTATATATATACATATATATATATATATGTATATATATATATATGTATATATATATACATATATGTATATATACATATATGTATATATATGTATATATATGTATATATATATATATATATGTATATATATATATACATATATATATATATATATATATACATATATATGTATATATATATATATGTATATATATATATATATATACATATATGTATATATATACATATATGTATATATATATATACATATGTATAACATTGAAAAAGTGGAGAATAACATGGTCAACAGTACAAAAAAGGGGATTTATTTGCAGTCTAACAATTGTTTCACTGATAAAGTTGTCTAAAAATTGCTGAACACTAAAAGCAGTGCCACTCAATTTTAAAGACGATGTTAGCTCGATAAAATCTTCGGAAACTTTTAAAAAATATATATGTAACCGGCAAATTTACAAATTCAAATTACATCATCAATAATAATATTAATAATAAAGATATAGAGAGAAAAGGAGGAAGAAAGGGAGATAGATACAGTAAAGAAAGAAAGGAAAGGAAGGAGAAAGAAGAAGGAAAAAGAAAAAGGAGAAATTATTATAGATAAAAATATAAACAGAAGGTATTTAGTAGACAGAGGAGAGACAAACATAAGTAGAAATAACTGTTTCTACTTTAGGCACAAGGCCAGCAATTACCCAGTGCATTACTGGTACTTTATTTTATCGACCCCGTAAGGATGAAAGGCAAAGTCAACTTCGGCGGGATTTGAACTCAGATCGTAAAGGGACGTAACTATGCTGGAAAGCATAGCGTCCGACCCTCTACCGATACTGCCAATCCAAGAAATAACGCAGGATAGAAAGAAGAATAGAGGGACAAATAAATGAATAAACGTTAATACATGAATAAATGTAAATAAAAATAAAAATAGATATATAAAAATATATGAAAAAATATATAAAAAATTGATAAATATATAAATAAATAAATAAATAAATTACATCTAATATGATATAAAAGGGTATAAAATGTGAAAAATGAAGAATAAAAATAAATACGTATCTATTACTGTATCTATCTCCCTCTCTTCCTCCTTTTCTCTCTATATCTTTATTATTAATATTATTATTGATGATGTAATTTGAATTTGTAAATTTGCCGGTTACATATATATTTTTTTAACAGTTTACGAAGATTTTATCGAGCTAACATCGTATTTAAAATTGAGTGGCACTGCTTTTAGTGTTCAGCAATTTTTAGATAAGTTCATCAGTGAAACAATTGTTAGACTGCAAATAAATCCCCCTTTTTGTACTGTTGACCATGTTATTCTCCACTTTTTCAATTTTATTACTCCAAAATAAACTTACATAGGAATACAAGTGAAATCATAAACTCGTCATCTACGTAAACCTCTTGTTGAGTCAAGCAATGCCGTACGCTAAAACTATCCATAACTAGCAGAAGTACCCGGCGCTGCTCGGGTATTAAATAGCAGTTATGTATACCATTTATGTCAATACTTCAGTGTTGCTTCGAAAACTATACTTTTACAAAATCATCGGCTTTTTTCAAAAGGGGGTTCCTACCCCAGGGGTCCCCTACTCAATATGTGCCAATTCTGAGAGTTCACATTCATCTGTAGAACAAACGTAGCCCATGTGTCAAGTTTTGTGAAAATCGGTTGTGAACTCCAGAAGTTATGACGTTTTGTTACATTGCACTGCAGTGCTTCAGTCGACTCCAGGGAAGTGGTTAAAAGGGAGGCCCTATAATCAATATCTGGAAAAATGAAAGTGCCCATGACCATCTGGAGTAACCTATGTTTTAAGTTTGGTGAAAATACTGTAGAAATCCTTAAGGTTTACACGCGCGCGCGCTCACGTGTGTGTGTGTATGTATTTGTGTGTGCGTATGTATATGTATGTGTATGTTCGTCGGCGCATACGTATGTACTGGCCTAAATCTTCACTATTTACTTTTACTATGTTAAGGCAAAGTTAAAATCCCGTCGAGGTTAACTTTGCCTTTCATCCTTACGGGGTCGATAAAATAAAGTTCCAGTAATGTACTGGGTAATTGCTGGTCTTGTGCCAAAAGTAGAAACAACTATTTTAATAACCTCTCATTTTCGCTTACAATTTTATTTACATCATTCTTAAACTCCGGGGCTGAAAATCATTCGGTTATTTTAAATAGAATATTAGTCTAACGACTCCATTTACACCATAAGCTTGGTGTTGTCTTTGCATGAAATTGTTCTTCTCCGTCCACCGCGTCGTTTATACGTAACATAAATAGATAAGCAAATGACGCCATAAAAGGGAAATAACTCGTCTCTCATCTCTATTTATATATTTGAACTGAAAAATCAATACATTACAAATTCGATTTTTGCACTTTGCTTGGGTCGATTTGAAAATGTTTTGACCGATGTCTCCGCCGGACCTTCATCTATAAGTGTAGCAATTTCACCGAAATTTGAACGTACGGTTTAAGAGATGTGTGCCGACCGTTTTAGTAGACAGACAGACAGACAACATCAGTTTTATATATATAGACTAGCAGAAAACCGCTCAGCCGGTGGTTTTCTGCTAGTATATATATATATTACACACACAGAAATGTATATATATTTCTGTGTGTGTATATATATATATATATATTACACACAGAAATGTATATATATTTCTGTGTGTATATATATATATATTACACACACAGAAATGTATATATATTTCTGTGTGTAAATATATATATATTTCTGTGTGTGTATATATATATATATTACACACACACAGAAATGTATATATGTTTCTGTAGCACTCCTCAATTCCCCGTCTCTCCCTCCCGCTATCCCCCTCTTGTAGTCTGTCTCTTTCTTTCACTCTCTCTATGCGTGCGCAAAAAACATTCGCACGCGCGCACGTGTTTCCACTGTCGGACAGACAGACAAAGAAATTGCTGGTTATATATTATAAGGAGATAAGAAGTATTCACAACCTCTAATTGGATTACCTATAACGATATTTTGTTATCCTTTATATACATATGTATATATATATATACATACATATATGTATATATATATACATATATGTATAGATATATATATATGTATATACACCCGCCAATCGCCTTAGAGTCGAACAAAGAACTATCTTCATCTTACAGACCCACACTCCCCCCGGCCTGAACTCCCCACCCTTATTCCTTTAGCCTTCGACCGCCCCCTCCCCCCACACTTATCCCCCACTAACACCACTAACACACCCCTCCTTTTCACCGCCCACCCCACAACTAACAATACTAACACCTCCACTCCACCCCTCATCCGACCACCTTCCCCAACTAACATACTAACATCCCTCCCTTCTTCTCCTCCTCCCCCTCCTTATCACACGCACACACCCACCGACACATATATACACGCGCTCACACTAAACACACACCCTACTACCACCACTAACCCTCACCCCCCACACCTCCATCCCGCCACCCCGCAACTAATCTCACTAACACCCCCTGACCCCAAGCACACGAACACACGCACCCACTTACACCACCCACCCCACACGCAACTAACATCACTAACACCCCCAACCCCACGCACACGTACCCACACACCCTCGCACACCACCAACTCTACACACCCTACCACCACTAACCCCCACTCACACCTGCATTCAACCCTTCCCCACCTCCCGTATACTAACACCCACTAACACCCCCTTCATCAAACTACACACACACCAGTACACCACACTCCCTCCATAGAACTATACACACCCTTCTCTCCCCGCTCCACCCACACCCTCGCTCCACACTCACTCATCCCACTAACACCTCTACTAATACACACACACACCCTCCTCACTCCAACTTTCACACCTACCCATCCTCGCCCCTTTACCATTCCACCCTACTGCTGCTATGCCCTCTGACCACCTCCCAGCACAAACAGACACACAGCACTCCCACCGCTTGACCACTTCCTGTTGCGCGCGCACCCCACATATCTCCTCTTCCGACCATCTCTTCATGGAATACTCGTATGTGGAACTTGACCACCACGGAATCTACTAAACATCATAGGAATTTACCAACATTTCAACCATCCTCTTACGGAATCACCTATATAACTCACCCACACACACACCCCAACATTTTTTTTCTCCCACACGCCACCTACACCCACAACACGCTTAAACCCCACACACGTGCTTTCCACCACATATTTACACCCTCAGCCTCCTGATTCCTCTCCCCCCACCCCTCTATCCACACACGCACAGGCACTCCGACCTACAACCCCGCCCCCACACACACACCTCTTCCTGAACATGCAACCCAGTTCTTCCCCCAACCCTTACTTTCACATACACACACACACACGTACATCCACACACACACACCACCTTCAGCCCTCCCCGCTCGGACACCCCGTTTCCCTCTCCCCACTCCACCACCCCTACACACCCACACCCTTCCACCACCTGTTTTACCCCTGTTTAATTTCAGTTTATTTTGATCATGCTTTTATATTTAATTTTATTTCATTCCTTGTATTTTGATCATGCTTTATTTTAATTTTAATTTTAATTTCATTCGCACCGTTTCCTTTCGCTATATGTCTCTCCACTCCCCTACACACCCTTTGAACTCTGTTCCCACACACTTCTCACCCGAGGAAGGGCTTATGCCCGAAACGTCGTTCCCCACCACCACCCCACTCTCCAGAGCGTGAAATTAATAAACATTCGTTGTACTGCCTCTCTGTTTTGTTCCTGTTCAAATTTTTCCATTATATATACATATATGTATATATATATACATATATGTATTTATATATATATATATGTATATATATATAGAGAGAGATAGATAGATAAATATACACGGGTGTGTATGATTGTGTATAGAAGATTATATTAATAAAAGGAATTCCAACTTTGTCTGATTTACTCGTTTTATTTATATATATATATGTATATATATATATATATTTGATGATGATACATATCTGTATATATATATATAATGTATATATATACTTATATGTATGTATATATGTACATATATATATATATATATATATACATGTATGAATATATATATGTACATGTATATATATATATATACATATATGTATATATATATACATATATGTATATATATATACATATATGTATATATATATATATATGTATACATATATATGTATATATATATATATATATATATATATATATATATATATATGTATATATATATATATACAAATTTGTATATATATATATACATATATGTATATATATATATATGTAGTGACCTATGTTCCTTGGGCGCAATGATACATTCTCCGTGCGTTATTTGGCTGAGCCCAGCCAATGGCCGCCAGCAGAGGAGAATGTATCTGTACACGCTCCGCAGGAAAAATGCCCGCGTCAGCTCAAAAAAATCTCTCTCTTGCAGCTTTGACCGTGGAAAGGTAAACAACTATTTTTCTTTCGCCGTGAAATCACTAGCCAATATGTAACACAACAATATATCTGTGGTTAGAAAAAGCTATCTCACTTACCGCTTTTCATAGGCACCGCCAAATCCCATGGCTGGTTTCTCCTCTTCCACGTGCGTACAATCCAACTCATTAACACCCGGGAGCTGCCAAACTCGCGTCCACACCGTTCCTGATCAACACTAGAGAGAGACCAATCTGCTGGCCCTTCCGGTCGAACACCCTTCCGGCCAAGCACTCTTCCGGTCGAGCACTTCCCAGCTTCCGGCCACCGCGCACCACACCATACCCCCCCCCCCCGACCAATTTCCCCCTCGTCCTTCTGCATATGAAAGTCTGCTGTCCAGGTTGGTGGTTTGTGACTTCTTTGCGATCTCCGCAGTGTTGGGGCGGCACTTTGGGTTTACTCTTCCTCGGAGTCCGTTGACACAGTGATTCTACGGACATCCAGCACATGACGTGGTACTCCGTCCACAGACACATTGTTCTGGGAATTTACGGCCGTCACCGTTCCCCTTCCCCATTGAGATGTGCAACGTGCATCTGGGGGCTTAACCCAGACTTCTTCGCCCACCTGCACGAATGCATTCTCTCTCCCCACTGGCCGTTGTGGTGGTGTGCACGGGTGCCTCCACTCGTATCTGAATACTGCTCTGTGTGGCACCGATTCCTCAACCTGTCCCATCCGAGGGGACATGTTGTACCAGAACACTGCCTCCATTGGTGAGATGTGGCCCCGCTCCGCCATTGCCTTGATCGTCCGGTGATCTCGCTCCACAATTCCATTTCCGCTCGGCCTGTACGCTGCTCTGAAGAAACGGTCCACCATCCATCCATCGAGCATCTCCCTCAGCGCCTCTGAGCGGAACGCTGTGCTGTTGTCAATCAGCAGTTCGTCCACAGGGCCCCGCTCCAAGAACACCTCTCTCAACGTCCGCATGATTTCCTCGGCCGTTCCAGTCTTCATCTCCCTCCATATCGCCATCCGTCCTGGTCCACAGTCGACCATCGAGAGGTACGTTCCCTGTCGGTAGTGCGTTACTACCACCGCCAATCGCTTCCAGTCGCGATCCACCGGGAGGCTTCCCGTTTCGTGTACACCCGGGGCGGGATCAATGGACTGACATCGGACGCAGCCTCTAACCACCCTTTGACCACTATGTCTGTTAACGTCCGAGTCGATTCTCCTGGCTAGGAGACAGGGTCCTATCCACTCCCATGTGGCGCATGTCATGCAACCCTTTCAGATCTGACTAGGTCAGCCGACACACGGCAGCTATCTCATCTTCTACCTCCTCCGCCGCTTCCATCCAGGCTTTCTTCACCCTGGTTAAGACGTCCGCCCTATTTTTCTCTGAGGGCACGAAAACTACGCTCAGCCTCAGGTCTAACTCGGTGGCCAGCTCTCCTAAAGTTCCCAGGCGGCGCTTTATCAGCATCTCCGCTGCCCCTCTCGTTCGCACTCTCTTCTCACTGGTGAGCACTGATCTCACCCATCCGAGTACAGTAGCCGAGTCGATGCGTATCTCGATGGTGTGCAATCCCCACCTCAGGGCGAGGTTCACCCCTCTCAACACCGCGTCCAGTTCGGCCACATTGATGTGGTTGCAGTCGTCCTTCTTCCTAAGCCAGGCTGCATCCTCGACCGCAACACCTCCTATCTCCAACGTGACACCCAGCGCTATGCTGCTGGCATCGCACCATACGGTCCCGCTCTGCGATTTGGGAACATACCAGCGTCCCCGCACTGGGTCGTCGGCCTTCACCCTCTCCACGATCTCCTGCATCATGGCCACCGTCCTCTTTCCCACTCTGTCACCCCTCCCGCTCGTCTCTTGACATAGCTGCATGCCGTCCGGAGCCACCTAGCAATCGGGTAGTGACCCACCAACTTTCCACACACCGAGAAAAGCTCCCGCCTACTCGTACTTGGGCCCAGTTCTGGAACTTCATTTCCCCTCTGTAATACTAAGACGCCCGTCCTGTCTCGACGTAGCCTAAGTCCCAGCGCGGCTCCTCCCTCCAACGCTTCTGACGGCTTCGCAGCCAGTCCATACCCCTGTAAATGGCTCGTGACCTCCGCCGCCGACACTACAGACTCGTCTACTAAGATGTCGTCAATGTAGGAATTAGTGGCCCTCTTCATCTTGTCGGCCTTTCCCAGAATGGTCTTGAGGACCGCCGCCATGATCTTCGGTGTGGAGCTCAGCCCGAAACCGAGCCTGGTCAGGCAATATGTCCGGCCTTTATACCTGACCAGCTGATACTGCCAGAGCTTCTCATCTATATGCAATTGCAAGTATGTCGACTTTAGATTTACGATTGCGGAACCCCCCCGTCATGCGTCTCCACTCACGCAGGGTTTTCCCACAGACATCCGTGACCTCACCACCGGTGTGGCATGACACGTGCTCGTTCAGCTCTCGAAAGTCCAGTACCGGCCTCACCTTGTTCTTCGTGGGTTGCGCCACCGCCATTAACGGCAATACTCCGCACTTCACCTCCTCTTTCCAGGGAAGCAGTACACCCTCCTCAATCCATCTCTCTACCTCTCGCTCGAACTCGCTCCTAATGTCTCCCTTCAATGTGTGTTGATAGCAGCCCACTTTGGTCTTCAGTGTTGGTGGTTCTCCCTTCCAGTACCACTCAACAACCCATCGAACACGGCCTTGAAGTCTTTGTCCTGCACAGTGTAAGTGGGGTATTTCTCCTCGTGGGCCTTCTGGTTTTCCTGTCGCGTACTCTCAGCACATACCGATAGAGCGCAGCCAAACGACACACCGACGTTGTTCACTGTGACGCCTCCTAGACGGCCAATTGCGTCCATGCCCATAACCACGCCGATCCCATCCACCACGTTGTCAACTACGATGGCAGAAAGCCTTATTTTCCTTCCCCATACCGCCATCTCCACCTCGCTGCGATCTCGGCATTCAATTTTTCTGCCGTCGACTGCCCTTACGCTGCTCTTCCCTCTCCACTTCTGCGCCACCCCCGCGGTCACCAGTGTCGTCGTACAGCTCGTGTCCACGAGAGCTCGCTGTGGCTTTCCCCTCACGAAGACTTCCACCACGGGCAGCGCCTCTACTCGTAAGGGGCAACTACCGGCGCAGTAGTTCCCATTGAATCGTTTCCCTGGTCGCAGTTAGTAGCGATGTGGCCTGGTCGCTTACATCGGTAGCATATTATTTCCGGCCTTGACTCTCTACAGTCTCGCCATGTACGGGCCCTGGAACCTAAAACAGCGACCTCTAAACGTTCTTGGGCGACCACGTGCCGTGGTTGCCTCCTTTTCACCATTTCGCTGCCAGCTGTCTTGAGCCTCTGTAGTTGCTATCGCCGCGACACTCTTCTTGGCATCTTCTGCTATGATGCCGGCTTGCTCCACCAGTGAACGCATCTCCATTTCTTTGTAACCCGGGACTTGCTGCAGTTTCACCGCTATGTCGTCTGGAAATCCATTTATGAACGCCAACTGCACCGTGCGTTCGCATTCCACCTGATATCCAGCCAACATGGCCAATCGCCGTATTTCCGCTGCGAAAATGTCAATGCGTTCACCGTTCCATCTAATCCTTGCCAGCTTAGCAAAAGCGGCTAACGGTCCCTCCGCGAACGCTACCATCATGCCCCTCTCAATCTTTTGCGCATCCCTTTGGCTGTGTTCATCCAACTCAAGGAAGAGTACCAACGTATCCCCCTCGAGGTACAGTGCTATGAGGCCAGCCACATCTTCTATCTTCTGTAAGCTTGCGACCAGCCGGACTTTTCGCAGCCAAGCGACAACATCACCTTCACCGGTAAATGTCCTAATTGCTTCGCTCATTCGTAGTCTCGTCGCCATATCCTAATTTGTCTTGCGGTACGTAATAAAAAAAAACAACAGACTCCTCTCTGTTTTTCCAGTAGCTTTGTTTTCGAGAAAGTTTTTTTTTTTTTTTTTTTTTTTTTCCATCAGATCTGTTTCCAGTGCCGAAATAGCTTGTAGTTAGAAAAAGCTATCTCACTTACCGTTTTTCATAGGCGCCGCTAAATCCCATGGCTGGTTTCTCCTCTTCCACGTGCGTCCAACTCATTAACACCCGGAAGCTGCCAAACTCGCGTCCACACCGTTCCTGATCACCACTAGAGAGAGACCGATCTGCTGGCCCTTCCGGTCGAGCACCCTTCCGGCCAAGCACCCTTCCGGTCAAGCACTCTTCCGGTCGAGCACTCCCCAGCTTCCGGCCACCGCACACCACACCATACCCACAATATCCACGGCCTGGCGAACACTTCAGCCAGTAGACCGTACCTTCTGAAATCTTAATACGTTTGTTTCATTTGTTTTGGCATGCCAGCTCTACTCAGCTCAATTTATGTAAATAAATTACATAAAAACTTCGTAAAGTCTTGTGATGTTATTAACACACCTTTCCAGTTACAACGAATACAACATCATGATAATTCTTCTTGGTGATATTACGATCATTATAAATATTTCTGCTAAAATGGTGACTCCGACGTGATTCGAACACACAGCCTAACAAGAACCAATGTGAACATGTCACAACCAATGACAGAGGCCGAGATTTCAGAACTGCGGGCTATGATGAGAGAGCGGGCTGGTCAAATTAAAGAACTCTCAAATCAAGTAGAAAACCTGACCTTTCGAACACACCGGCGACGCAGCAACAGTCGATCCAGGTCCTTTCACCGTCGAAGATCCAGAAGTCCCAGTCAAAATAGTGTGTCTGGCAGCCTTTGCTGGTATCACGCAGAATTAGGCGCACAGGCATCTAATTGCAAGGCCCCGTGCTCTTTCCAGAATACCAACCAGGGAAACGGGCATACCAGGGCCTAGCGACGACGTTCACCCCTGGTACTGAGAAGAAAAGTCGTCTATTTTTTATCAACGACCAAGCGACAGGCATCCGTTACCTCATGGATACAGGAGCCCAGGTTTCCTGTTTCACTAGTCTCGGGCAAATGACATCCAACACCGTCCTTTCTGCAGGCAGTGAACCGATCGTCAATTCCGACTTTCGGAGAGAAATCACTGACCCTCAATTTAGGCCTGAGGCGTCGTTTTCAATGGGTGTTCGTCGTGGCCGACCTGCCGACCCCTATCTTAGGAGCCGATTTTCTCCACCACTTCAACCTTCTGGTGGACATGAAGAACCAGAGGCTTATTGACACCACCACAAACCTCACTGTGAGAAGTATATTTACCACGCAATCTACAGTGAGCCCTGTAATTTGCCAGTCAGAGCCCTCGCTTTACAACGACATTCTCCATAAATACCCAGACATCACCCGCCCGGTATTTAAGGATGGACCTATTAAACATAGTGTAACACATCATATCGAGACAAGAGGACTACCCACAGCTGCCCGACCAAGGAGACTGCCTCCAGACCGATTGAGGATCGTCAAACAGGAGTTTCAACACATGCTGGACCTTGGAATCATTCGCCCTTCCTCCAGCAACTGGTCTACACCCCTACACCTTGTTCCTATGAAATCAGAGAATGATTGGCGACCATGTGGGGATTATCGTGCACTCAACAATTCTTCAGTACCCAATAATTACCCTGTACCTCACTTGCACGACTTTTCTGCCCCTCTGCAAGGCGCACGCATCTTTTCCAAGATAGATTTGGTACGAGCATATAACCAGATACCTATGGAGCTTGCTGATGTTCCGAAGACCGCAATCACAACACCGTTCGATTTATTTGAATTCATGCGAATGCCGTTCGGTCTGCGCAACGCTGCACAAACTTTTCAGCGGTTTATTGACACCGTGTTACGTGATCTACCCTTCGTATACGCGTATATCGACGACGTGCTAGTAGCATGTACTTCCGAGCAAGAACACGAGAAGCACTTAGATCTTCTTTTCCAACGTTTGGCCGAGTACAGTATTATCATCAACCCCAGAAAGTGCCTTCTCGGTGTTCCTTCACTGTTCTTTCTCGGGCACATCATTGATAAAGACGGCATTCGTCCACTTCCTGAGAAAGTAGAAGCTATCCGCAATTTTCCTGCACCTACATCACTTCGGAAACTGCGTGAATTCCTCGGTCTGGTGAATTTTTTTATAGGCGTTTCATCCCTCATTGTGCCGACGCAACCAGACGCTTCACGGACCTTCTTCGCAACCGGACTCGGAAAAACGAAGACATCACTCCGAACGAGGAAGAAATAACATCTTTCAACCGCCTGAAGGAAATGTTGGCAAACGCTTCCATGCTCGTTTTCCCCAGATCTGGCGCTCCTCTTTCGCTGCTAGTAGACGCATCAGACACGGAGGTTGGAGGCGTTTTACAACAATATGTCGACGGCGTTTGGCAACCCTTATCCTTCTTTTCTAAGCGGTTGCAACCTGCAGAAACCAAATACAGTACGTTTGGTCGCGAACTCTTGGCAACCTACATGCTCGAAGAATCGGATTTCGTGATCTACACGGACCATAAACCACTATTTTATGCGTTCCGTACCAAACCTGATCGAGATTCGCCGAGAGAACTCCGCCACCTGGATTTTGTCTCCCAATATTCAACTGATATTCGACATATCAAGGGAACAGACAACGTAGCAGCCGATGCCCTGTTCCGAATCCAGCTGAACGTAATACATGTACATTCAGGCATCGACCTTCAACAGATCGCAGCTGACCAAGAGACTGACGAAGAGTTTATCAAGCTCCGAGATTCGCCATCCCTCAAGTTTCAGCAAGAACTTCTATTTTGTCGTTTAAAGAATTACAATGTTCGGATTAATGCGTCAAAATGTGTTTTTGGTTCCGAATCTTTGAATTTTTTGGGTCACGTCATTGAATCTGACGGTATTCGACCTATTCCTGAGAGAGTTAAAGCTATAGAGGATTTGCCTTCACCAACCTCACTTCGTCAGTTGCGCCAATTCTTGGGGCTGATTAATTTTTATAGGCGGTTTGTGCCTAATTGTGCTAAGTTACTTTTCTCCTTGACGGAAATTTAGAAAAATTGTCGAAAGAAAAATAGAGACATTTCTTTGAATGGAACTCAGCTCCAGGATTTTGAGAGCGCGAAAATTGTTCTAGCCAATGCATCTTTGCTGGCTCACCCAGTGTCCAACGCTAAGCTTTCGCTTTGTGTTGATGCGTCGGATACTGCCGTGGGCACGGTTTTACAGCAAAGTAGAAACGATCAACAGCAACCGTTGGAATTTTTCTCCAGGAAGCTGAAACCTGCCGAAACCCGCTACAGCACCTTTGGACGGGAGTTGCTAGCAATATATTTATCAGTGAAACATTTTTCGCACATGCTTGAGGGAAGAACGTTTACTATCTTCACGGACCACAAGCCGTTGACATTCGCCTTGCAAGCAAAGGCCGACAAATACTCGCCTAGAGAAACTAAACATCTTGATCTCATCTCTCAGTTTACAAATGATATTCAACATATTCCGGGTCCTATGAATACAGCGGCCGACGTCCTGTCTCGTTTACAGATTACTTCAATCTCGTCGTCCGATGACATAGATTTGAATCACTTGGCAGCCGATCAGCCTACCCTCGAATCGTTGGATGTTACATCACCTGAATTTATGAATTGCAGGATGAAATACCTACCATTATCGACCGCAGACGGACGGATCCTCTGCGACGTCTCTTTGGATGCGCCACACCCTTTTGTTCTGTTGAACCATCGTCGAACTGTGTTTCTTGTTTTGCACGGCATTTCACATCCTGGATCTTCTGCCATAGTAAAACTCATAACGGCTAGATTCTTCTGGCCAAATATGAGACGTGAAATTACTGTCTGGTGCCGTTCCTGTGTTGCTTGCCAGAAATCGAAAGTTCATAGACATATTAAGACTCCTCTTGGTACCTTTAGTAACCCGGACGCCAGGTTTCGCCAAATTCATGTGGACATCGTGGGACCTTGGCCCATCAGCGGTGGTTACAATTACTTATTGACTGTAATCAATCGTTTTCCGCGATGTCCTGAAGCCATCCCCCTGAGGGATATCACTGCTGAGACAACAGCGCGTACCCTTGTGTCTGGATGGATCGCTCGATATGGAGTACCAACTACGATTACAACGGACCGTGGAAGACAGTTTGAATCAAATCTCTTCCATGAATTGGCGAAGATCATCGGCGCTAAACGCTTCCGAACTACAGCATATCATCCTGCCTCTAATGGAATGGTAGAGCGCTTCCACCGACAACTGAAAGCCGCTCTACGGACTTCTCCTGACTCTACGCGCTGGAGCGAGTACCTCCCTATTGTGTTGTTGGGGATTCGGTCAATAATAAAGGAGGACCTTGGGTTATCCCCGGCCGAATTGTTATATGGTGCTCCTCTAGCGTTACCTGGGCAAATGCTTGCCCCTGTCGATTTTGCTGAACAAGATCCGCTTTCCTACGTATCCCGTCTGCGTTCTTATTTTCAGGACCTGCAGCCGATGGATACGAGGAAGCAAACTGTACAATTTGCAGTCCCGAGGGATATTGCTTCGTGGACCCATGTGTTTGTGAGAAACGATGCTGTGAAACCACCTCTCACACAACCATACTCTGGACCCTACCGTGTATTAGCTCGTTCCGAGAAACATTTCACTGTATACATTAAGGGTTCCAGAGAGACGGTTTCGATTGATAGACTCAAACGAGCACATTTGAACACAGATACTGTCGCACCTGAGCCACAAACGCCCCCGTCTTTTTCTTTCGCACACACACCTGCTTCTTCGCCCCCCCCCCCCCCCCCCTCCCCATCACCAAGATATAAGACTACGACCCATTCCGGCCGGAGGGTTCATTGCCCAAAAAACTGTGTAGCACGGTATATTTTTTTAACTGCTATTGTGCGGTGCTTTAATCCTGTAGTGACTTTTGGAACTTTTAGGAAATTGTATTTACATCTCATTACATTGTTTTGTTTTTTTTCTTTCACGTTCTTGCATGCTTTTTTAATATGTATTTTTGAAATTTGTTGTGCCCTTCATGCTCGGTTGGGCTGATTGCTCCTTGGTTTGGGATTTTTGCTGGTTGCTAATCTGTTTTTCTACATACATGATACGATGAACAGATTTTTATTTAATTTTCTAAAAATCTGGTGGTAGGCCATGTAGAAGATCACACCATCTAGCGTCGACTGAGTTTATCAAGTCGTCCCAGGTTTTTCTGGGTCTGCCTACTCCGTGGCTACCGTCTATTTTTATCGCCCTGCACTTTTTTATACAGCTGTCGTCTTTCATGCGCATCACGTGACCATACCAACGTAGTCTTCTCTCGAGTAAACAACATCTGATTCCTCTTATTCCTAATTTCTCCCTTAGTTCATTTATGCTTTGCCGTTCACGTATATTACTATTACACATCCAACGGAGCATGCAAGCTTCGTTCCTCTCTAGTCTGCGTATATCCTCTGCACACAATGCCCAGGTCTCACTGTCATGTAACATTGCTGTTCGTATGCAGGCATCATACAGCCTGCCTTTCATTTTTAGAGAGAACCCTTTAGCGGCCAATAGTGGTATAAGCTCTCTAAACTTTTTCCATCCCGTTCTGACTCTAGCTACTGTACTTTCAGAACACTCTCCACCACTGCTGATTTTGTCACCCAGGTAACGGAAGCTGTCCACTATTTCTATAGAACCATCTGTGCAATTGAATGAGCTAGTATTCTGTGGGCATTTGCTGCTACTTATTGCATCTGAGCACCGGCCACATATAAAATCTATATTCTTAGTTAGCTTACCTGTGATCCCACTACATCTTTTATGCACCCATACTTTGCATTTGAGACATAAAATGGAGTTTCTGACTACTACTTTCGTACACACTGAGCATGGCCATTTCCCAGATGGGACCAGTGCCCTATTTTCCTTCCTACAAACTAGAACTTTAATCTTAGACAGGTTAATTTTAAGGCCTTTTGATTCTAGGCCATGCTTCCATGTTTGGAATTTCTTCTCTAGTTCAGCCATTGATTCAGCTATGAGCGTTAGATCATCTGCGTATAGAAGTTCCCATGGGCAGCCGGTCTTGAACTCCTCTGTTATAGCCTGAAGGGCAATAATAAATAGTAGGGGGCTAAGGACGGAGCCTTTATACATGGCTTGTATAGCTCTCACAAGCCATTCATCAACACCTAGTTTTCTAAGGGCCCACCAGATAATGGAGCGGGACACTCTGTCAAAGGCTTTTTCCAAGTCAACAACAGCTAAGTATAGGGGTTTACTTTTAGCTAGGTACTTCTCCTGTAGTTGTCGCACAATGAAAAGAGCGTCTGTTGTACTTTTACCTGACACAAACCCGAACTGCATTTCGTCTAGATCAATTCGCTCTCTGATTAGTTGCGCTATTACTTTTTCCGTGACCTTCATGACCTGGTCGATTAATTTAATGCCTCTATAGTTACTCCTATCTAGGGCATCTCCTTTACCCTTATAACAGTTAACGATGATGCTGCTACGCCAGTCCTTCGGAACAACCCCATTCTGTATGACTTGGTTTACTATCCGGGTGACCATAGTGTGTCCCACCGTTCCAGATGCTTTCAGCATTTCAGCAACTATTTCCGAAGGCCCAGCCGCCTTGCCCGTCTTCATGTCTTTGATCGCCTTACTTATTATACTACCTTCAACTTGCACTGCTGGTCCCTCTATTGGATCGATGTGGGGAGACTGTCTTTCTCCCAATTATTCTCCTCATTTAGTAGCCTTTCGTAGTGACACTTCCAAGCTACCTTCTTATCAGCGTCAGTGATGGCAAGTACACCATCATCATTAAGGACACACTTCTCCCCGACAATATCACGGTTTTCCTTGACCCATTGCCTAGCAATCCTGAACACCTCACGTTTTTGGTCCTCACGTTGTAGAACATGCTCGAACTTTCTTTCCTCTGCTTCCCTTCTTGCGAAGTACACTTGTCTCCTAGCTTCCCTCCTGGCCACTTGATAGTCTTCTCTACTTCCTCCATCCTGCCATGCTTTTTGGCCTTGATTGACCGTCCACCTTACTGTTCCACCACCAAGTTACTCTCCTCCTGCCTATAGGTCCGCTCCAGCCACAGGTTTCATCTGTCGCCTTCAGCAGGTTAGCTTTCAGGAATTCCCACTGTTCCTCTATATTGTACGACTCTAATTGCTCTTCCTTACTATCAAAAGCATCAAGTAATATGCTTTTAAATTTATTACTGGCTGTGGGGTCCTTTAACTTCCATATGTTTCTCCTGAGGATAGTCCTCTTCTGTTGTCGAGTACGTCTCGTCCTGACTATGAGGTCGCTAATTATGAGTCTATGTTGAGAGGTGCATTCTTCATGGGGGAGGGATTTAGTGTTTACAACAGACACTCTGTCACGTCTTCTGGTAAGGATAAAATCTACCTGGCTGGTGTGTTCCCCTGATCTATAGGTGATCAAGTGATTGTCTCGTTTTTTGAAGTTAGTGTTACAGATAGTTAGGTTATTTGCGTCACAGAATTCCAGGATTCTGGAGCCTTCCTCATTTCTAGTACCAAACCCATAGCCTCCATGGATTCCGTCATAGCCGTCACAATGTTGTCCAACGTGACCATTTAGGTCGCCAGCGATAACTATGTAGTCACTATCGGTTATTTGGGAGGTAGTGAGCATTAGCGACTCATAGAATCTGTCTTTTATAACGCCAGGCAATCCGGATTGTGGTGCATATGCAGATATTATTGTCACAGTAGTTCTATTGAGGACAAGTCTTATTTTAATTATTCTGTCGTTCACTCTATTTACGTCTATTATCTTATCTGCTCACTTTTCTGCTACCATGATTCCTACTCCACCCAGCCCATTGTCATTTCCCACCCAGAAAGGCTTATAGCATCGTTCTTTACCCACAATGAATCTAGCAGACCCACCCCTCCACCTGGTCTCGTGAATACAGCAAACATCGACCTCCTTACGTTCAAGCATTTCTACAAACTCGTTAGAGCGACCTTTTAAGGTACCTACATTCATGGTACCAACTCTGAAGTTTTGGATTGCGTTTGGAGGGTGGGAACGGTGGGGCGGGGGTTATGTTAGCCATCCGCGGCCGAAATAAAGAGGAGTCCTTGCATTCTCGTCCGGCAACATGAGGTGATATATATCTATATATATATATGTATATATATATATATATATATATATATATATATATATATATATATATATATATATATATATATATATATATATGTGTGTGTGTGTGTGTATATATATATTTCTAGCAGCATGAAATATCAGAGAGTCTATAATTCCTGCTTTTTCTAACGGTCCAATAAGTGTGTGGGTCATTTTAACGGCTTGATTTATTTACTGGGCAGAGGGTGATATATCTACATCTATACGGACTTATGTCTAGTAGATTTGGAAAAGCAACAAATCAAAATCTGAATATTCAATTCACACCAATCGTGTATAATGAAGCATTGGTTTCGATTGAGGTCATATGTTTAGCAATCGCTAACAAAACACTGGTACAATTGGGAATGCCTGCGCCGAATCGATCTGTAAACGACATTTTCGATCGTGATTTGTAACGAGAAACAAACTTTGATGTCGCCGAATTGGGTACATTTGTTCAAACGAATCTTCTGAAATTGGTACCAGAACAACGCATAGTATATGACAAAATTATGCAGGAAATTACAAATCAAAGCGGCGGATTGTATTTTATAGATGCGCCCGGTGGTACAGGCAAAACTTTTCTCATTTCACTTATTTTGGCAACTATACGATCACAAAATAATATTGCACTGGCAATCGCATCATCTGGAATTGCGGCAACTCTTTTGGATGGTGGCCGAACTGCACATTCAGCACTGAAATTGCCATTGAATATGCAAATCACTGAGACACCAACATGCAATATCACCAAAAATTCTGGTATAGGTAAAGTACTCCAATCAAGTCAAATCATTATATGGGACGAATGTACTATGGCGCACAAAAAATCATTGGAAGCGCTTAATAACACACTAAAAGATTTGAAAGGAAATGAACAGCTCTTCGGTGGCACACTCATTTTATTGTCTGGTGATTTTCGACAAACTCTACCAGTTATACCGCGATCAACACCCGCTGATGAGCTTAATGCATGTCTCAAATCATCAGTTTTATGGCGACACGTACAGAAATTAACTTTAAAAACCAATATGCGTGTACAACTACAAAATGATGCATCCGCTGAACGTTTCACAAAACAATTGCTGGATATTGGGAATGGGAAAATGGTAATCGATGAATCCACAAAATGTATGACATTGCCAACAAACTTCTGTAGAATCACGGCAACCAGAGACGAACTGATTCACAAAGTTTTCCCAAATATCGGGCAGCATTACAAAAATCATCAGTGGCTCAATGCACGTGCTATATTAGCAGCCAAAAACAACGATGTCAATGCCATTAATTTCAGCATTCAAAACGAAATACCAGGCGAAGCGACAACGTATAAGTCCATTGATACTGTAATTAATCAAGACGAAATTATCAATTATCCAACTGAATTCTTGAATTCACTTGATTTGCCAGGCGTGCCACCGCACATTTTAACATTGAAAATTGGCGTGCCTATCATCCTTCTCCGAAACATCAATCCACCACAACTTTGCAACGGTACCAGGCTTTCAGTGAAAAAGATGATGAACAATATCATCTAAGCTACAATTTTAAATGGAAAATTAAAAGGAGAAGATGTACTGTTGCCACGCATCCCAATGATTCCGACAGATACGCCATTCGAATTCAAACGTTTGCAGTTTCCGGTGCGCCTTTGCAATGACTATCAACAAAGCACAAGGACAATCGCTACAAGTGTGTGGACTAAATTTAGAAAATCCATGCTTCTCACGTGGACAGCTGTATGTGGCTTGCTCACGCGTCGGTAAACCTTCTGATTTATTCGTGTACACACCAGAAGCAAAAACAAAAAACATTGTGTATCCAAAAGCACTTCAGTAAAATAAATTAAATGTTCTTCTCACGAGTTTTCTTTGAATTCATCAGTCATTCAGTCATTTAAAGAGAAATGTTAAGATCTAAAAAATAGAAACTAAATTAGAGAAGTTTTTAAATAACGATTAAAATTTTAATATTATTGTTTTCTAAATAAGCTTTTTAACACCGAGTGAAGCCGGGTAGCTCCGCTAGTAATAATATAATTTTAATAATATAATATATATATATATAATATATAAGAACAAAAGATGGTTAAAGGAGTTCCATGTATTTTATTATGCGCATTTCAAAAACAAATATCATCATGCAATAATATTTGTGTTTTCATCAGATAAAACAGGAGGACATGATATGAAGGCTAAAAATCACTTGTGGATAGTTCAGTTTTAAATCAACATATATATATATATATATATATACATATACATATATACATATACATATATGTATATATATATACATATATATACATATATATGTATATATATACATATATATATATATATATATACATATATGTGTATATATATATATATATATATATATATATATATATATACATATATGTGTATATATATATATATATATATATATATATACATATATGTGTATATATATATATATATATATATATATATATATATATATATATATATATATATATATATATATATATATATATATATTCATATATGTATATATATATATATATATGGGATAACAAGTTATCGTTATAGGTAATCCAGTTAGAGGTGGTGAGTATTCTGCGTTGTGGATAATTTTAACGTACGGCTTTGTTTGACTCAACAAGATGCTTCTATAGTTATGCAGCGAGTTCGCGGTAATTTCTATGCAGGTTGTACTTGGAGTAATAATAGTTAAAGGATGAAGAGTAACATGGTTGGCTGTACAATAAGGGCTTTATTTAAAGTACTGACAATTGTTTCATTGATCATGTGAGTTTAGAGTTCGCTAATCGCTTGAATTTGCGTCACTTGATCTCCATTACATTATTTACCTGTAATGCACTGGGTAATTGCTGGCCTTGTGCCTAAAGTAGAAACAATTATTTACCTCTGGTCAACACACCAGAGTACGTAGATATAAAAATAATTCACTCGAAGCAAGACCTATATAGAAAAATAGCGTATAATCAAAACAATAACATCAATAATAAAACATATATGGTAAATAGGTAGAGAAGTTACAGATGTAAAAAGTAAAAGATAAGATAGGGTACATTAAAAAAGAGAAAATGGAAAATATAAATAAATAAATAAGGATAAGGATAAGTGAGAGCATGTAAGTACATAGTATGTTTGTAGTAGTTTTGAGTAAGTGTTCTTATAAGTATTCCTTGGTGGGTTTAGTGCTAACATGTAAAACCAGATTCGAGATGTACATAGATACGTGTAGAGGGTCTGAAGTAGTGACAGATAAAAGAAAAAACAATAAATTAGAGATTAATTGGGGGATACATGTATGAGATTTACAGGCTAGGGGTGAATGAACGTTTGACAAACGCTTGTTGTAAATGTTTTGCTGATTGTTCTATCTTAATGGGGCTGATGCTGTTTCTGGGAGAGAGGGTGAAAGAGATGTTCATAGATTTATGATCCAGTGACCAGTTGACCGTTTGACAGCTAATAGCAGTAAGATGGTGTGTATTCTATATGTTAAAATCTAGGTGGTTCAGTTCTCGATTGAATTATTTTTATATCTACGTACTCTGATGTGTTGACCAGAGGTAAATAATGTATTGCAGATTGAGTGACGCAACTTCAAGTGATTAGCGAACTCTAGACTCACCTGATCAACGAAACAATTGTCAGTACTTTAAATAAAGCCCCTTATTGTACAGCTAACCATGTTACTCTTCATTCTTTCACTATACACACACACACACACACACACACACACACACATATATATATATATATATATATATATATATATATATATATATATATATATATAACAACTAGAAATTGATTAACATATAAATAAACATATGAAACAATCACAGGGGATAATTTGTAAAAGTGCGCAAGCACACAGCTAGGTAGGTAATATATATATATATATATATATATATATATATATATATATATACATGTATGTATATATATACATATACTTGTATGTATATATATATATATATATACATGTATGTATATATATACATATACTTGTATGTATATATATATATACATGTATATATATATATATATATATATATATATATATATATATATATATATATATATATATATATGTGTGTGTGTGTGTGTATATATATATATACATATATGTATATATATGTATATATATATATATATATATATATATATATATATGTATATATATATATATATATGTATATATATATGTATATATATATATATGTATATATATACATGCATATATATATACATACATGTATATATATACACATGATGTATATATATACATGTATGTATATATATATACGTATATGTATATATATACATATATATATATATAAATATAAGTATGTATACCTACATATATATATATGTATACAGACGTACAGCAGTATGTATATACATACATAGATATACATATATTTAACGAAAGGTATAAACGAAAATTTAGAATGTTTATATGGTAATATGTATAGAATAGAAATGTTGGTTATTTAGTTGTTATGACAATAACAATGTTGTTGGAAGAGATAACATGAATATAATATAAGGAATAATAACGTGAATATAAAGAATATAAGGAATATAGGATTTGGTTATATATAGTTTACTTCACGTGAATCATTTAATAAGTACATATAAAAACAGTTACCAATGGTTGTTAAAGTTGTTATCGTTTCTGATGTGAGGCTGTTGTAGTCTGTTGTTGTTGTTGGTGTTAAAACAGCGAGTTACAGATAATTGTTGTTGTTGTTGGTATTCGTGGTAATAGTTGTTAGACCGTGTTAGTTAGAGAGTATGGTATGTATAGCTCTGAAAGGTTTGCAGTAACTGAGAAATACCGTCAACTGCATACAGGTTCCAATCTCTGTGTGTGTATCTGTAGACTTAATGGGGTCTGTTGGTAGACCAAAGGGGTCTGTTAATAGCAGTAATCCTTACATAGTTAGTTGTATATCCTATCGCTTCGATGTCTCTGTGTGGAATGGCTTGTACATGGTCTGTATACAGCTGTCACTTCATACCCCCCGACCTGAACTTGTTAACACAATAAATGTGGTGATCTAAAATTTAACCTTTAGGTATCACCCAAAGTTCAAGGCGCGGACAGATTTCGCTACATATATATATGTACGTATGGGTTTACCGAACATTTATTATAATGTTCGGTTTGTTTGTAAACAAACAGCCCGAATTAAGCCGTACAGTGTTTGGCAACCATTGGTGCCCTTTTGTTCAACACTGACAAAGGAACGATGAACTAGTTTCTAGCTTATTAGCTGTCATCAGCACCGTATACCTTCTTGTCAATCGATTGAACGTTTGAAAGTATATAACCTCCTTATGCATATTAACGGCTGAACAACCCAATTTGCATATCGAGCGAGTGAGTTAGTCGGCCGGGCGTGCCGAAAATGATAAATGGAAAAAATGAAATTTCATTTCTCACTCTTAGTACGGCTGATACTTAAATATAAGTATGTATACGTACATTCATATATGTATACAGACGTACAGCAGTATGTATATACATACATACATGCACACATATACATATATATATGTACGTATGGCTCAGCCGTTAATATGCATAAGGGAAGTATATATTTTCAAACGTTCAATCGATTGACAGGAAGGTATACGGTGCTGATGGCAGCTAATAAGCTAGAAACTAGTTCATCGTTCCTTTGTCAGTGTTGCACAAAAGGGCAACGATGGTTACCGAACACTGTGCGGCTTAATTCGGGCTGTTTGTTTACAAACAAACCGAACATTATAATAAATGTTCGGTAAACCCATACGTACATATATATATATATATGTATATGTGTGCATGTATGTATTCCTGAACCATGAGATTACTTCCTGGGTGCTAACCCATAGGCTAAGTTTCGCGTTTTGCTTAACTTTTGGTATAATGCGGTCTAGGATGTTTTTACTGATTCTCTCTATGTACGACTTCGTCGGGTTTATAAGCCTGAAGGATGGTTTGTGGTCGAAGTTGGATTTGTGGTCCTTCAGTGTGAAGTAGGCAGTCTGTGGGTCGAAAGGTTCAGTGCGGTCTGCAACCCCGAGGCTACAGGTAATTTGTTGTCCCTCTAGAGGTAATTTTTTGTCCTCGATAATTGAGTGGTTAGCCTTTTTATAGGTGGAGTTTAGGCTGCTCCTGATCAGTGTGTTGTATCTGTCCGGGTTGACGAAATAGAGGTTTCCAGGTTTGTCCGAGTGCATCAGGATGTTGTTGGTGCTTTCATACTCCATTATTTTGCTACGGAGTTGTTGTAGGAATCGGTTGTGTCTGGGTTTGAATTTAATACCCTTGAAGAGTTGACAAAAGAAGTAAGTGACATAGTCACTACTTTAAAATAATAGCACAAGGTCTTCAAAATGTTTTTAATAAAACATACAGTATATTGCCAAATATAGTATATATACATTCATGTATACATCGCTATTTCAGAGCACCAATCCTAATTATCATATATATATATACATATATATATATATATATATGTGAACTTCTATACGCAGATGATCTAACTTTCATAGCTGAATCTATGGCCGAACTAGAGAAGAAATTCCAAACATGGAAGCTTGGCCTAGAATCAAAAGGCCTTAAAGTTAACTTGTCTCAGACTAAAGTTCTAGTATTTAGAAAGGAAAATAGGGCACAGGTGCCCTCTGGGAAATGGCCATGCTCATTGTGTAAGAAAGGAGTAGGTAGAAATTCCATTTTATGTCCCAAATGCAAACTATGGGTACACAAAAGATGTAGTGGGATCACAGGCAAGCTACCTAAGAACGTAGATTTCATATGTGGCCGATACTCAGGTGCAATAAGTACCAAGTGCCCACAGGATACTAGCTCCTTCTACTGTCCAGATGGTTCTATAAAAATAGTGGACACTTTCCATTACCTGGGTGACAAAATCAGCAGTGGTGGAGGGTGTTCTGAAAGTACAGTAGCCAGAGTCAGAACGGGATGGAAAAAGTTCAGAGAGCTTATACTGCTGTTGGCCACAAAAGGTTTCTCTCTAAAAATGAAAGGAAGGTTGTATGATGCTTGTATACGAACAGCAATGCTACATGGCAGTGAGACATGGGCATTACGTGCAGAGGACCTGCGCAGACTGGAAAGGAACGAAGATGCTAAGTGATGATGATCATGAAAATGATTATATATATATATATATATATATATATATATATATATGTATATGTATGTATGTATATATGTATATATGTATGTGTGTATGTATGTGTATATGTATATGTATATGTATATATGATGAGTATCATCATCATCATCATCATCATTTTACGTCCGCTTTTCCCTGCTTGCAAGGGTGGGATGGGTCTTATTCAGCACAGCATTTATCCACTTGTCACGGTCCTTCATCATTTCCACTGTGAGCTTCAGCGATCTGAGGTCTGTTCTCACCACCTCCGCCCATGTTTTTCGTGGTCTACATCTACCACGTCTTCCTTCAACTGGCATTTCCTGGCACTTCTTCACCCATCGGTGATCCTCCATGTGTATCACATGTCCATACCACTGCAGTCTCCGCTCCCGTACACTACATTCTATCCCTCTCAGACACAGTTTCTCTCTCAACACATCCATGCTGGGTCGTTTATGCACATTGACATTGCACATCCAACGGAGCATGCTTGCCTCATTTCTCTCCAGCCATCGCATATACTCTGCAGTTGCTGCCCAAGTCTCACTACCATGCAGCATCGTGCTCCTCACACAGGCATCATATAACCGGCCTTTTGTACGTAGGGAGTAACCCTTCTTCGTCAGCAGAGGAAACATCTCCCTAAACTTCTTCCAACCCGTCCTTATTCTAGATACTATGACCTCGGAACACCCCCCTCCCATGCTAATCTGATCTCCTAGGTACTGGAAGCTATCCACCACTTCTATAGCACCCCACCTGCATTTGAAAAATGTGTCTATCAATGCGACTTCTACTGTCTAATTTCCCTGTACATCTACTGCATACGTATTTCTCCCTACCTGTTAGTTTGCCTGCTATCCCACTACATCTCTTGTGTACCCAGCACCTGCATTGTGTGTATTTTATAGATTTAGAATTTATGCCAGTTCCTTTTCTGCAGAAACAGAGTTTTGTCCTCCTTTCTACTCATCAACACTTTTGTCTTAGCTAGGTTTACTCTCAGTCCTCTTGATTCCAACTGCTGTTTCCATAGCCAGAATTTATTCTCTAGCTCCTCTACTGATTCTGCTATAAGAACCTGATCGTCAGCATAGACAAGTTCCCATGGACAGCCAGTCTTAAACTCCTCTGTTATGGCTAGGAGGACTATAATGAACAAGAGCGAGCTGAGGACCGAACTTGATGTACTCCTACTTGTATCTGGAATTCCTCACTAGACTCCATTCCTACCCTGACTTCACTGACAGTACCTCTGTGCAAAGTTTGCACTGTCCTCACAAGCCATTCCTCAACACCTAGTTTCCTTAGGGACCACCAGATGACAGATCGAGGTACCCTATCAAAGGTCTTCGCTAGGTCAACAAAGGCTAAGTATAGTGGTTTATTCTTCTCTAAGAACCTCTCTTGTAATTGTCTCACCAAGAAGAGGGCATCTGTTGTATTTTTCCCAGGCACAAAACCAAACTGCATCTCATCTAGTTTGACCATTTCTCTAATTAGTTGTGCTTATATCCTTTCTGCCACTTTCATAACCTGATCCATCAGTTTCATACACATATAATTGCTCCTCTCCAGAGCATCCCCTTTACCTTTGTAGCAATTTATGAGAATACTGCTGCACCAGTCTTAGGGTATGACACCGCCATATATAGCCTGATTGATGATGCGTGCAACCAGTTTAGTGCCTACGTCCCCTGACGCCTTCAGCATCTCAGCAACTTTTCCCAACGGTTCAGCAGCCTTACCATTTTTCATTTCCTTAATTGCCTCTTGGACCCTATATTCGTCAATCTCAATAGCTGATCCCTCTGTCGGATCTGCTGAGGGTAATTTCTCTCTCTCCCATTCGTTCTCCACATTCATCAGTCTCTCATAATGACATTTCCAGGCCTTCTTTTTTTTATCATTTGTGACACTAAGTACACCGGCATCATTCCGGGCACATTTATCTCCAACAACATCCTGATTTGCACTGACACACTGCCTTGCAATGTGGAACACCGCACGCCTCTGATCTTCCCATCACAGAACATTGGCAAACCTCCTACTCTCAGCTTCCCTGCGTGCTAAGTACACCTGATGTCTAGCTTCTCTCTTAGCGGTTGTATATCCTTCTCTACTCCCAACCTTTTTCCAAGCCTTCCCTGTTAGTCTTTTGTCTCTAATGGTCCTATCTACTGTGCTGTTCCACCACCAGGTCACTCTCTGTCTGGTTGGAGCTCTGCTCCAGCCACAAGTTTCTTCAGTAGCCTGCAGTAAGTTGTCACGTAAGAAATTCCAGTTATTATCTATGTCATATGACTCTAAATTGTCTTCTTTTTCATCTTACACCTCTCCATGATAATGTCTCTTGACCGAGATATTTGGCGCTACGCAGTAATACAGAAGACCCGCCTTGCCTAAGTACAAAGCAAAACCTACAGTCTGTAGGCACCTCTTAACTAAAATACACACCCGTCCCACTACCCCCACCCCACCCCCATCTACACCACCCTTTCGATGTAAAGTTATGTTGGTACCACAACATCCAGTCCTAAATAAATGAGGTCGTGTAGGTGTCACAACAAAAAAAAAACACACAGTCCACGCGGTAATGTGGCCTTGTAGGTAACACGGTAAAAACCTCCCAGTCCACACTGTAAACGTGGTTGGTGTTAGGAAGGGCATCCAGCCGTAGAAAACCTGCCAGACAGTCCTACACGAGCAAGACAACCAATCTTGCCTCAAGTGGGACAATTCCCATCTAAAACCATGCTAGCGTGGAAGATAGACGTTAAACGATGATGATGATGATGATCTATATTGAGGATCTGCGTAGATTGGAAAGAAATGAAGCCTGCATACTCTGATAGATGCTTAATAGTAGTGTGCATGAATAGTGAAATGTAAATGAATTGAGAGCAAAACTGAGCATAAGAGGCATCATCTGCTGTGTGCAGGAGAGAAGATTGCAGTGGTATGGGTATGTGATGTGCATGAGGGATGACTGCTGTATAAAAAGGTGCAGGATGCTCAAAGTTGTAGGGTGGCTTGGATGAGGAAGATCTAGAAAAACACAGGATGAAATGATAATGGCTGACCTGGCAAGGCTGAACTTCTTAACATGGGGGGGGGGGCATAGGACTGAGACCTCTGGCACTACAATGTATGGCAGAAGACATGAGTTGACAACCCAGTCCTGCCCACACTATAAATATGGCTTGTGCTTAGGAAGGACATCTGGCATTCATGAAATCCCAGCCAAAACATGGTCCCACTATAAGCAAGGTAGAATACGGCCAACTGGCCAGACCTCTCCCATGACAGTACCACCAAGTTCCATGGCCAGACTTGCCTCATAAGTGGGACTACACTGTAAAGGTGGTTGGTGTTAAGAAAGGTATCCAGCAGCTGTAAAAACCCAGCCAAAACACAGGTCCTGTTATGTGCAAGGTTCAGCATAGTCAACTGGCCAGACCCTCCTCATAACATGACCATCCAGTTCCAGAGTTCCACTACAAGTAGGGTATGGAGTGGCCAACTGGTCAGATTTCCCTCAAAAGTGGGACCACCCAGTCCCACACTGTAAATGTGGTTGCTATTAGGAAAAGCATCCAGCAACTGCAAATATCCCAGGAAAATCAAAAGCCTCGCTAAGAGCAAGGCTCAATGTGGCAAACTGGCCAGATATACCTCATAACAGGACCACCCAGTTCCCCACTGTAAACATGGTTGGTGTTAAAAAGGGCATCTAGCAGCTGTAGAAACCCAGCCAAAATGCAATCCCATATGTACAAAGTACAGCACAGTCAACTGACAAGACCCTCCCCATAACAGGAACACACAATTCCACAGTGTAATCATGGTTGCTGTTAGGAAAGACATTTAGCAGCTGTAAAAACCCAGCCAAGATATGGTTCCATATGAACAAGATATGGTGCGGCCAACTGGTCAGACTTGCCTCATAAGTGTGACCACCCAGTCCCACACAGTAAACATGGTTGGTGTTAGGAAAGTCATCCAGCAGCCGTATAAATCCTCAGCCAAAATACAGGCCCCATTATGATCAAGGTTCGACATTGCCAACTGGCCAGACCTACCTCATTACGGGTTCACCAAGCTCCCAAATAAGGATCTGCTTATGAGCAGTGTAAGGCATGGCCAATTGACCAGATACCTCTCAAAATGAGACCACCCAGTTCCACACTGTAAGCGTGGTTGGCATTAGGAAGGCCATCCAGCTGCAAAAAAAATGGCCAAAATACAGTTCCATTTCAGCAAGGTACAGTGCAGCTAACTCGCCAGACGTGCCACATAGCATGGACAACCCATCTAACCCATGCAAGCATGGAAAATAAGACATTTAACGGGGAAAAGCGGACGTAAAATGATGATGATGATGATATAGTAATACAGAAGACCCGTCTTCCTATGGGCACAGGCTGAAGCTGAAGCATACATATAGTATGCACCACCCTCACTTCCATCCCACTCTTCCATACACCTCCCATGAGGGCAAGCTGAAGTGTATGTCTAGTGAAGCCTCCAGCGCACTCTGTAAAGTGGGTGGGATAGCGACACAACAAAAAGCACCCAGCCCACACTGTAAAGTGGTCTTGTAGGTGTCACAACAAAAAGGACCCAATACTCACTGTAAATGTGATTGGTGTAGGAAGGTCTTCCAGCTGTAGAAACCAAGCCAAACTCAGTTTTGTATGAGCAATACGTGGTTACCTGACCTAGCATTGCCCACAACAGGACAACTCTCTAACCCATGCTAGCATGGAAAATGGATGCCAAACGGTGATGATGATGATGATGATATATATATCAAGATATATAGCAATACATATGTATATATATTAAGAAAAGCAAGAGAGACAGTATCACATATTCAATGTCATTTTATTTCATTACATCATCCCATTATGCATATTTCAATGGCACCAAAATATTGTTATTAAACAATTATTCAATGTGTTGTCATCAGACATGAAGATCAAATGTAAATTTAAAATAATAGTTTGTTTTTATTTTTGATACGCCTGTCATTGGAGATGTGTTTACATCTCAATGTTTAGCAAGCATGTGTTGTACCAATTCTAGTAGTGACAGGTCAGTGGATGTGAGAGAGGGAGTTACAGTCGTGGTAGCACTAGATGGTGGAAGAAGTTCTGTACATTAAAAGAAATCAGGCTATTAAATCATTGATCAATCATTCTGGTTCCTAAAGGGCTATAAAACTGTTGATTATCCTATTTAATGTCTTTATCAGTTAGCCCCCAGCGAGTGGTAAAGATCATCTTACTTCTAATTGCCATGTTAACATAGGTTAGTCTATGGAGAATAGTTCTCTATCTAAGCTGTTGAACTGAGGGAAGAGGGGGTGTTTGAGCTAAAGCTTGTAAATGTTGCTTAATGCATATGTGTGATCCCGATCTAGGGATAGTGGGTTTGTATTGATGTAGCCATGTGCATGTATGCAAAGTCTTATAGTAGTAGTATGTGGAGGTTCACATGAACTACTAACTACCCACAAGCATGTGCATGCTGACAGACATACAACTCCTACACATATATACATGGAGGTAGATTATTTGAAGGAAGAAAATGAAGGGAAGAAAAAACTGATGATAAGTAATGGCGAAGATCAATAATTTAGGAGTTGGAGGAACTATCCAAAGGAAGTAGAGGGCCCAGTGCTCCAATGGATTGATAAATTAGTGTACTTATAAATTATAAGCTAACTAAAACATTTAAGGAAGGTTTTATCTATTTTGTGTTAAAAAGATCAAAGCATTTATTTATTATATTGGGCCCACCCTCTGTGGTGCACAAATTACAGCCACTTGTAGAGGATCCTCCCTCATATGGGCGTACACATTTAAGCATTGTCTATGACAAATAATGCTGTATTCTATTCTGTTTAAGCCTCCATATAAGCTCAGATAGCACTGGTTGTACCACCTGTCCTTAAAACTGGTCACTGTCAAACCTATATATTTATATTCTTCATCGCTAGTAGTAACCTTCCACTCATATATTATGTTCTCACAGAGACACCTATTCTGTGTTGGACAGTTTATTGGATTTCTGCAGTTACAGTTAATATAAGGTCTATGTATTGAGTCAGAATTCCATCCAGTTTGGTGGTTAAACCCTGGATCTGGATTAGTTAAATTGGGTCAGTTATTAAGTCCTATGCTATTTTTATTTAAAATTATAATGTTATCTGTGTTGGCATACTCCAGTGCACTCAAGTTTGATTTTGTTTCCATTCTAGTTTGCTATTATCAATCTTAGAAATGTTTTGAAATGAGTTTTCAGTGGTAGAGTAAGATAGCTTAACAGTATGTCTATTAAAAATTCTGTTGTATCTATGGGATTTGGGGAAACATTTGTCGAGTGCCCTGAAGAAAAGTCAGGCAATGCTGGTGGTTGATGCTTGTAATGCTGGTCGGTTATAGAGTAGTCTACTCTACTGATAACATAGTTTGTACACTTTTGCATAGGTTCTATATCACAAAGAGAGGTTTTCTATATGCTGGTGTGTATTTTATTTTATTCCTATATCCTGCTCTAGCTAGTATGTTGTTATAGTAACTTACCTTGCTTTCAAAAATGTCACTTTTTGAGGACAGTAAAGAGATTCCCCTAGATACATTGTTAACTATGGTCTTGGTTACAGCGCAAGGGTGGTTAGAGTTATAGCTAATGTAATTAAGATTTTTATGTAATTTATGGTGTGAGTATAAAGGGCCAGAATTGAGGTATGTATGTATGTATATATGTATATATATGTATCATCATCATCATCATCATATGTATATATATATATATATATATATATATATATACATACAAAAATATATATATATATGTATATACATATAATATATGTGTGTGTGCACATATGTATATATATACACATGTGTGCGTGTATACTTATGTATATATATATATATATTACATGTGACCACATACACTCTCATGTACACTTCTGTGTTGTCGAAGGGACAATTAACAATGTGCAAATTGTTGATCTTTTATTACATACACACATATATATATACATATATATACATATGTTTAATCTATACACACACACATATATACATATGTTTAATCTATACACACACACATATATACATATGTTTAATCTATACACACACACATATATATATATACATATGTTTAATCTATACACACACACATATATACATATGTTTAATCTATACACACACACATATATACATATGTTTAATCTATACACACACACATATATATATATACATATGTTTAATCTATACATACACATATATATATATACATATGTTTAATCTATACACACACATATATATATACATATGTTTAATCTATACACACACACATATATACATATGTTTAATCTATACACACACACATATATATATATACATATGTTTAATCTATACACACACATATATATATACATATGTTTAATCTATACACACACACATATATATATATACATATCATCATCATCATCATCATCATCGTTTAACGTCCATATTCCACGCTTGCATGGGTTTGGACAGGAGTTTTCCCACTTGAGGCAAGAGTGGTTGTCTTGCTCGCATAGGACTGTCTGGCGGGTTTTCTACAGTTGGATGCCCTTCCTAACACCAACCACATTTACAGTGTGGAGCATATGTTTAATCTATACACACACACATATATATATATACATATATTTAATCTATACACACACACATATATATATACATATGTTTAATCTATACACACACATATATATATATACATATGTTTAATCTATACACACACACATATATATATACATATGTTTAATCTATACACACACATATATATATCATCATCATCATCATCATCATCACCGTTTACGTCCGTTCTTCCACGCTAGCATGGGTTAGACGGGTTGTCCTGTCGTGGGCAGTGTCTGGTTGGCTGACCATGCCTTGCTCATACAGGAACTGATCTGGCTTGATTTCTACAGCTGGATGCCCTTCCTAACACCAACCTCATTTACAGTGAGTGCTGGGTGCTTTTTTGTGGCGCCTACACGTCCACTTTACAGTGTGGGCTGGGTGCTTTTTTGCTGTGGCACCTCCATGACCACCTTGCAGTGGGGGGTGTGGGGGCATATTGTCTATATGCTTCAGCTTGTACCCATGGGAGGTCGGGTACTCTGTATTACTGCGTGACGCCAGAAATCACGGTCGTGTGTCATTGTCTTTGAGAGGTGTAATTGGGTAAGGTCGGCTTTTATCACCTCATCCCAGGTCATCTTCGGTCTCCCCACTCCGCGGTTTCCATCAACTTCTAGTGCTCTGCACCTTTTTATGCAGCTGTCATCCTTCATACGCATCACATGTCCATACCAGCACAACCGCCTCTCCTGCACACAGCATTTGATTCCTCTTATGCTCAGTCTCTCTCTCAATTCATTTATGCTTTGTCGTTCACGTATATTACTGTTACACATCCATCAGAGCATGCAGGCTTCATTTCTCTCTAATCTACATAAGTCTTCCACCTTCAGCGCCCAGGTCTCACTACCATGCAACATCGCTGTTCGGATACACGCATCATACAGTCTGCCTTTCATTCTGAGGGAGAAGCCTTTTGCAGCTAGCAGTGGTAGTAGTTCCCTAAACTTCTTCCATCCCGTTCTTACCCTAGTTATTGTACTTTCTGAACACCCACCTCCATTGCTAATTCAGTCACCTAGGTAGCAGAAGCTGTCTACTGTTTCTACAGGGCCCTCCCAGAGATTGGTGGTACTTGTTTCCTGTGGCTGTTTGCTGCCTGCTGTCTCAGCACAGCTGCTGCATGTGAATCCTACATTCTTAATTAAGCTTCCTGAGATCCCGCTACATCTCTTGTGAACCCATTGTTTGCATTTGGGGCAGAGAATGGAGTTCCTACCTACACCTTTCCTACATACTGAGCAAGGCCATTTCCCTGAGGGGATCTGGGTTCTGTTTTCTCGTCTACTTACAAGGACCTTAGTCTTTGTCATGTTGACTTTGAGACCCTTTCTTTCTAGTCCCTGCTTCCAAGTTTGGAATTTATTCTCTAGTTCTACCATAGATTCAGCTATGAGTGCGAGGTCATCAGCATACAGGAGTTCCCATGGGCATCCGGTCTTAAACTCCTCCATTATTGCCTGCAGGACTATGATGAACAGGAGAGGGCTAAGAACAGAGCCCTGGTGGACACCAACCTGTACGCTAAATTCCTCGCTATACTCATTGCTAATCCTAACTTTGCTGACTGCTCTCCTATATATGGCTTGTACCGCTTTCACAAGCCATTCATCTACTCCTAGTTTTCTAAGAGCCCACCAGATTACAGCACGTGGAAATCTGTCAAAGGCTTTCTCAAGGTCGACAAATGCCAAGTAGAGTGGCTTACTTTTAGCTAGGTACTTTTCCTGTAATTGCCTCACAAGGAAGAGGGCATCGGTGGTGCCTCTTCCTGGTACAAACCCAAATTGCATCTCGTCTATTTTCACTCGGTCCCTAATCAGCTGTGCTATAACTCTTTCTGTTACTTTCATGACCTGGTCCATCAACTTTATCCCTCTATAGTTTCCTCTATCTAGTGCATCGCCTTTACCTTTGTAGCAGTTGACAATGATGCTACTGCACCAATCTTTTGGTATGGCACCTTCTAGTATTACCTGGTTAACGATACGTGTGGTTATAGTGTGACCTACAGACCCAGATGCCTTCAGCATCTCGGCAGCTCTACCCGATGGACCGGTTGCCTTACCCATCTTCATATCTTTGATTGCCTTACTTACTACGCTGCTGCTGACTTGTACTGCTGGTCCCTCTATAGGGTCTACTTGGGGTAGGGTCTCTTCTTCCCATGCATTCTCCTCATTTAGTAATCTATCATAATGACTCTTCCATGCATCTTTCTTCTCAGCACTTGTGAGGGCAAGCTCACCTTTATCATTCCGGATACACTTCTCTCCAATGACATCACAACTATCTCTGACACACTGCCTCGCAATCTTGAATACCTCCTGTTTCTGGTCCTCACGTTGTAAAACATGCTTGAATTTTCTATCCTCTGCTTCCCTCCTAGCTAAGTATACTTGTCGCCTAGCTTCCCTCTTGGTCTCTATGTAATGTACCCTGCTCCCCCCATTCTTCCATTCTTTCCATGCCTGTCTCTTGGCCTTAACTGCTTCATCTACCTTATTGTTCCACCACCAAGTCACTCTCCTTCTTCTTGAGGTCTTACTCCAGCCACAGACCTCATCCGTCGCCTCTAGTAAATTATTTTTTAGGAACTCCTAGTTCTCTTACACATATATACATATGTTTAATCTATTCACACACACACATATATATATATATACATATGTTTAATCTATACACACACACATATATATACGTTTAATCTATACACACACACATATAGAAGTTGATGGAAACCGCGGAGTGGGGAGACCCAAGATGACCTGGGATGAGGTGATAAAAGCAGACCGTACCCAATTACACCTCTCAGAGGCAATGACACACGACCGTGACTTCTGGCGTCACGCAGTAATACAGAGTACCCGACCTCCCATGGGTACATGCTGAAGCATATAGACAATATGCCCCCACACCCCCCACCGCAAGGTGGTCGTGGAGGTGCCATGGCAAAAAAGCACCCAGCCCACACTGTAAAGTGGACGTGTAGGCGCCACGAAAAAGTACCCAGCACTCACTGTAAATGAGGTAGGTGTTAGGAAGGGCATCCAGCTGTAGAAATCAAGCCAGATCAGTTCCTGTATGAGCAAGGCATGGTCAGCCGACCAGACACTGCCCACAACAGGACAACCCGTCTAACCCATGCTAGCGTGGAAGAACGGACGTAAAACGGTGATGATGATGATGATGATGATATATATATACATATTTTTAATCTATACACACACACATATATACATATGTTTAATCTATACACACACACATATATATATATACATATATTTAATCTATACACACACACATATATATATACATATGTTTAATCTATACCCACACATATATATATGTTTAATCTATACACACACACGCACGTATATATATATACATATGTTTAATCTATACACACACACACATATATATATACATATGTTTAATCTATACACACACACACATATACATATGTTTAATCTATACACACACACATATATATATACATATGTTTAATCTATACACACACACATATATATATACATATGTTTAATCTATACACACACACATATATACATATGTTTAATCTATACACACACACACATATATATATACATATGTGTAATCTATACACACACATATATATATATATACATATGTTTAATCTATACACACACACATATATATATACATATGTTTAATCTATACACACACACACATATATATATATATACATATGTTTAATCTATACACACACACACATATATATACATATGTTTAATCTATACACACACATATATATATATATACATATGTTTAATCTATACACACACACACATATATATATATACATATATTTAATCTATACACACACACATATATATATACATATGTTTAATTTATACACACACACATATATATATACATATGTTTAATCTATACACACACACACATATATATATACATATGTTTAATCTATACACACACACATATATATATATATACATATGTTTAATCTATACACACACATATATATATACATATGTTTAATTTATACACACACACATATATAAATACATATGTTTAATCTATACACACACACACATATATATATACATATGTTTAATCTATACACACACACATATATATATATACATATGTTTAATCTATACACACACACATATATATATATACATATGTTTAATCTATACACACACACACATATATATATACATATGTTTAATCTATACACACACATATATATATATACATATGTTTAATCTATACACACATATATATATATATACATATGTTTAATCTATACACACACAAACACATATATATATACATATGTTTAATCTATACACACACATATATATATATATACATATGTTTAATCTATACATATAAAATATATCTCAATTATGTTTCTCAACAAAAAAGCTCCATGAACATCAATTATACAAGTTTAAATAATTGTTTCTACTTTAGGCACAAGGCCAGCAATTATCCCAGTGCACTACTAGTACTTTATTTTATCGACCCCGTAAGGATGAAAGGCAAAGTTAACCTCGGCGGGATTTGAACTCATACAAGTTTAAATAATGTATTAAAAAAATGTATAAATCAAATTGAGAAAATATTAGTATTTTGTACAAATATAGAGAATGTCTGTGAAGGTGCATGGCTTAGTTGTTAGAGCATTGGGCTTGCAATTGAGAGGTTGTGAGTTCAATTCTCGGACTGGGTGGTGCGTTGTGTCCTTGAGCAAGACACTCTATTTCATGTTGCTCCAGTTTACTCAGCTGTAGAAATGAGTTGCAACGTCACTGGTGTCAAGCTGTATCAGCCATTGCCTTTCCCTTGGACAACATCAGTGGCGTGGAGAGAGGGAGACTGGTATGCATGGGTGACTAGTGGTCTTCCACAAAAACACCTTGCTTGGTGTCGTGCCTCGGTGGGGAACTTTCTAGATGCAAAACCCATGGTCATGAGCAAAGGGAATCATCATCATCATCATCATCATCACCGTTTTACGTCCGTTCTTCCATGCTAGCATGGGTTAGATGGGTTGTCCTGTTGTGGGCAGTGTCTGGTCAGCTGACCTTGTCTTGCTCATATGGGAACTGATTCTGGCTTGATTTCTACAGCTGGATGCCCTTCCTAATACCAACCTCAGTTACAGTGAGTGCTGGGTGCTTTGTCGTGGCACCTCCACGTCCACTTTGCAGTGGAATGATAGGGACCCCAGTCCTATCATCTCATTTCTACAGCTGAGTAAACTGGAGCAATGTGAAATAAAGTGTCTTGCTCAAGGAAACAACACATCACCCGGTCCAAGAACTCACAATTGATATATATTTTTCTAACATATTGAACCAGCTTTTAAAAAAATTTATCAATCTTTTACTACATACATATATATACATACATACATACATACATCATCATCATCATCATCACCGTTTTACGTCCGTTCTTCCACGCTAGCATGAGTTAGACTGGTTGTCCTGTTGTGGGCAGTGTCCGGTCGGCTGACCTTGTCTTGCTCATATGGGAACTGATTCTGGTTTGATTTCTACAGCTGGATGCCCTTCCTAACACCAACCTCATTTACAGTGAGTGCTGGGTGTTTTTTTCCTGTGGCGCCTCCACGACCACTTTACAGTGTAGGCTGGGTGCTTTTTTGCCATGGCACCTGCACGACCACTTTGCAGTGGGAGAGTGTGGGGGCATATTGTCTATATGCTTCAGCTTCGGCCTGTACCCGTGGGGAGTCGGGTCTTCTGTATTACTGTGTGACGCCAGAGGTCATGGTCGTGTGTCATTGCTTTGAGAGATGTAATTGAGTAAGGTCAGCTTTTATCACCTCATCCCAGGTCTCATATATCATCATCAACATCATCATCATCAACATCGTCATCATCATCATCGTTTAACGTCCATATTCCACGCTTGCATGGGTTTGGACGGAAGTTTTCCCACTTGAAGCAAGAGTGGTTGTCTTGCTCGCATAGGACTGTCTGGCGGGTTTTCTATGGCTGGATGCCCTTCCTAACACCAACCACATTTACAGTGTGGACTGGGAGGTTTTTACCGTGTTACCTACAAAGCCACATTACAGTGTGGACTGTGTGTTTTTTTGTCGTGACACCTACACGACCTCATTTGTTTCGGACTCGATGTTGTGGTACCAACATAACTTTACATTGAAAGGGGTGGTGTGGGTGGGGTGGGGGTAGTGGGATGGGGGTGTATTTTGTTAGAGGTGCCTACTGACTGTAGTAGGTTTTACTTTGTATTTAGGTAAGGCGAGTCTTCTCTATTACTGAGTACCGCCAAAGATCTCGGTATATATATATAATATATTAACAAATGGAAACTATATTTATAAAACCATATTTATATCATTATACATATTTCAAGGACACCAAAGCAAATTATGGTGCACTTTTATCAGATAAAATATAATATAGATCAGTTTTATAAACAAATATTGACATACCTTTAAAGAATGCGACCATGTCGGTTGGAAGCTTTATATCAGTTATAAAAATATTCCCAACAAATTAAATATAACTTCTACATATATATATATAAAATTATATGAGTTGTGACATCGCTGGTGGCAAGCCGTATCGGCCATTGCCTTTCCCTTGGACAAAATTGGTGGCATGGAGAGACTGGTATGCATGGGCGACTGCTGGTCTTCCACAAAATAAACCTTGCCTTGACTTTACTCGGAATGTTCTAGGTGCAAAACCATGGACATTTGTAACTGAGTGGGGCCTTAAGAAAAGAACAAATAATATATACAGAGTGTCCCCCCAAAATATATACATACGTTTATTAGAATGCTATTGAAGTGTGTATACATTTTTGGGGGACAAGATGGTAACAAGCCTAAATCACTTACAGTCACATAGACAAATCTGTTTTATAAAACCACAGAAATTTTTATGATCAGTATCCATTATCAATTTTGATGATCAGTATCTATTACCAATTATCGTTTTTACTAAGAAGCATCTTAAGACCAGGATTTTAATCATCATTAAGTTTCAGTCTTTCTATATATATCTCACACTTCACAAATTATTAGTTATTTATCCAAGGAAGAAATTTGAAATAACCATCACATGGTGTTAAAATAACATTTAACAGAAAGGCAGATATTACAGGGCAGGTCATTAAAAAGTGCTAAAGATAGCTCCAAACAAGTCCAATTAAGGCAACTCAACAAATTTAAAAAAATAAAATTGGAGTAGTTATATACTATATTTAGTTTTAATCATATAAAATATATTTATGTTTCTCCAAAAATAAGAAGCTCCATGAACATTAGCTCAGAGCATCAATTATACAAGTTTAAACTTGTATAATTGGTGTGTGTGTGTATATATATATATATATATATACACTTGGCACCGTGATCGTGATTTTACGTATCTCTATGCATATATATATATGTACAGCTCACATTGTAAAGTGGTTTTGGAGGTGTCTCGACAAAAAAAATCATCCAGTCCATACTGTAAAGTGGTCGTGTAGATGACATGACAAAAATCACCTAGTCCACACTGTCAAGTGGTCGTATAGATGACATGACAAAAAATACCCAGTCACACTGTAATGTGGTCGTGTAGGTATGAAAACAAAAGGCACCCAGTTCACACTGTAAAGTGGTCGTGTACGTATCACGACAAAAAGCACCCAGCACTCACTGTAAACAAGGTTGGCATTAGGAAGGGCATCCAGCTGTAGAAACCAAGCCAAAATCAGTTCTGTATAAGAAAGACATGGTCACCTGTCCTAGCATTGCCCACAACATGACAACTCGTCTAACCCATGCTAGTGTGGAAAATGGATGTAAAACGGTGATGATGATGATGATATATATAGTGTATGTATTACGGTTTAATTGACAGTTGGGTTGTGGGTTTAAATATTTATCTGGATATTATATTATTGGGAGATAATTGTGTACAATATGTTCAGTATAAGTTGAATTCCATGTGTCTAACACATGTGGGCATGCCTACAAAGTCAGAAAACAGCACAGCTCCCATGACTTCTGAAAACATTTTTTCATGCTCAGAGTTGCTGAAGCATGGAACAAACTATGTACATCAGTTGTTAGCTGCAGGGACACTGTATCCTTTAAAACCTCCATGCTTCCTGAAATTCGCCAACACTATACCTGATATCCCCCCTCCATACTCACACATGCATGTATATCATGACTCATACACTGTTCTCTTTCCTGACATTTAAACATTATTCTATGTACTGTACAAGCACCTGTAATGAGTTGTAGTGCACCTGAGCACTGTACACAATAATTTCATTATTATTATACATTACTGAATAGAAAATGCTTTTCAAAGAATATATGAGGAATTAGAGCAATAGACAAAATAAAATGCCTTGCAGCATTTTATGTTTTGCATTTAACTTCTACTGAGGTCAACATTTTATCATGGTACCAGCACTGTGATTTTACAGAGTGGGCTGGGTATTTCTTATTGTGTACCAGCACTACCACTTTTGAGTGTGTACTGGGTGCTTTTTATTATTATACTTACACTATCACCTGACAGAGTGGATTGGCTGTTTTTTATCATGGTACCAGCACTACTACTTTACAGAGTTTGTTGGGTGCATTTTATTATGGTACCAGCACTACCACTTTACAGAGTGCCAGACATTCAACACATGGCAAGGGCCAAGCAGTTTTGGAGCATCTCGGTGTTCTTCAATAACGAGGCCTTTGCAAAGAAGTATTCCATGGTTCCCTGCAAAATGGACCAGTTTATTTTTTTCCCTCTTGTGGGAAGGCAAACAATCAAAATCTGCATTGCTGGGATCCCACCAGAAATAGAGATCTGGTGGATTGTAGAATGCATAGTGCTAGAGGGAAGCAGAACACTCCTTGAGGTAAAGAGCAACTGGAGGGAGAACTGGTTTAGGATCTTTCTGGATATACTTCTCCAGATCAAACCAGAGAAATTTGAAAAGATACCAGACCTAATTCACTTTCCAGGTGGCATGAAGCTAAGGGTCATATCATCATCATCATCATCATCATCATCATTTTACGTCCGCTTTTCCCTGCTTGCAAGGGTGGGATGGGAACTGATTCTGGCTTGATTTCTACAGCTGGATGCTGTTCCTAACACCAACCTCATTTACAGTGAGTGCTGGGTGGTTTTTTTCTGTGGCACCTCCACGACCACTTTGCAGTGGAATGATAGGGACTCCAGTCTCTATCATCTCATTTCTACAGCTGAGTAAACTGGAGCAATGTGAAATAAAGTGTCTTGCTCAAGGAAACAACACATAACCCAGTCTGAGAATTGAACTCACAACCTTTCGATTGCAAGGCCAATGCTCTAACCACTAAGCCATGTGCCTCCATAGTTTAGTGTAAAAGGTCCCACTGTCAGTTTTGCAGGAAAAACAGACATTTAAGAGCTTTTTGCTCTAAACAAAGGACAGGGAACCTCAGTGTCTTGCTGCTGCCAATACCAGAACCTCAACAACACAACAACAATAACATCTGCAGCACCACCAACACCAGCAGCAGCAGCAACGACAACACCAAGACTAACAACATCACCAACAGCAGCAGCAACGACAACACCAAGACTAACAACATCACCAACAGCAGCAACTGAACCACCACTAACATAAACTACAACAACAGACCCCAACAAAACCACCCTGGGGATCCGTGAAAAAAGCTCCCTGCTCTCTTTCTCTTCATCTCGTCTAAACACAAAATCACACATAGACACAGTAACACACTCCCACTAATAGCCAGAGCAGACACCACAGACACTAGCACATTTAAAGTGCCTGAATCTCTACTGATGGTAAGAATGTTACTGGGTGCCTATAAAGGCATAAGGGAAAGCTTTCTGCTCAACATAGGGGGCTGCCTATGTGAGAGCCACCAGTAGGCTTTTAAAGGGGTTCCCAAAAGAAACCCCACCAAATATGGAGATCAAATCCCCTGATCTCTAACAGCACCCAAAGGGAAAGTAGTCCTCTTTTTTCTCTTGACTAACCAACCAACATGGCTATTATAAGAGTAGAATGCTTAAATGTTCATGGCCTGGGGTTGTCCTGGAAGCAAGGTTGCTTACTGAACGACCTCAGGTCACTAGATATGGATGTGACTGCCATCAGTGAGATGAGGATTTCCGACACATATGCACTAGCCCCCATTTTAGACAACTATTAGATCTTCATTTCCTTTAGCCTTGAATGGGAGGTGGGTTAGCAGTACTGTTTAGGAAGCCATGGATTTTGAGGTATGGACGATTTTCCTACACCTGGATGGTAAGTTGGTGGTCCAAGACATGAACAACAATGAAGGTGGTGCCTTTAGATTGGAGGCTACCTATGTCCCAACCGAGGCTGGACAGCTGGATTTCTTCAGACATCTGGAAGCCTTTCTAGAAATGTTTCATTCTTTACTGTTTGCAGGGGACTGGAACGGCATCTTGGATGCACAAAGGGATTGTGTGGGAATAGCAGATAGAAGCGAGAGGTGCAAAAGTCTCAAGAACCTAATCAGGCAGTTCCAACAGTTTAACAGGTACTAACTAGATTTCCTGAATGCCCCAGTGTGGACATGGACCAACCGCATTGTGTTATCTAGATTGTATATAGATAGGTTCTTCATTAGGTCAGCAGATAGGGATAACATAGGGTGTTCACATTTCCAAACGATTGCCTATTCAGATCCCAAATTCATGATAGAACACGTAAGTAGGGACCTAGTTACTGGAAGCTTAACACATTCCCAGCATGTAAAGCCTACATAGACTGGGTTAGAACTTCAGTTAAGTGACAGTTGATAGGGGAAGTCATCAACAGTGTGGGTGGGGTGTTGCTCTCAAGAGAGAGAGAGAGAGATTAGAGGTGCATCAATAGCTTTTAGTAAAGAAGTAGCAATAGAAAAAAATAAAAGGGAGGGGGAACTAACAGCTAAATTAGAAGTGGTGATCAGAAGTGGTATTACAACTGACGTGCTAATGGTAAGAATGGCACTATACCATTTTTTCAATGTGAAACATGGAAGCTACATTGTCATAGCTAAGGTGCATGCTCTAAGAAACAAGGGAACAAAAGCTGTTCAATTGGCCCAGTGGCAGAGGTGCAGTGTGATAAGAAAACTACAATTCGGTCTTTGATGGACTGAGACGAGTGCATGCTGGTGGATTCCAAGTAGATGTGCAGCTTTTCCCCAGCACTTTACACAAATATTCGAGGAGAGTGGGGAATCAGAGATGGTGGTGAACTTCAGTTC
>OZ024744.1:71068347-71088347 GCA_964016885.1 Eledone cirrhosa | reverse complement strand
ACTTGCATGTCTTTTAGTATCCACGATATCCATGCAATTTACTTGTTTATCATTTCTCTCAACATAGCCATCTCTACAAGAAGTCTTTTGTCTAAATAGTTGTGTTGTTGAGTGAACTACATCATATAGGTAAAAATTGTCTATTTGGCAATTAATTTCTATAGTTTCAATATTATTCTCTAACTATAAACAGTTCCAGTGATAGTTTTCTAGAAAAAACAAACAAAAAAATCCTTCATGTTTCCATCATGTCCACCATATCTGTCATATTTATTGTCAGAGTTTCAACAGCTTGGCAGCTTTTGACAATTCTCCTTATAAATTTGGATTGTCAAACAATGGACATATTTTTATTGTTGTTACACCCCAGAAAAGTAATACAGCTTTTATTTTTTTACCCCCATTTTTCATATTGGTAAAGATAGCATCATTAAATACCGTTATTTGTAAATGCTGAAGGCTTCTTATTGAAGATTTCAATTTGATATGTTTCCTTCTTTGCTTTCTTTACTGTTTTATTAACTTGTTTAATACACATCTTTTCGTGTTTGAAATGGATCTTACTGCATGAAATTGAATATATGCCAAGAAATATGTGATAAAAAAATCAATGGTATTATTCAAGGTCAATATTTTGCCAATTTTCACCAACTTTAAAATTCTATGTAAATGAGGTTCTAAAATATTTTAGCTTTGGACATTACACGTGTTTCACTTTGGAGGAGAACATCACACCAGTTTCACTTTGGACATGAAATTCGTGTTTCCTATTGTTTATATATATATTTTGAATGAATATGGCCTTCAAAACAGTCAGAATTTGCTAAAAAAATCCTTATGTATTGGAATTGTGAAACAAACTATACTTTAAATAACACTTAGAATGTTTTGAATATCAAAATATTAAAACTTCATAAATATATTCTCCACTTGAGAATTTCAAATCTGCACCATCTAAATATGGTTTGGATTTTTGCCTATTTCTCAAACATAAAAAGGGTTGGCTTATATTTGGATCAACTTATATTTGAGTATAAATGGTAATTCTTTAACATATAATTGAAATTTGATCCAGTTTGTGTGGCTAAACAATTTAGTTGACTTTATAGTTATCTGATTTCTGTAATCTCTGTTATTGATATCCTATCTTTTAAGTTTCTGTTATTTTCAACTGGAATATATTTTAGCTTCTTTATGTAATCACCTTATAATATTCTCCCCTTTTCTTTATCTCTTGACGTCCTGTACCATATGAAACTACATTAGCAAAACATTCTTGAAAAATACAAAACAGCACTATGGTTGCAGCACATTAAAAAATCCAAGTCTTTACTTTAATGTGGCAAATTTGCATAACAATCTGTATACTATAAAGATTTGTATCAACAAACCTGTTTTTAGATATTTTCTGCTAAATCATTACAAAGTTAACATCTTATCCAATATACTGAAACTCTACCATTTTTTTCAAACTTGACTTTAAATAAGTTATGGAGCCTGTCTATAAAACTTTTTTTCTAGCAACATACATAGCATTCAGGTTGCTTGCTACAACTCCACTGGTAGAAATACTTTCTCTGTTATTATCAATCAGAATAGAGCTTAGAGTCCCAAAATAGGCTATCCAGTGTTTAACCCTTTAGTATTTAAATTGGCTATATCCTGCCAAAATTCTCTCACCTCCTTCAGTTTAAACCGGCAGTAATCTGTTGCTCATGCTGATGTTATGGTATTGTTCTCAAAATAAATAATATCAAAATCTCATATATTTGATATTATGTGAAATAATTATGAAAATTTACCATGAAAATACAAAAGTAAATATTAAGTAATGTAAATGGCAAAGGGTTAAAGAAAACACTAAAGATTTCAGAACTTTCCTTACGACAAAGCCTAACTTCATCACTCTATTTTGTTCCATTATCATATTGCCTCTGATACCAAACCATCTTTTGATACCAAACCATCCCTGATTCTATGATACAAAACCATTTGTTTTTAAATTATGTACATTTATCTAAAAACCTTCCAACATAATTTTATGTAAGAGCCTTTGTTAAGTTATGTTCCTAACACCAACTTATTAATTAGAAATTTAGCTATACTACTAAAATCCTTCACATTCTTTATTATTTTCAAAATGATTTGAAAACCATAGACAAATGGTAAAGAAAAGTTCCTTAGCAACAGTTTCATTAAAATATGTTTCTAGTGAGAACCTAACAATAGGTTTTGTCTTCTTATATCGGATTCATATTTCACATGAATTAGAAAGGTTTTGGAAAAATCTTCACAAATCCTACATCTTTTGTTATAGCATTTTTAACAAGATCACATCACACTTTACCAATAAAATGGCTGAATTGCCAATATAGTTTTGATGCAATATTTATTTTCTCTCGTCTGCTTTTGGTGGCAATTTCCTTAATGAATAACCCTTTAGCATTTACATTAGTCTATATTTATTATTGTATTTTCACAGTAAAGATTTATTTCACATAATTATCTCACATAATATCGAATCTATGAGATTTTGATATCATTTATTTTGAGAACAATACCAGTTATGACCAGTTTGAAAAGAAAGAGGTGAGAGAATTTTGGCCGGATGTGACTGGTTTAAATGCTAAAGGGTTCATTCTTTAATTACACTTACTTATTTGTGGTAAAAGTCTTATAATGCAAATATAATAAAAGTTTTTGATTTAGGCTCGAGGTCGACAATTTTAGGAAAGGGAAAATTCGATTAAATCAACAACAGTGTCTTACTAATACTTTATTTTATCAACCCCATCAGGATGAAAGTTCAAAGGCAACTTTAGAATAGAACTCAGAATATAAAGGTCCATAACTCTATACTTTAAAGCATATTATCCAACGCTCTACTGATATTGCCAATATTAATGTAAATATAATAATTGTTTCTACATTTGATACAATTCCAAGAATTTGAAGGGAAGAGGAAAATCAATAAAATCAACTTCAGTGGTACTTTATTTTAATTTCATCTTTCTCCATCTTCAAACCTGTATGTTCTTTTTCTCTCCAGTATCTTGATGTGGTAATATGTCCAAAAAATATTTATACTACTTCATTCTACAAACAGTTCCTAAAGCACCACTATATAAGACTACAGAGTATATTGTCTTATAAAAAAAATCTGAGATTACCATTTTTTCCATTCTGTTCACTCATTAACACTATGTAATTTACAGATCTTACTTCATCCACTGCCCTTTGGCAAGACAGCAAACACAACTTCACACCAACAATCTCAGTTTCTCATCAAGGTTTGTAGGTCATTCTTGATAATTTCAATCTCTCTTGCTATGGTATCCTGGTATCTGAGCTTTCTGGTAGAGGAGATCTCTCACAAGAGGTCTGAAACTATCTCATCTTTTGTGCAGAAGCAGTCACCAGCAAACCTTGTATGATGTTCAATCAGTCGTGTTCTTACTTTTGGGATTTTTCAATATCTGATTAAGCATAGGGTGGGTCTGCCATAAAATATTTTGAGCCTTTCTCAGAATGTAGTGTAACATCTATCTAAATCAGAGGTTCTCAAAGTGGCCTCCCACGAGGGGGTGTTGAGAAGGTCCAGAGGGCACTGGAGATGATATAATAGTATATTAAATATCAAATGCATATTATATATAAATATAGTAAAATAAAAAATATATAATATTTATTTATACATAGTATATATTATATTATTTATTATATATATATTAACAATTTTATTTACAATTTACATGTAGGCAGGTCTCCCTGGAAATAGGGGTGGGGGCACTGAAGGTATTTTTGGGTGACAGTGGCCCCAAAAGTTTGAAAACCCCTAATCTAAATGACCCTGTTTACGGGAGTGCAAGATTCAAGTCTCAGAACTATAGAGAAAGATAGGCTCTACTGTAGTTCTAAACAGGCTGATTTTAAGTTTGTTTGATGTATTAGATTTCCAAATTTTATCCAGTTTATGAAATGCATTCCAGGCCAGTGCTCTACATATTTGAAAGTCAGAAAAGGACTTCACAAAAAAAAAAAAAATGATCTGTTGGGTTGTCTTGTTTACTTTTCATGTTATTGGTATAATGCTTAGCTGAATTATTTTTTTCCAGACTGTGACATTTGAGACATTTGGTGGAGTTAGGCCGCTGACAGCGAAATTCTTGTCATCGTTGGCAGCACACCTTACTGAGGTGTCAGGTGATGCCCGTGAAGGTGCTTGACTGTTTTAGCACCTTAGCCTTGCCATCACCCATGGTAATGCTGCAAGCATATTGACTTGCCTCAAAATATTCCATTAACCCTTGTGCTGTGTGGCTGATTGTCGCACTTGGTGGTGAATTGATGGTCGTTTTTTTTTTGTCCACCCTCATTTTTTTTTCTTTCTCTCACTCTGGTCATGTATTTTGATACATTATATTTCTGAGGTTCCTAGCAATAATCATTCAAATTTATTATATGTGTTTATAATTGAAAGTACAGTTACAAACATAGCATTTGGAGACCTTGCTGTCAGATCTTGTTGGATTTACATTTTTATTACACCCCACCCACATCCACCGCCACTGTACCTCAATTGTCTCTACTTCAGTATTGATAGAATCATATAATTAAAAGAAATACTTCATATATAAATATACTTTAGTTGTTGAAGTGAACGAGTATTATCCACTACCAACTAACTTGCCCTCTACTTCTGGGTTCTGGCCAAGAATGTATTGCCCCAGAGGGAGACCTGTTGATACAGCCACTCCACTTCGTAGTGCTCATGGCTGTGGGTGGCCAACTCTGCCCTGATGACAGTGAGTAGGGATGTGGTCCAGGGGCCAAGGGGCCAAGAATGCCAGAAGTCACCACTGCTACAAGCTCTACCACAAACCTATTTGAGAGCAGCCTCGATACTTGGAAATTTTGCCTTCTTCGGCTTGGCTGGCAACAGAGTCTGCACTGGTAGACAGTTGTTTGAGCTTTATATGACTAGTAACTATAATAGACTATTAATTAAAAGCTACAAACATCAATGATTAAATATGATTGAAAACAAGTCGCTTGAAAATCAATAACACAGGTGATGTCGTCTATGATACATTCATGGGACGTAATTCCATTTATTATTATCATTATTATTTTTTTTAATGTTCATTTCTAAATTGCCTCTCTTGGATAATCGACATTTACTACTACTACTACTGCTGCTGTTGTTGCTACTACTACCAAAACCACCACCACCACCACCACCACCACCACCACCACCACTACTATTACTACCACTACTACTACCACCACCACCACCACCACCACCGCCACCGCCACCACCACCACCACCACTATTACTACTACTACTACTACCACCACCACCACCACCACCACCACCACTACTACTACTACTACTACCACCACCACCACCACCACCACCACCACCACCACCACCACCACCACCACCACCGCCACCACCACCACCACCACCACTACTACTACTACTACTACTACTACTATTACCACCACCACCACCACCACCACCACCACCACCACCACTACTACTACTACCACCACCACCACCACCACCATCACCACCACCACCACCACCACCACCACCACCACCACCACCACCACCACCACTGCTGCTGCTGTCGTTGTTATTGCTACTGCTGCTACTGCTGCTACTGCTGCTGTTGTTGTCAGTGTGTATTTTAAAATCATTCATACAGTACTTTGTTCAGTATGTTGCATATATTTGTAAGTCGTGTACAATCACTATTTCTGTTGGTATTCCATAGTGTTGATATCGGTCACTCTCCAACAGGTTTGCAGTCGAACCCGTAGCAGTGGAAACTTCTGGTATCCTTGACCCTAGGGGCCACCTCCCTACTCACTACTATTAGCACAGAGTTGGCTACCTGCCGGTGTGAACCTCGCAAGCTGGAATGGCTCCTGCAGTGCATCTCCCTCACCATCCCCCAGGAAAGTGCCTTCTCTATTCTGTCTGCTGAGGCTGCGGAGCGGCAAGCGTGTGGGCCTCCATTTGTTCATATTAGTGAGAGAAGGGGAGAGGGAAAGAGACGGAGGCAACGGCAGTGGGAGTTTGGTTCCTTTGTGTTCGGACCTGGTGTATATGTATATGTTTCTCATAGCCATGTATAGCTTACTTAACATTCACTTTAAAGATATGTTAAGGTAACAATAAGGAACACATATTATTTGAATTTTATGTTTGAAATAATTGTCAACTCAAAAGGTCTCTTATCTAACTTGTGATGTTTGTAAATCCCAACTCTATCATGTTTGTGGATATATCCTTTTTAAAACTAAGACTGGGGATCCAGAGATAATGTGTTTAATTGTTTCTTCTACAACTTCCCATATTCTGCAGTTAGTTGCTGTGTTTCATTGTGTATCTTTGGTGGCTTCTGGTGGGGGAGGCTGAGATCTTGTGCTGCAATTAGAAATCCTTCAGTCTTGCCCTTTAGTCCAGTGCTTCTTAATGAATTTTGGAGTATTGGTCAAATGGTTGTTCTGACCATTATTTTATTATTATTGTTATTATTGTTGTTCTTGTCATTGATGATGATATTCTTATCATCATCATCATCATCATCATCATCATTACTATTATTATTAGACAAAAGGCTTAGTGGCATAGAGTTATGGCCCTTTGCTTTCTGATTTCAAATCCCTCCGAGGTTAGCTTTGCCTTTCATCCTTATGGGGTCAATAAAATAAAGCACCAGTAATGCACTGGAGTTGATTTAAATGACTTTCCCCTCTCTCCAAATTGCTGGCCTTGTGCCAATAGTAGAAATCATTATTATTATTATTATTAGCCGAGGTTAACTTTGCCTTTCATCCTTACGGGGTCGATAAAATAAAGTACCAGTAATGCACTGGGTAATTGCTGGCCTTGTGCCAAAAGTCGAAACAATTATTATGTTTAGTAAGGCGTTAGTAATAGAGAAAAATAGAGCAGAGGGAGATCTAGTTAGCAAAGTAGATGAGGTGCTTAGTAAAGGTATCACGACCGACGTGCTTGTGGTTGCATCGTGGGATGGACTTTAGTGTCTACTTCGACGGACTGCCACGGCTCTCGGTCACTGAGGCGGAGTGTTGCAAAAGGCTGATAACAGTTGCTAAAGTACGGGAGGCAATGACTAGCTGCACTATGGGTAAATTGCCTGGTTTGGATGGTCTGCCCTATGAACTTTACATACATATGCCAGATTTTTTCGAAGACCTCTTGGCAGACGTCTACTGCAACAGGCAGCAGTATGGGAAAATTCCCAGCTCTGTAAGCCGAGGAGCGGTGGCGCTGCTGAGAAAGGATCCGAACAAGGGGGATAACAGATAATTTTAGGCCCATAACTTTGCTAAACACAGACTTCAAGATTTTGGCTAAGGTGCTAGCAAAGAGGCTGGTGCTTGTCGTTGGTGGTCTGGTAGGGGAGGTGCAGCCATGCACCATTCCAGACAAATCCATCCACGACAACCTCCACCTCATGTGATACATCGTAGAGAGGGTAGTTAGGGAACCTGGCACGGGTGGGTACTTGATCAATTTAGATCAGTCGAAAGCTTTCGATAGGGTTGATCATCGTTATCTGGCGGCAGTCCTGAGGGCGGCTGGCTTTGGGCCATGGACAGCGACATCTGCTCTGTGGTGAGAGTGAATGGTCACCTTTCGGAACCGTTCAACATCATGCGCTCGGTCCGCCAAGGATGTCCTCTCTCGTCCCTGTTGTACGTATTGACTCTCAAGCCATTACTGCACAAACTGGAGATGTTGAGGGGGGCCATCCAACAGCGACGTCGGGCGCTGGCCAGATGGACCAGTTAAATTGCTAGGGGTCTGGTTCGGTCCAGACCTCCAGACAGACAAAAACTGGGACTAGGTGACGAGCAGGGTGGCTTCTCTCACCCAGAAATGGGCCAAGAGGAAGCTATCCCTGACCGCCGTGCCTTGTCCTAAGCTTCGCCTGACTGCGCTGGAGTGTTTGCTCTTTTGCTTTTTGTGGAAGGGACATGCTCCGATGGTCAGGCAGTCCATCTGCTGTCAACACCCGCTACACGGAGGGCTGGGCATGCCGTGGTTGATGATGCGCAGACATGCGCTCAGGCTACGGCATCTCCACCTCTTCCTTGACAGTTATCAGGTGTGGTCGCCCTTTGCTAATCTCCTTGATGGAGCTGCAGGCCTGGGTCAAGCGAAGACCGAGAGGATCACTTGGAGACTGGAATGTCGTCAGGCACTTACAGCCCTCGACCAGTCGGGCAATGCGATCGGTGGAAACTCCACCTTGGCGTTCTATAGAGGGTTAGTGGGGGGAAAGAGCAACGACGTCCTTGGGGAGACTCTGAGCGTCGATGAAAGCCAACTAGCCAATCTCTTTGGGAGAACTTTAGGGCCGGGGCCCATGGACAACTTCCAGAAATCCCTGGCCTGGCAGTGCTACTGAGGATCCTTGCCAGTTCGGGAAAAACTCTACAGGCATGGAAGTGCCATCAGCCAGGCCTGTCCGAGATGCGCACAGGGCAATGAAACCATCCTGCACGCTCTCGTCCAGTGTCCGAGCATTGTTGACTTGTGGGTTTATGCCGAACACCTGCTGTCACGTGTAGAACAGATCCAGCTATCAGCTGAGTCCATCGTGAGAATTGCCCCGCCGCCTTCCTTTAGCTGAGAAGGACAGGGAGTTTTTATCTGCCCGGTGGCCATGGTAAAAGAGATTGTATGGTGGACACGTCTGAAAGGGTTGAAGACCGGTACTTTCCTCTTCGGTTACGCCCTCATTAACTTTTTCAGGTTTCAACTGAAAAGGAAAATCAGGGTGGAGAGCGAAGTGCTGACTTCCAGCCAGTTTGTTGAAAGGTGGGTGAGAGAGGCAAAGAATGGCCCATGTGAAGGGGTCTACCCTGAGCGTGTGCCTGTAGCATTGTAGGAGGAAAACTGGAAGAGGGCATTTGCCCTAGCGGTCAGGGTAACCGTGGCTTTTTTGTGGGCTTTCTCTACGAGCAACCCCCAGAAGTCTCTCACCTATTGGGGAATTTTTCATTGTTTCTTTTTTGTCACATACTCTGTTTTTGTTTTTTACATGCAGAAATGCCCATTTGTACCATCCTGTATTGTCCTGTGTTGTCCTTAATGTTATACTTTGTGTAAACCCTTGTGGTTAATAACGAAAGCATTATTATTATTATCTAAGAGGGCGGGGGATTGGCAGTATCAGTAGAGGGTCGGATGCCATGCTTTGCAGCATAGAGTTACGGCACTTTATGATCTGAGCTCAAATCCCACCGAGATTAACTTTGCTTTTCATCCTTATGGGGTCAATAAAATAAAGTACCAGTCACGCACTGGGGTCGATTTAATTGACTTTCCCCACCCCCAAATTACTGGCCTTGTGCCTATATAAGAAACCATTATTATTATTATCTAATGGGCTTTCTCCACGAATGTCCCTCGGAAGTCTCCCTCCTATTGGGGAATTTTTCATTGTTTTTTTTTGTTACATCCTCTGTTTTTTGTTTTTTTTACATGCAGAAATGCCCATTTGTACCATCCTGTATTGTCCTGTACTGTCCTTAATGTCTACTTCGTGTAAACCCTTGTGGTTAATAAAGAAAGCATTATTATTATTATTATTGTGGATTGGCAGTATCGGTGGAGGGTCGGACGCCATGCTTTCCAGCATAGTTACGTCCCTTTACGATCTGAGTTCAAATCCCGCCGAGGTTGACTTTGCCTTTCATCCTTACAGGGTCGATAAAATAAAGTACCAGTAATGCACTGGGTAATTGCTGGCCTTGTGCCTAAAGTAGAAACAATTATTATTATTATTATTATTATTATTATTATTATTATTATTATTATTATTATTATTATTATTATTGGTATAGCTGCCGAGATGGCATCTGGGTCTGTAGGTCACACTATAACCACACGTATTGTTAACCAGGTAATACTTGGTGTCATACCAAAAGATTGGTGCAGTAGCATCATTGTCAACTGCTACAAAGGTAAAGGTGATGCACTAGATAGAGGAAACTATAGAGGTATAAAGCTGATGGACCAGGTCATGAAAGTAACAGAAAGAGTTATAGCACAGTTGATTAGGGACCGGGTGAAACTAGACGAGATGCAATTTGGGTTTGTACCAGGAAGAGGCACCACTGATGCCCTCTTCCTTGTCAGGCAGTTACAGGAAAAGTACCTAGCTAAAAGTAAGCCACTCTACCTGGCATTTGTCGACCTTGAGAAAGCCTTTGACAGAGTTCCATGTGCTGTAATCTGGTGGGCTCTTAGAAAGCTAGGAGTAGATGAATGGCTTGTGAAAGCGATACAAGCCATGTATAGGGGAGCAGTCAACAAAGTTAGGATTAGCAATGAGTATAGCGAGGAATTTAGCGTACAGGTTGGGGTCCACCAGGGCTCTGTTCTTAGCTCCCTCCTGTTCATCATAGTCCTGCAGGCAATAACGGAGGAGTTTAAGACCGGATGCCCATGGGAACTCCTGTATACTGATGACCTCGCACTTATAGCTGAATCTATGGTAGAACTAGAGAAGAAATTCCAATCTTGGAAGCAGGAACTAGAAAGAAAGGGTCTCAAAGTCAACATGACAAAGACTAAGGTCCTTGTAAGTAGATGAGAAAACAGAACCCATATCCCCCAGGGAAATGGCCTTGCTCAGTATATAGGAAAGGTGTAGGTAAGAACTCCATTCTCTGCCCCAAATGCAAACAATGGGTACACAAGAGATGTAGCGGGATCTCAGGAAGCTTAATTAAGAATGTAGGCTTCACATGCAGCAGCTGTGCTGGGACAGCAAGCAGCAAACAGCCACAGGAAACAAGTACCACCAATCTCTGGGAGGGCTCTGTAGAAACAGTAGACAGCTTCTGCTACCTAGGTGACCGAATTAGCAGCGGAGGTGGGTGTTCAGAAAGTACAATAACTAGGGTAAGAACGGGATGGAAGAAGTTTAGGGAACTACTATCACTGCTAGCTGCAAAAGGCTTCTCCCTCAAAATGAAAGGCAGACTGTATGATGCGTGTATCCGAACAGCAATGTTGCATGGTAGTGAAACCTGGGCGCTGAAAGTGGAAGACTTACGTAGATTAGAGAGAAACGAAGCCTGCATGCTCCGATGGATGTGTAACAGTAATATACGCGAACGACAAAGCATAAATGAATTGAGAGAGAGACTGAGCATAAGAGGAATCAAATGCTGTGTGCAGGAGAGGCGGATGCATTGGTATGGACATGTGATGCGTATGAAGGATGACAGCTGCATAAAAAAGTGCAGAGCACTAGAAGTTGATGGAAACCGCGGAGTGGGGAGACCGAAGATGACCTGGGATGAGGTGATAAAAGCCGACCTTACCCAATTACACCTCTCAAAAGCGATGACACACGACCGTGACCTCTGGCGTCACGCAGTAATACAGAGTACCCGACCTCCCATGGGTACAAGCTGAAGCATATAGACAATATGCCCCAACACCCTCCCACTGCAAGGTGGTCGTGGAGGTGCCACGGCAAAAAAGCACCCAGCCCACACTGTAAAGTGGACGTGTAGGCGCCACGAAAAAGCACCCAGCACTCACTGTAAATGAGGTTGGTGTTAGGAAGGGCATCCAGCTGTAGAAATCAAGCCAAATCAGTTCCTGTATGAGCAAGGCATGGTCAACCGACCAGACACTGCCCACAACAGGACAACCCATCTAACTCATGCTAGCGTGGAAGAACGGACGTAAAACGGTGATGATGATAAGGGCGGTGGATTGGTAGTATCGATAGAGGGTTGGACGCCATGCTTTGACGCATAGAGTTACGGCCCTTGCCATTCTGAGTTCAAATCCCGCCAAGGTTAACTTTGCTTTTCATCCTTAATAAAGTACCAGTAATGCACTGGGATAATTGCTGGCCTTGTGCCAAAAGTAGAAACAACTATTATCATTATTATTAATAATTGTTTCTACTTTTGGCACAAGGCCAGCAATTACCCAGTGTATTACTTTATTTTATCGACTCCATAAGGATGAAAGGCAAAGTTAACCTCAAGGATGAAAGGTTAACTTTGCCGTTCATCCTCACGGGGGTTGATAAAATAAAGTACCAGTAATGTACTGGGGGTCGATTTCATCAAGTTTCCCTTTCCCCCAAATTGTTGACCTTGCACCTAAATCAGAAACCATTATTATCATTATTAGGACGGTGGATTGGCAGTATCGGTAGAAGGTCTGACGCCATGCTTTGCAGCATAGAGTTACGGCCTTTTATGGTCTGAGTTCAAATCCCATCGAGGTTAACTTTGCCTTTCATCCTTACGGGGTCGATAAAATAAAGTACCAGTAATACACTGGAATAATTACTGGCCTTGTGCCAAAACGTAGAAACAATTATTATCATTATTAGTCTTACTTCAATTGTAAGCTGTCATTGCATTACCGAGCACAGCTCTGTGTATCTTGGGTATGTGTAGTGTTGTTGTTTCTATCATATTGAAATTACTCTTCCTAATATGTGTTCAGTGCTTAGTAGTAGTGTGTTCTGTATTTGCATATATCTATATTATATCACTGATACATATAACACTCACACACAGAAAAATAAAAATGGGCTACCAATGTGGAAAGCAAGAGCCATTTATATATCACCTTCTGTTTATGGATGACCTGAAACTGTTTGAGAAATCTGAAAACCAAATAGACTCATTGGTTAAAAGAGTTCAGATATATAGCAGTGACACTGGCATGGAATTTGAGATTCCATACTGATGCCAGAAAAGAGGCTAGAAAGCAGCTTGTAGTGGATTACTGCTGCCATCGGGAAAAACCATAGGAGAAACAGAAGATAATGGCTATAAATATTTAGGGATTTTCCTGCATGAGTTCAAATCTCATCTTTGTCGCCAGATGTTATATTCTTATGGATAAACGAATACACTGCAACAGTGTAATAACAATATAACACAAACAAACAGCAATAACCACACGTAACGGAACAACAATCTTTTAAGAACAAACAATCTAACACGCTAACTCAAACTGTGAACTTGAACTCCAACTTTGACTATCAACATACAAATGGTGGAACTAGTACCAACTTGCCCACTTACTCAGGCCGCTACTATTTATATATAATGGTCCAGCCTATTCTCGCCGGGGAAGCGGGGCGGGGGGGGGGGGGGGAGGCGTCGTACTCTCGCACTGCAATTTTTAAGACCTGTTATGTTTTTGTTGTGTATCTGTCTGCAAGTTTTATTTTATCATTCCTATAGAACTTATTCTTATAGGAATTGTGTTTCTATTTTCATCATCCACACTCAAGTTATTTCTATTTCAAGATCTTTATATTTAGATGATATCTGCATTTCACTTCCTACCTTTCTGGTATATATTTACAGCTAGGCTGTCTGTGAAATTTGAGAGTTAAACAGAAACTTGACCACAGACAGTACAAATCTGAAGAAGGACACAAACTGCCAACCTCTTGGCTTTAATATTACAAATCCAAGTGTCTTTTTTGCTTATATAAATGGAAAAGGCAAGGGCTCTAGGGTCACAGAAGAAAGGGGAAGAGGTAAGGGGGGGGGGGGGTAATGAGCTCTAGGCCTAGGGCGAGGCGGTATTGTATTTCTCTAATACACTATCAACTCTGTTTTTCAATGTTTTTCTTTCACTACAACAAAGACTTCAGCTCATCTGAATGAGCAAGCTCTGTACTGCTTCTATATAAGAACATCAAACACACTGACCTTAGCATTGTATATGCAAAAACAAAGGCCTTCGTTGCTGCTTTCCTCCTAGATCAAAACTAATTTTAAAAAAAAAAAACATTTAAATAACACCCAAAAATAATAATAGACTAACATAACCGACTTTGATAATAAAGAAAGACAAATCTCAACAGATTCCACTTTACCCTATGCCAGTATCCTTAGCTTGGGAACATTGGTACAGCTTGTTTTCCCACTAACTCAATGAACTGCACTGTTATGATAAACAGACTTTTAGCTACATAAAAAAAAAAAATTAATACTGGCACACACACATGCACATATGTGTGGATATGTATATGTGTACCATCAGTGATTTTAAGCCTGCTTTTCCATGCTTTTATGTATGTATGTATGTATATATATATGTGTGTGTGTGTGTGTAGGTGTGTGTGTGTGTATAGGTGTGTGTAGGTATGTGTGTGTATGTGTGCATATATATGTACTTGTGTATATATATATATACATGTATATTGTATATATAATAAGAAGTGTATGATAAAATTATATCTGTATAATGCACCAGTTTCAGCATTCAGTAATAAGCAGAACGGAGGTAGGCATAAAATCCTTTAAAAGTCTTTGGAGCAACGTTATTTGATAAAGTGTGTAGCTTGGAGATCAGAGAGTCACTCCAGGTAGAACCACTACTTCTCCGTATTGAGAGATCACAGCTCCGATACTTTGGGTATGTGGTTTAGAATGTCTCAGGAAAGAATCACTGGACAGATTTTACAGGCAAAACCAACTGACAGGAGACCCTGGGGTAGACCCCGAGCAAGATGGCTGGATAACATCCATGAGTTTGGCTGGTCACGCTTAGGGATCTAGCTGGATCAGTTGGGAGATGGTTGCTTCTGACAGGACCTGTTGGAAGGAGTATTTGAGGACTCTGCCCCCACGACCCCCCTCAGAAATAAGTGGGAGAAGAAAAGAAGAAGAAGAAATACAGAGTGTGTAACAAAGACTGCATCAATGTATACACACTAATATGTAGGCATGTAATCATGCCTGAAAATATGAATTACCCAGTGAATTGAAAAAATGATGTTGGTAAATGAATCATCATTTCATTTTACGTCCGCTTTTTCCCTGCTTGCAAGGGTGGGACGGGAACTGATTCTGGCTTGATTTCTACAGCTGGATGCCCTTCCTAACACCAGCCTATAATAGCAGTATAAATCTACTATGATAAAGTTTGTACATATGCTGCAACATTGACTTCCTTTCTACTTACTTTCTTTCTCTCTCTCTATATATATATGTAGACCCCGAATAAAATTGGAAGGTAACTGCAATTAAAAAAAGGTACTCAATTTATTAGTAGTGTGTAAGCATCATTTGTATTGGTGGAGCGTCAGACACCATGCTTTGCAGCATAGAGTTATGGCTCTTTATGATCTGAGTTCAAATCCCGTCTAGATTAACTTTACCTTTCATCCTTACGGGGTTGATAAAATAAAGTACCAGTAATGCAAGGGGGGTAATTTTTGGCCTTGTGCCAAAAGTAGAAGCCCTTATTTAATATAGAAATAACTTTAACATTCAACGTGAAAGGCAGATTATATGACACTTGAGTCTTAATGCAAAGCTGCTTGGAAGTGAAAGTTGGGCCTTAAAAACAGTGGATTTACAAAGATTGTAAAGAAATGATGTGAGCATGTGAGTGTAGATGAATGCAAAAGCATTAATGTAATGAGAAAAAGTACCAGTAATGCACTGGGTAATTGCTGGCCTTGTGCCTAAAGTAGAAACAATTAATGTAATGAGAAAAAAAAACCCCCAAAAAACTGAGCATAAAAGGGATTTGGTACAGTGTGCAAGAGAGAGAGAGAGAGAGAGAGAGAGAGAGAGAGAGAGGAAGCATGGGTATGGATATAATATGTATGGAGGATAATAGCTGCATAAAGAAGTGCAAGTCACCCAGACTCGAGGGAACCCATAGACGAGGAAGACCTAAGAAAACATGGGACAACATGGTGGAGGCTGATCTCATGAAGTTGGATCTTGTGTAGATGACACAACACCAAGATCAGAATGGGACATGCATGACTGACTTACATGGACATTTAAGTTCACCTCCTTCCCCACCAATATGACCTCCCACCCACCTTAGTACCCCACTCCATTCTTTTCATCTAAATATGATGTTGCCCAAACACAAAAAGAGGAGTAATTTGGCTCTATATATACTCACCAGTCTTATGGATCTACTTCTACTCCCCCCCCCCCACACAAACACATACACTCAACACTGTGCTCTGTCTTGAAGGTCACCTCCACTCTCACTCTCTCAATCTCCATTCCTCTCTCCCCTTCTGGAGTGATGGTTCTCCCAGCAAGCAGCAGCAAGAAGCTGTCACTTTTGCCATGCTCTCATCTCGCTATCACTCCCTCACTACGCCAGGAACAATTACCTGAATGTTAAAGCCACACCCAGGACACTCTGCATGTAGTAACACTGATGCCTCAATAAAATGTACCCAGTCCAGTCTGTAAAATGGTAGCACCACAATAGAACACAGCCAGCCCACTCTCTACATTTGTAGCACCAGTGAGTGCCACAATAAAATGCACCCAGCCAAGTTTGTGAAGTGGTAGTGTTGGTGTCATGATAAAATGCACCCAGCCCACACTATAAGGTGGTTAGCGTTAAGAAGGGCAACCACCACAGGAACCATGCCAGTGTAGTAGGTATGAGCAAGGTGTGATCATTTGATCAGTCTAACCTCAGAATGTGCAAGGTAGACTGTATGATGTCTGTGTGCGAACTGCAATGATACATGGCAGTGAAACATGGGCCTTGACTGCAGAAGGGGGCTAGAAAGAAATGAGTTGAGTATGCTCCAATGGACATGCAATGTTAGTGTGCATAAGCAAACTGAGAGAAAAACTTGGTATAAGAGGAATTAGTTGTAGTGTGCAAGAGAGAAGATTGTTGGTATGGACATGTGATGTGCATGGAAGATAACAGCTGCATAAAGAAATACAGAGAAACCCCAGTGGCTGTGACCCATGGAAGAGGTAGATGCATGGAAGAGGTAGACCCAAGAAGACCTGGGATGAGGTGATAAAAGCCGACCTTACCCAATTGCACCTCTCAAGAGCAATGACACACGACTGTGACTTCTGGTGTCACGCAGTAGTACAGAGACCAACCCCCCATGGGTACAAGCCGAAGCTGAAGCATATAGACAATATGCACCCACACCCTCCACTGCAAAGTGGTTGTGGAGGTGCCATGGCAAAAAAGCACCCAACCCACAATGTAAAGTGGACGTGTAGGCGCCATGGAAAAAAAAGCACCCAGCACTCACTGTAAATGAGGTTGGTGTTAGGAAGGGCATCCAGCTGTCGAAATCAAGCCAGAATCAGTTCCTGTATGAGCAAGACAAGGTCAGCCGACTGGACTCTGCTCACAACAGGACAACCCGTCTAACCCATGTTAGCATGGAAGAATGGACGTAAAACAATGATGATGATGATGATGATGATGATATATATATAACTGTTTTTCAAACTGAAACGTTTTTTTGAAAGAGGCATCAAAAACCTGGTGCAACGATGGAGTGGTGTTATTGAAAATTAGGGAAAGTATTGTTCAGAATAATATATAAAATAAATGTGTTATTTCTTTGATGAATCAGCTTATTTAAAAATTAATTTCTACAGCTGCGAACTGGAGCAACGTCAAATAAAGTATCTTGCTCAAGAACACAACACACTGCCCAGTCCAGTATTCAAACTCACAACCTTATCACTAAGCCACATGCCATCACTAATATATATATATATATATTAGTAAAGTAGAGAAACTTACCCATATGTATATATATATATATGTCTTAATCATCATTGTTTAATGTTCACTTTCCCTGTTAGCAAGGGTTGGACAAGTCTACATAAACCTCACTTACATACAGTCTCACTTTCTATCAAGTGCACAGGAGAGGTTGTTATGTCTTTGAGACAACTGAAGAGTCCTCCCAAATCCTTTGTTTGGCAAGCTTTTATGGATGGATGACCTTCCTAATATACACCACTTTACGCCATGTACTAGGTTCTTTTATTGTATAAATTACCAACAATAGGGAGATTCTCATGTCCTTGACATGGTTGAAGGATCCTTCCAACCATTGTTTGGCAAGCATTTTATGACTGGATGCCCTTTCTATCAATATATCATCATCGTTATCGTTTAATGTCCATTTTTCTATGCTAGTATGGGTTAGATGAATTGTCCCATTGTGAGACAAACCATATTGGATGACCACATCTTGTTCATACAGAACTGATTTTGGTTTGGTTTCTACAGCTGGATGGCCTTCCTAACGCCAACCACAATTAGAGCGTGTGCTGGGTGCTTTTTATTGCGACACCTACTCATCCACTTTCCGGTGAGGGCTGAGTGCTTTTTATCATGACACCTACAGAACCATTTTACAGTATGTACTGGGTGCTTTTTGTTGTGTCACCAACATGACCACTTTACAATATGGACTGGGCACTTTTTGTTGTGACACCTACACTTTTACTTTATAGTGTGTGCTGGGTGCTTTTTGCCATGACTCCTACATGATCACTTTACAGTGAGGGCTAGGTGCTTTTTGTCATTAAATTGAATGCATAAATCTAGAGGTGTGAAGAAATAAAGAATAAAAGTTAGTGCGTTGTTGCACATATTACTGACATGTTACTGCTGTAGCAGCCAGCCAAAGTGAGAACTGGTAGCCAACTCTGTCATTATAGTAGTGAGTGGAGAGGTGGTTTGGTGACCTAGGTCATCAGAAGTTTTCACTGCTCTAAGTAGAATGATAAACCTATCAAAAGATGGTCAATAATTCAACAGCTTGTGATATTCAGCTTGTTGGGCAATGAAGCCTATGTCTGTAGCTGAATTCACCAGGTTGTTGCTATAGAAAGTATTACTGCATGTTGTCTCAGATAAAGGGTTTACCACTATGAAACAGAAATATTAGGACATTATCTGGCCTTTTGCTATCCACTTGGAACTGCAATGGGAAATCATTAAATATAGCTTGGATACTGTTGATTGGTGTTAAGAAGGGCATTCGGTTGTAAAACATTATCACAAAACATCCCATCCAATCCAAGGCAGCATGGAAAAGTGGATGTAAAATCAATGCAGGGCCAGTAAAAAAACAAACAAAAACAATGGCCCTATGCACGTTTTGAGTCATTGTATATTAATTCATTTTCAAACCAATCAACTTTAAATTTCAAAACATGGTTGATACAACATCTGAAAAGAGAACAAGACCCAATGGGAGAAAATTTATGCATTTTTTGGAATGGACAAATATCCCTTCAAGACCAATACACAAAACTGAGTGCAAAAGTTTGAGACCTTTGGAACAATGTAGGGTTCTACACTGTCCCAAAGGTCTCAAACAATATAACATTTGAGGACCATCCTACCCATTCTGGATGACACAGGAAGCATACATAGGAAGTTACTGACATGGTATGATAATCCATTGAACAAAGCCCAAAATGATTGCTACTCAGGAAAAGCCAATACTTGGATCTCTCCGCAGAAACTTGCAGAAGGGTTGTCAAAGAGGATCTTAAGAAATACCCCTACAGTATGGAAAATAACTCAAATTTTCCGAATCTGCTGTAGGCCTCTGATGAAGCCCACTTTCACTTAGAGGGGAAGATCTACTCTTAGAACAATGTTTTGGAGATTAGTGAAACCCACTGAAGTGGCTATGTAACCTCTCCACTTGGCTAAATGTACTGTCTGGACTACCATTTCCTAGAGGGGGTTGATTGGCCCATGCTTCTTCGAAGAAAATGGTGTTACTGCTACAGTCACAAGGGAATGCTATGCGGAGGTCCAGGGAAACATCAAAATGGAGCTACAGACCATTTACCCACTTCCAATGAATACGTTCTGGTTCCAGCAAGATGGAAAAATCCCTCACACCTCCAATGAATCATGAGAATGGCTGATAAATAATTTTGGAAATCATGTGATCAGTTTGAAAACTGATTTTGAGTGGGCCCTACAAAGCCCTAATTTAAGCCCCTCAGAGTTCTTTCTTTGGGAGTAGCTGAAGGATAGAGTATATGTCAACAAACCCAAGACCATCACTGAACCAAATGAAAACATCAGAGGAGATCAGAGCTATCCCTAAGTCCGTTTGTAAAGATGTTATACTAAACTTTACCATGCGCTCCCCCAAAAATGCATGGATTCA
>OZ024744.1:70978347-71063347 GCA_964016885.1 Eledone cirrhosa | reverse complement strand
AAATAATAAATATGAAGATATGTTTTTTTTTTCTCATAATTATTTTTTAAAAATATCAATATTGTAATGATAATATAATTTAGAAATGAAAATCTGTCAATCTTGAAGCACCTTATGGTAAACAATATTCGTTATGTAATTTTTTTGTTGGTGTCCAAATGAATAAAGTGTTGCTAAACACTCACACACATACACTCTCACATACATATACTAAGACAGACACACACAGACATACATTCACACAGACACACACATAGCTTTTCACCTCATTTTTTTGTCAGTCGCTAAATATGTACATGTATGTGTTGATGTGTGTGTGTATTTAATAACTGTTTCTACTTTTGGCACAAGGCCAGCAATTACCCAGTACACTACTGGTACTTTATTTTATCGACCCCGTAAGGATGAAAGGCAAAGTTAACCTCGACGGGATTTGAACTCAAACCGTAAAGGGACGTAACTATGCTAGAAAGCATGGCGTCCAACCCTCTACTGATACTGCCAATTCTATTTAATAACGCACCTAATGAACACACACACACACACACACACATACATATTCATATACAAAATGTGACATGGTTGTGTTGTTTTCTATTGTTTTAATCCAAATGTAAATAAAAATGATTAACGTCATGGTGTGGTGGTTTACTAAAGTTGACTAAAGAAAATATCGTTAAGTCAGTCAACACACATACACTCACACATACATTCACATACATATACTAAGACAGACACATACACATACAAAATGTGACATCTACACTCTCACATACACTCACAGACACACGCTAACATACATTCACATGCATATACTAAGACAGACACATACACATACAAAATGTCATTTTCTATAGTTGACTACTATAGAAAGATTATTTTAGAAAAAAGGTTATATTGTTTTAATCCAAATGAAAATAAAATCACATGTTGACACTCCCGGGGTCTAATACTATTACCCTGTAGAATTTGATTTGATTTAGTCCAGCCATTAGAGAATGCATAAGAAGAGACAAACAGAGAGACAAAGAATTATATATAGAGAGAGATAGTGATAGAATGGAGGCACATGGCTTAGTGGTTAGAGCATTGGCCTTGCAATCGAAAGGTTGTGAGTTCAATTCTCAGACCGGGTGATGTGTTGTTTCCTTGAGCAAGACACTTTATTTCACATTGCTCCAGTTTACTCAGCTGTAGAAATGAGATGATAGGGACTGGGGTCCCTATCATTCCACTGCAAAGTGGTCGTAGAGGTGCCACGGCAAAAAAGCACCCAGCACTCACTGTAAAGTGGACGTGTAGGCGCCACGGAAAAAAAGTACCCAGCACTCACTGCAAAGTGGTCGTGGAGGTGCCACGGCAAAAAAGCACCCAGCACTCACTGTAAAGTGGACGTGGAGGTGCCACGGCAAAAAAGCACCCAGCACTCACTGTAAAGTGGACGTGGAGGTGCCACGGCAAAAAAGCACCCAGCACTCACTGTAAAGTGGACGTGGAGGTGCCACGGCAAAAAAGCACCCAGCACTCACTGCAAATGAGATGCTTACACACTTTTATTAGAATGGCGTTGAAGTGTGTATACATTTTTTGGGACACCCTGTATGTATGTATGTGTGAGTGTGTGTCTGTATATGAGTGTGCATGTGTATCTATGTGTATGCAGGTGTGTATATGTGTGTGTGTGTACTTCTATGTGTATGCAGGTGTATATATATATATATGTGTGTGTGTGTATCTGTATATCAGGGTGCATGTGTATCTATGTGTATGCAGGTGTGTATATGTGTGTGTGTGTGTGTGTGTGTGTGTGTGTATCTGTGCACTCCTGTATCTGTATATCAGTGTGCATGTGTATCTATGTGTATGCAGGTGTGTATATATATGTGTGTGTGTGTGTGTATATGTGCACTACTGTGTCTGTATATCAGTGTGCATGTGTATCTATGTGTATGCAGGTGTATATATATGTGTGTGTGTGTGTGTGCACTCCTGTGTCTGTATATCAGTGTGCATGTGTATCTATGTGTATGCAGGTGTGTATATGTGTGTGTGTGTATCTGTGCACTCCTGTATCTGTATATCAGGGTGCATGTGTATCTATGTGTATGCAGGTGTGTATATATGTGTGTGTGTATCTGTGCACTCCTGTATCTGTATATCAGGGTGCATGTGTATCTATGTGTATGCAGGTGTGTATATATGTGTGTGTGTGTATCTGTGCACTCCTGTATCTGTATATCAAGGTGCATGTGCATCTATGTGTATGCAGGTGTGTATATGTGTGTGTGTGTGTGTGTGCACTCCTGTGTCTGTATATCAGGGTGCATGTGTATCTATGTGTATGCAGGTGTGTATATGTGTGTGTGTGTATCTGTGCACTCCTGTATCTGTATATCAAGGTGCATGTGTATCTATGTGTATGCAGGTGTGTATATATGTGTGTGTGTGTGTGTGCACTCCTGTGTCTGTATATCAGGGTGCATGTGTATCTATGTGTATGCAGGTGTGTATATGTGTGTGTGTGTATCTGTGCACTCCTGTATCTGTATATCAAGGTGCATGTGTATCTATGTGTATGCAGGTGTGTATATATGTGTGTGTGTGTGTGTGCACTCCTGTGTCTGTATATCAGTGTGCATGTGTATCTATGTGTATGCAGGTGTGTATATATGTGTGTGTGTGTGTGTGTATCTGTGCACTCCTGTATCTGTATATCAAGGTGCATGTGTATCTATGTGTATGCAGGTGTGTATATGTGTGTGTGTGTATCTGTGCACTCCTGTGTCTGTATATCAGGGTGCATGTGTATCTATGTGTATGCAGGTGTGTATATATGTGTGTGTGTGTGTGTGCACTCCTGTATCTGTATATCAGGGTGCATGTGTATCTATGTGTATGCAGGTGTGTATATATGTGTGTGTGTGTGTGTGCACTCCTGTGTCTGTATATCAGGGTGCATGTGTATCTATGTGTATGCAGGTGTATATATATGTGTGTGTGTGTGTGTGCACTCCTGTGTCTGTATATCAGGGTGCATGTGTATCTATGTGTATGCAGGTGTGTATATATGTGTGTGTGTGTGTGTGTGCACTCCTGTATCTGTATATCAGGGTGCATGTGTATCTATGTGTATGCAGGTGTGTATATGTGTGTGTGTGTATCTGTGCACTCCTGTATCTGTATATCAGGGTGCATGTGTATCTATGTGTATGCAGGTGTGTATATGTGTGTGTGTGTATCTGTGCACTCCTGTATCTGTATATCAGGGTGCATGTGTATCTATGTGTATGCAGGTGTGTATATGTGTGTGTGTGTGTGTGTGTGCACTCCTGTATCTGTATATCAGGGTACATGTGTACCTATGTGTATGCAGGTGTGTATATGTGTGTGTGTGTATCTGTGCACTCCTGTATCTGTATATCAGGGTGCATGTGTACCTATGTGTATGCAGGTGTGTATATGTGTGTGTGTGTGTGTGTATCTGTGCACTCCTGTATCTGTATATCAGGGTGCATGTGTATCTATGTGTATGCAGGTGTGTATATGTGTGTGTGTGTGTGTGTGCACTCCTGTATCTGTATATCAGGGTACATGTGTATCTATGTGTATGCAGGTGTGTATATGTGTGTGTGTGTATCTGTGCACTCCTGTATCTGTATATCAGGGTGCATGTGTATCTATGTGTATGCAGGTGTGTATATGTGTGTGTGTGTGTATCTGTGCACTCCTGTATCTGTATATCAGGGTGCATGTGTATCTATGTGTATGCAGGTGTGTATATGTGTGTGTGTGTATCTGTGCACTCCTGTATCTGTATATCAGGGTACATGTGTATCTATGTGTATGCAGGTGTGTATATGTGTGTGTGTGTGTGTATCTGTGCACTCCTGTATCTGTATATCAGGGTGCATGTGTATCTATGTGTATGCAGGTGTGTATATGTGTGTGTGTGTGTATCTGTGCACTCCTGTATCTGTATATCAGGGTGCATGTGTATCTATGTGTATGCAGGTGTGTATATGTGTGTGTGTATCTGTGCACTCCTGTATCTGTATATCAGGGTGCATGTGTATCTATGTGTATGCAGGTGTGTATATGTGTGTGTGTGTATCTGTGCACTCCTGTATCTGTATATCAGGGTACATGTGTATCTATGTGTATGCAGGTGTGTATATGTGTGTGTGTGTGTGTATCTGTGCACTCCTGTATCTGTATATCAGGGTGCATGTGTATCTATGTGTATGCAGGTGTGTATATGTGTGTGTATCTGTGCACTCCTGTATCTGTATATCAGGGTGCATGTGTATCTATGTGTATGCAGGTGTGTATATGTGTGTGTGTGTATCTGTGCACTCCTGTATCTGTATATCAGGGTGCATGTGTATCTATGTGTATGCAGGTGTGTATATGTGTGTGTGTGTATCTGTGCACTCCTGTATCTGTATATCAGGGTGCATGTGTATCTATGTGTATGCAGGTGTGTATATGTGTGTGTGTGTATCTGTGCACTCCTGTATCTGTATATCAGGGTGCATGTGTATCTATGTGTATGCAGGTGTGTATATGTGTGTGTGTGTGTGTGTGTGTGCACTCCTGTGTCTGTATATCAGGGTGCATGTGTATCTATGTGTATGCAGGTGTGTATATGTGTGTGTGTGTATCTGTGCACTCCTGTATCTGTATATCAGGGTGCATGTGTATCTATGTGTATGCACGTGTGTATATGTGTGTGTGTGTGTGTGTGCACTCCTGTATCTGTATATCAGGGTACATGTGTATCTATGTGTATGCAGGTGTGTATATGTGTGTGTGTGTGTGTGTGCACTCCTGTATCTGTATATCAGGGTGCATGTGTATCTATGTGTATGCAGGTGTGTATATGTGTGTGTGTGTGTATCTGTGCACTCCTGTATCTGTATATCAGGGTGCATGTGTATCTATGTGTATGCAGGTGTGTATATGTGTGTGTGTGTATCTGTGCACTCCTGTATCTGTATATCAGGGTACATGTGTATCTATGTGTATGCAGGTGTGTATATGTGTGTGTGTGTATCTGTGCACTCCTGTATCTGTATATCAGGGTGTATGTGTATCTATGTGTATGCAGGTGTGTATATGTGTGTGTGTGTGTATCTGTGCACTCCTGTATCTGTATATCAGGGTGCATGTGTATCTATGTGTATGCAGGTGTATATATATGTGTGTGTGTGTGTATCTGTGCACTCCTGTATCTGTATATCAGGGTACATGTGTATCTATGTGTATGCAGGTGTGTATATGTGTGTGTGTGTATCTGTGCACTCCTGTATCTGTGTATCAGGGTACATGTGTATCTATGTGTATGCAGGTGTGTATATGTGTGTGTGTGTATCTGTGCACTCCTGTATCTGTATATCAGGGTGCATGTGTATCTATGTGTATGCAGGTGTGTATATATGTGTGTGTGTATCTGTGCACTCCTGTATCTGTGTATCAGGGTGCATGTGTATCTATGTGTATGCAGGTGTGTATATGTGTGTGTGTGTGTGTGTGTGTGCACTCCTGTGTCTGTATATCAGTGTGCATGTGTATCTATGTGTATGCAGGTGTATATATGTGTGTGTGTGTATCTGTGCACTCCTGTATCTGTATATCAGGGTGCATGTGTATCTATGTGTATGCAGGTGTGTATATGTGTGTGTGTGTATCTGTGCACTCCTGTATCTGTATATCAGGGTGCATGTGTATCTATGTGTATGCAGGTGTGTATATGTGTGTGTGTGTATCTGTGCACTCCTGTATCTGTATATCAGGGTGCATGTGTATCTATGTGTATGCAGGTGTGTATATGTGTGTGTGTGTATCTGTGCACTCCTGTATCTGTATATCAGGGTGCATGTGTATCTATGTGTATGCAGGTGTGTATATGTGTGTGTGTGTGTGTGTGTGTGCACTCCTGTGTCTGTATATCAGGGTGCATGTGTATCTATGTGTATGCAGGTGTGTATATGTGTGTGTGTGTATCTGTGCACTCCTGTATCTGTATATCAGGGTGCATGTGTATCTATGTGTATGCACGTGTGTATATGTGTGTGTGTGTGTGTGTGCACTCCTGTATCTGTATATCAGGGTACATGTGTATCTATGTGTATGCAGGTGTGTATATGTGTGTGTGTGTGTGTGTGCACTCCTGTATCTGTATATCAGGGTGCATGTGTATCTATGTGTATGCAGGTGTGTATATGTGTGTGTGTGTGTGTGCACTCCTGTATCTGTATATCATGGTACATGTGTATCTATGTGTATGCAGGTGTGTATATGTGTGTGTGTGTGTGTGTGTGCACTCCTGTATCTGTATATCAGGGTACATGTGTATCTATGTGTATGCAGGTGTGTATATGTGTGTGTGTGTATCTGTGCACTCCTGTATCTGTATATCAGGGTGTATGTGTATCTATGTGTATGCAGGTGTGTATATGTGTGTGTGTGTGTATCTGTGCACTCCTGTATCTGTATATCAGGGTGCATGTGTATCTATGTGTATGCAGGTGTATATATATGTGTGTGTGTGTGTATCTGTGCACTCCTGTATCTGTATATCAGGGTACATGTGTATCTATGTGTATGCAGGTGTGTATATGTGTGTGTGTGTATCTGTGCACTCCTGTATCTGTGTATCAGGGTACATGTGTATCTATGTGTATGCAGGTGTGTATATGTGTGTGTGTGTATCTGTGCACTCCTGTATCTGTATATCAGGGTGCATGTGTATCTATGTGTATGCAGGTGTGTATATATGTGTGTGTGTATCTGTGCACTCCTGTATCTGTGTATCAGGGTGCATGTGTATCTATGTGTATGCAGGTGTGTATATGTGTGTGTGTGTGTGTGTGTGTGCACTCCTGTGTCTGTATATCAGTGTGCATGTGTATCTATGTGTATGCAGGTGTATATATATGTGTGTGTGTGTGTGTGCACTCCTGTGTCTGTATATCAGGGTGCATGTGTATCTATGTGTATGCAGGTGTGTATATATGTGTGTGTGTATCTGTGCACTCCTCTATCTGTATATCAGGGTGCATGTGTATCTATGTGTATGCAGGTGTGTATATATATATGTGTGTGTGTGTGTGCACTCCTGTATCTGTATATCAGGGTACATGTGTATCTATGTGTATGCAGGTGTGTATATGTGTGTGTGTGTGTGTATGTGCACTCCTGTGTCTGTATATCAGTGTGCATGTGTATCTATGTGTATGCAGGTGTGTATATGTGTGTGTGTGTATCTGTGCACTCCTGTATCTGTATATCAGGGTGCATGTGTATCTATGTGTATGCAGGTGTGTATATATATATGTGTGTGTGTGTGTGCACTCCTGTGTCTGTATATCAGGGTGCATGTGTATCTATGTGTATGCAGGTGTGTATATATATGTGTGTGTGTGTGTGTGCACTCCTGTATCTGTATATCAGTGTTCATGTGTATCTATGTGTATGCAGGTGTGTATATATGTGTGTGTGTGTGTGTGTGCACTCCTGTATCTGTATATCAGGGTGCATGTGTATCTATGTGTATGCAGGTGTGTATATGTGTGTGTGTGTGTGTGTGCACTCCTGTATCTGTATATCAGGGTGCATGTGTATCTATGTGTATGCAGGTGTGTATATGTGTGTGTGTGTGTGTGCACTCCTGTATCTGTATATCATGGTACATGTGTATCTATGTGTATGCAGGTGTGTATATGTGTGTGTGTGTGTGTGTGTGCACTCCTGTATCTGTATATCAGGGTACATGTGTATCTATGTGTATGCAGGTGTGTATATGTGTGTGTGTGTATCTGTGCACTCCTGTATCTGTATATCAGGGTGTATGTGTATCTATGTGTATGCAGGTGTGTATATGTGTGTGTGTGTGTATCTGTGCACTCCTGTATCTGTATATCAGGGTGCATGTGTATCTATGTGTATGCAGGTGTGTATATGTGTGTGTGTGTATCTGTGCACTCCTGTATCTGTATATCAGGGTGCATGTGTATCTATGTGTATGCAGGTGTGTATATGTGTGTGTGTGTGTGTGTGTGCACTCCTGTATCTGTATATCAGGGTGCATGTGTATCTATGTGTATGCAGGTGTGTATATATATGTGTGTGTGTGTGTGTGTCTGTGCACTCCTGTATCTGTATATCAGGGTGCATGTGTATCTATGTGTATGCAGGTGTGTATATATATGTGTGTGTGTGTGTATCTGTGCACTCCTGTATCTGTATATCATGGTGCATGTGTATCTATGTGTATGCAGGCATATATGTGTGTGTGTGTGTGTGTGTGTGTGTACTTCTATGCATATGTGTGGGCATGCGTATACAAATGTGTATGTACATGCATATGTGGAAGAGTGGACACATGTATGTATGAACGTCAGTGTGTGTGTGTGCAGGTATGAGTATATCTACAGGAGAGCCTGCATTTGAAGGGGTAAAGATCCCCTTCAGTCATGAATAACCATTTGATTTGCATCTAGAAAGTTACCCTCCGAGGCACAAGTCCAGGTAAGGTTGTCTGTGAAAGGCCAACAGTCGCCTCTGCATACCAACTGCCCCTCTCCACACCACCAATGTTGTCCAAGGGAAAGGCAATGATCAATACAGCTTGGCACCAGTGATGTCACAAACTCATTTCTACAGCTGAGTGAACTGGAGCAACGTGAAATAAAGTGTCTTGCTCAAGGACACAATGTATCACCCAGTCCGAGAATCGAACTCACAACCTCACGATTGTGAAGCCCGACGCTCTTACCAGGAGGATCTGCAAGTAGTCGGATATTCATTAGTAACCCTACACAAGTAATAGTAATATCCACACTAATCAAACTGTTACAATGCTTGCCTGCATATATTAACCATAACTATATTCTAGCAGGGATGCATGTGTTATAAAATGAATGGCATCAAAACGGTAAGTTCCCCCTCCACACACCTCAACCTCCATCAACCTACAAAGGCTCTTAACCCATAGGTCTCTAAATTCCCTCTCACTACTAAACTATAAATCACTACAAAACTATAAATTCCTGAATTCTATACCACATTAAAAACCTACACTTAAAAACCCAGCTCAGAATTCCAAAAAATAAAATTTTCTAAATTCTTCTACCATCCATTGACCTTCACTCTACATACCAAACTGACCAAAACTCTGGAACAATTGAATACTAACAATAAAACTCAGAAAAATGTTTCTGCTTTATTTACCCCACCCCCACCCCCCTCACACACACAATAACAAAACGAAATAAACAAATAAACACATATACAAACATACCAGTCCTACCTATTACCTCTCCTAAGTCTCCTCTCTCACTATGCTTGAGAAATCCTACCTAGAATAAATAAACCAAAATCATCAAAATTCTTTCACGGAAAGAAGCCCCCCCCCCCTCCTCCTCCAAAGAAAACAGCTTACCATTTCTGTAAATATCCCCTCCCCCTTCTGCCCCTTACATATGACTTAACAATATTCTCATTCAAAACCTGCCAATTTAAAAAAATATATATATTTATAAAAATTCAACTAATTTAACATCTGATTTTCGACGGATATAAATACATCACACACACTCACACACACACACACACACACACACACACACACACACACACACACACACACACACACACACACACACACACACACACACACACACGCTCACACACACACACACACACACACACACACACACACACACACACACGCACACACACACATACACCCGCACACATACAAGTTCCCCCCCACACACAAACATATTCACACCCACATCACACACACACACGCGCGCGCACACCTTCCCACCCACACACATACACATCCCCCCCCCCCCACAGACATTACCCCCCCCCCCACACACACATATATACACACACTCACTACCTTAATCCACCTACCTTCTATCATTACTGACCTAATGTGAACAATATAGAGAACTTTCTGCAGCAGGATACAGGCAACAAATGAAGCAACCTAACCAAAACGAAACTGGAAATTTTGAAGTTACTGCCACTTTTTTTCTTCAGAAAATAATACACCCACACACACACACACACATATATATATATATATATATATATATATACATAATCTTAGGAAAATTAACAAGGGGAGGATATATATATAGGATAAGAATAAAGATCCCATAATAACTCCTTGTGGAGTCATAGAGGCACCGTCATACGGTATGTCTAGGGTACTTTTAAACCTGGCAGAGCCCAACCTTCTCCAGGTCTGAACACAGCCGATTTTTTTCTATAGAGGAAGAATCAACCCCAGTACTGGACTGGTACTTTTTTTTTTATCAACCTCAAAAGGCAAAGTTAACCACGGCAGGATTTGAACTCGAGTGTGCAATGAGGTGGGACGGATACCGTAAAGCATTCTAGCTGATGTCTCGACGACTCTGCCAATTTGCCGCCCAGGAAATATATATATATATATATATGTATGTAAAAGGTAAACAGAAATAACAAAAACAAACGGAACAGTACATGGAAGAAATATATTAGTTTAACACTTGAAATAGCAGGAAGAGAGTCTTAACGTTTCGAACACTAGAAGATGGGAGTTAGAAATAGAAGATAAATAGTAAGTTAAGAGTGATAAAAGGAAGGAACGAGGGAAAATGAAGAAAAAAAAGGGGAGACAAAAAGTCCCTTCCATATTCAGTTGGCCATATTGGCGAGCCAATATTTATATATATTGTATATATATATATATATATATATATATATATATATATATATATATATATATGTACAATATATATATATATATATTGTACATATATATAGAGAGAGAGGGGGGGGGGCGGAGTTACCAATTTATATATAGGTATATTAACTGTGAAATAACATTTCTGTTGATAAGACACTATTTACTGGTAGTAATCTTTCCTATCATCTACTCTCGAAATTTAATTCCAAAATGGCAAAACAACTTTTAAAGATGTCTAATTGTTCTCAATTAACCCATTTGTTTCCCATTACCTTGCAAAAAATTTTGTTGGTGTTTATAATTTTATTTTTATTTTTTGTGTGTATGTGTCTTTTTTTTTTTACTGAGATGATAAATTTAGTGGTTACAAAGAATGATCTTATATATATATATATATATATATATATATATATATATAGAAAGGTTTCTCCCTGCGTACAAAAGGCCAGTTATATGGAGCCTGTGTGAGGAGCGTGAAGCTGCATGATAGTGAGACACAGGCAGTAACTGCAGAGGATATGCAACGGCTGGAGAGAGATGAAGCAAGCATGCTCCTTTGGATGTGCAATGTCATTGAGTGTGAACGATCAAGCATGGATGAGTTGAGAAAGAAACTGGGTATAAGAGGGATAAGTTGTGGTATGCAGGAGAGAAGGCTGAGATGGTATGGACATGTGATGCGCATGGAGGATGACCGCTGGGTAAAGAAAGGCCAAGAAATCCCAGTAGAAGGAAGACGCAGTAGAAGTACACCTCAAAAAACATGGGCGGAGGTGGTGAGAGCTGACCTCAGATCGCCGAAGCTCATGGAGGAGATGACAAAGGACCGTGACAAGTGGAGAGATGCTGAATAGCACCCGTCTAACCCTTGCAATCAGAGAAAAGCGGACGTAAAATGATGATGATGATGATGATGATGTGTGTGTGTGCGCGTGCATATGTGTGTGTGCGTGTGTGTGTGTGTGTGTCTGTGTGTCTGTGTGTGTGTGAATGTGTGTGCATATATATATATATATATATATATATATATATATATATATATATATATATATATATATATATATATATATAGACTTTAAAAAATTAACAAAGAGAGGACAAGACAATGAAAGAAAAACAATTTTTAAGGGGAAATATTAAAAAATAAAAAAATAAAAATACAAGTACAAACGAAGAACACAGAACTCCAGTTCATCAGCTGTTGAGGTAGACTTTGGCAGTTTTGACCCTTACCAACAGTACTGCTCGTCTGCCTGAGGTCACGGCATCTGACTCAAACTAAATGCTGTCCAGTGGCGTAAGAGTCAAAGGTACCTTCATAAACAGAGAGAGAGAGAGAGAAGGATAGAGAGAAATAGGTAGTGGTTGTGAGAGAGTAGATTGAAAGAGAGACATAGAGAGAGGGAGAGGAGACAGAGAAGGAGAATGAAAGAGAGAGAGAGAGAGAGAGCTGGTGGTGTTGTTGTGTATATATATATATGTCAGTGTGTGTGTATATATATATATGTGTGTGTCTATGACCAGTGTATATAGATCACAGACACCCACATATATATATATATATATATATATATATATAACAAAGGAATTGTGTAAGGAACCAGATGGACCATAACGCACCAGAGTACTCAATACTTAGGGTAGTAGAGTGGGAAATAGGAAAAAGTATGAGCCCAACGTCAGAGCTCAAGCCGTTTTGACGGCTATTTCTGGACAGAAATAGCCGTCGAAACGGCTTGAGCTCTGCCGTCGGGGTAATACTTTTTCCTATATATATATATATATATATATATATATATACACACACACATACATATAAATATATATATATATATATATATATATATATATATATATATATATATATATATATCTCATCATCATCTTCGTTTAACGTCCATTTTCCACGCTAGCATGTGTTATATATATATATATATATATATATATATATATATATATATATATATATATATATATATATATACATATATATATACATATATATATACACACACACATTTATATATATATACATACACACACGTATATATATATATATATGGGCCTTCCAGTTTCATTTCACATTATATATATGTCTGTGTATATTTTAATTATTTAAAAATTATTTTTAAGTGAAAAAATATTCTGAAGTGAACGTGACCCAACGGGTCGCGGGTTGTCTAGTATATATATAAAATTTAGCTTCGGCATAGCTGTATACATATATGTATGTATACATATATGTATGCATAGCTGTATAGATATATGTATATATCTAAAGATATACGGTATGTTTAATAAATAAACATTTTGAAAGCTCAGCTATGAATAGAAGGCTGATGGCCAGCGCCTTCTAGCAGATTCCAGCAGAAGCAGCAGAGGATAATTTTTTATGTATTTCGAGCTCTGGCTTTCATCAGGACAACAATGCTTCCTCTTGCTTACTACTGGAATTTTAGACAGGCAAAAATATATAGTTTTTTTCACACCTGTACTCAACAGAGTACTCAATACTTGGGGGTAGTAGAGTATGGATATATTATAAAGAGTTGGGACCCGACAGCTGAGCTCTTGCGGTTTCAACAGCTAGTTCCAGACTCCAGAATCAGCCATCAGGTCCCGACTCTTTATAATATATACATATATATATATATATATGTATTTATGGTATTCGTTCCAGCTCTCTTCTCTCTGAGTTCAAATCCCGCCAAGGTCAACTTTGCCTTTCATCCTTTCGAGGTCGATAAAAAAAGTACCAGTCTAGTGTTGGAGTCGATTCTTCCTCTGTATCTCTTTCTCATTCTCCCCCCCCCCTCTCTCTCTCTCTCACACTTTCTATCTTTCTCTGGAAGAAATCTGCTACACTCAGGCCTGGAGAGTGATGGGCTCTGCCAGGCTTAAAATTCCCAAGAAACGTCATATACGGCACCCTACGACTCTATCAGGAGTTATGGGACCATACATATATATACATTACATATACATAGATATACACACACACACATATATATATATATATACATATATGATGGAAACCGCGGAGTGGGGAGACCCAAGATGACTTGGGATGAGGTGATAAAAGCCGACCTTACCCAACTACACCTCTCAAAGTCAATGACACACGACCGTGACTTCTGGCGTCACGCAGTAATACAGGGTACCCGACCTCCCATGGGTACATGCTGAAGCATATAAACAATATGCCCCCCCCCCCCACCGCAAGGTGGTCGTGGAGGTGCCACGGCAAAAAAGCACCCAGCCCACACTGTAAAGTGGACGTGTAGGCGCCACGAAAAAGCACCCAGCACTCACTGTAAATGAGGTTGGTGTTAGGAAGGGCATCCAGCTGTAGAAATCAAGCCAGATCAGTTCCTGTATGAGCAAGGCATGGTCAGCCGACCAGACACTGCCCACAACAGGACAACCCGTCTAACCCATGCTAGCGTGGAAGAACGGACGTAAAACGGTGATGATGATGATGATGATGACATATATATAGAGAGCTTATACCGCTGTTGGCCACAAAAGGTTTCTCTCTAAAAATGAAAGGCAGATTGTATGATGCCTGTATACGAACAGCAATGCTACATAGCAGTGAGACATGGGCATTACGTGCAGAGGACCTGTGTAGACTGGAAAGGAACAAAGCTTGCATGCTCCGTTGGATGTGTAATAGTAATATACGTGAACGGCAAAGCATAAATGAACTAAGTGAGAAATTAGGAATAAGAGGGATCAGATGCTGTTTACTTGAGAGAAGACTACGTTGGTATGGCCACGTGATATGCGCATGAAAGATGACAGCTGTATAAAAAAGTGCAGGGCGATCAAAATTGATGGTAGTTACGGAGTAGGTAGACCCAGTAAAACCTGGGACGATCTGATAAATTCCGACCTTACACACTTGCACCTCTCTAAAACAATGTCACTGGACCGAGATCTTTGGCGCTACGCAGTAATACAGAAGACCTACCTTGCCTATGTACAAAGCGAAACCTACATTCAGTAGAAACCTCTTAACCAAATATATACCCCAATCCACTACCCCTACCCTATCCTCCCACTCCCACCAACACCACCCTCTCTCTGTAGAGTTGGTACCACAATATCCAGTCCAAATAAATGAGATAATGAGATCGAGATTGTGTAGGTGTCACGAGAAAAAAACACACAGTCCACGCTGTAATGTGGCCGTGTAGGTAACACGGTAAAAACCTCTCAGTTCCACACTGTAAATGTGGTTGGTGTTAGGAAGGGCATCCAGCCGTAGAAAACCTGCCAGATAGTCCTATACGAGTGAGACACGGTCACCCGACCAACCTTGCCTCGTGGGGCAACTCCCGTCTAACCCATGTTAGCGTGGAAAATGGACGTTATACGAAGATGATGATGATGATTATACATGCATATATATGTATGTATCATCATCATCATTATCATTTTACGTCTGTTTTTCCCTGCTTGCAAGGGTTGGATGGGTCCTATTCAGCACAGCATCTCTCTACTTGTCACGGTCCTTCGTCATCTCCTTGGTGAGTTTCAGCGATCTGAGGTCTGCTCTCACCACCTCCGCCCATGTTTTTCGTGGTCTACCTCTACTGTGTCTTCCTTCTATTGGGATTTCTTGGCCTTTCTTTACCCAGCGGTCATCCTCCATGTGCATCACATGTCCATACCATCTCAGCCTTCTCTCCTGCAGACCACAACTTATCCCTCTTATACCCAGTTTCTTTCTCAACTCGTCTATATATGTATGTGTGATGGTATGTGTAATTGTGTGTATGTAAAGAGTACTTACCAACACTCTTCTAATAAATAAACAAATATCTTCAATAGAATTCCAGATGACTACTAATGTTCTGCAATGTCAAGGGTTAAATATACCAGAAACAAAATCTGGGGCATGTCAGTGTGTTGTGAAAAAGAAATTTCTACATTACCATCAGAATCCTTTATTGAATGAGGGAGCCTTTCAGTTCAATTTGTCAGATGGAAAAAAAAAAAAACTTTCCATTTTGACTGATAGACTTGCTCTATTACTCTGTTATGTGTTCCAACCAGCAGGCTGAGGCCATGCTGGGGCACCGCCTTTTATTTGAGAAATTAAAAAAATTATTTTTACTTTTTCATTATTCTATTTCAAAGTACTCAAATATATTCCTAAGATAAAATTACATAAAAATAATAAAGAATTTAATATTTAATCAAACATATAGAAAAAGAAAGTTGTATTGGAAAGGACTACAAATGACATAAATGAGAGGAAAAAGAGGGAAAAGAGTAAGGACTATTAGGCAACAGAAGAAAGAAAGGGGAAGGGGAAAGGGTGACAGACACTACACCTAAATCAGAGCGGTGGTTCAGCTGTGCCCCATGTACAAAATGGCAAAGGCATTTCCATAGACAATGACCAGCAACATCTGCTGTAACAGCCACGCCACCTTACGGGGGTCCCTTTCTCAGACTGGCTGCTGCATAAGATTCACCTCTACCATATCTACCACTTCTGTCATCTTATATCTGAAGCCAATGAGAGAGAGCTTCTGTGTGGCTGCTAGAAATAGCAGCCAAATCTCCTTTAAATCACACTCTAATGTCTTGGAGAAAAAAAAGAACACACAGGATAATGTAGTTCTGTTATTTTTGTATATAGGAAAAAGACTGGATGGCATGATTATAGCTGGATTATTTTTAGCCATAGATCCACTTGATTGGAACTGACCTGGGACTAAATAACAGTTTCTAATTTAAACACAAAGCCATCAATTTAGGGGGAATCATAAGGGAGCAGTAATTATATCAACTAGTGGATTGGCAGTATTAGTAGAGCATTGGACATCATGCTTTCAAGTATAGAGTTACGTCCCTTTACGTTCTGTGTTCAAATCCCGCTGAGGTTAGCTTTGCCTTTCATCCTTACGGGGTCGATAAAATAAAGTACCAGTAACACACTAGGGGTGATTTAATGACTTTCCCCTCCCCTCAAAATTGCTGGCCTTATGCCTAAAGTAGAAATGACTAATTATATCAACTGGTACTTTATTAATCTTGAGTGGATGAAAGGCAAAGTTGGTTTTAGTGGGATTTGAACTCAATGTAAAGAACCAGAACAAATACTGCTAAGCATTTGTCTGATACTCTAATGACTCTGTCAATTCACTACCCTACCTGAGATTAAATAACAACAACAACAACAATAAGAACTACCAAGACACTTTCATTTCTTGTCACCATCTCCACCTCTCCACCTCTATCTTTTATAAACCTATCAACTCTTGTTCCTATTTCTATTTCATGTCAACCCATCCCAGTCACACTAATCTCTTAATTATAATTCCTCTTCATCCACTGCCTCTGTAGCTGAGACTCTTGTCCTTCAAGGTCCAGTCAACCAATATGACCCACTTCTTCCTACAAAAGTTACTCCTTAATTAACCTTTGCCAATACTCACTGTCATGGTTTTGTCAGTGACTGCAATTCTGCCCTCTTGTTTGTGTATCTGTGTATATTAACCTCATCATCATGTCACATGGGTTACAAATATTATCACGGTCCAAGACATAGTAACTAAACCTTGTTCATGTTCCATGTTTTGGCATGGTTTCTACAAATGGATGCCATTCCTAATGCAAACCACTTTACAGAGTGTATTGAGTGTATATTATTGTGTCACCAGTACTACCAGATTTCAATGTGCCCTACATGAATACTTTTTGTGTGTCACCATCACTAGAGACATTGTCAGGTTATCAAGTTAGAGTATTATCCACATTATATACTTTATTTTATGTATTTGTTTTGCAAGTTTCTTGACACGCAATTGTGTTAAAACCACAGAAAGACAGGATGAAATAAATAAAACAAAATCAAAATAAGGAGAAGACACAAAGTAGCAAACATAATCATTGAGAATGCCATAGATTGTGTGATGAAAGAACTTTGACAACTAAATAACCATTCAGTTTCTAAACTAACTAAAGAATAGATTAGTTACCTGATGAATAATGAAATCAAAATGAAACTAAACTGGTGCATGTGTTTTTACTGACAGTATCATCCTTCCAATATATAAATCGAGATCTTTGGCATTATGTAGTAATACAGAAGACATGTCTTTCCATGTGCACAGACTCAAACATACTAGTAGGCCCCTCCTAACCACTATACCACCCACCCACTTCTACCCACACCACCCTTATACTGTGAACAAAACATATCCAGCCCACACTGTAAAGTGGTCATGTAGGTATCATGACAAAAACCACCCAGCCCACACAGTAAAGTGGTTGTGTAAGAGTCACGGCAAAAAGCATCCAGCACACACTTTAAATGTGGTTGGATTTAGGAAGGACATCCAGCCATAGAAACCTAGCCAGAAACAGTCTTGTATGAGTATGACATGGTCACCTGACCCAACTTACCTCAAATGGAACGACCTGTCTAACCCATACTAACATGGAAGATGGACATTAAACAATGATGATATATCCTGATGGAATCTTTTTTCTCCTCAAACTTCCAACCTCCTCTTTCTCCAAACTTGGCCCTTTTCTGATGAAGGACTAATGCCCGATATGTTGAAACATCTATTTTCCTTTTCTAATAAGCATCCAACTAATATGACAGTGGATTGGCAGTATCGGTAGAGGGTTCGACGCCATGCTTTCCAGCATAGTTACGTCCCTTTACGATCTGAGTTCAAATCTCGCTGAGGTTAACTTTGCCTTTCATCCTTATGTGGTCGATAAAATAAAGTACCAGTAATGCACTGGGATAATTGCTGGCCTTGTGCCAAAAGTAGAAACAATTATTATATCTCTGTGTTTGTCATGTTTATCTAACCTTATTATTAGAATTCAATGAAAATTCAATGAAGTGTAGATATGAATATCTTGTCAGAACAAAGTGAAATTTGTTTTTGTGGAAAGGTGATATCTTATTACATGTCGTTGAGTATTCAATACCTGCAGGGTCATATATATAAAAGTTGAACATTGTTTAATTTATATATATATATGGAAGCACATGGCTTAGTGTTTAGAGCATTGGGCTTGCAATCGAAAGGTTGTGAGTTCAATTCTCAGACCTGGTGATGTTGTTTCCTTGAGCAAGACACTTTATTTCACATTGCTCCAGTTTACTCAGCTGTAGAAATGAGATGATAGGGACTGGGGTCCCTATCATTCCACTGCAAAGTGGTCGTGGAGGTGCCATGGCAAAAAAGCACCCAGCACTCACTGTAAATGAGGTTGGTGTTAGGAAGGGCATCCAGCTGTAGAAATCAAGCCAGAATCAGTTCCCATCCCACCCTTGCAAGCAGGGAAAAGCGGACGTAAAATGATGATGATGTTGATGATGATATATACAGGGTGTCCCCCAAAAATGCATACATACCTAAGGGTAAATATAGTAAGTACAGTGAACTTTTTAAAATTTATTGTAAAACTTTTTCTCTATTTGCTAAACCTTGATTATATATGTTCTGGCTCATTAATTTATTAACCTGCCATAGAACCACATTGGCATACGGTTGGATAATACATGTATCCCTATATGCATTTTTTGCATGTAGGAAAACATACTTTATTAATATTAATCTCCCCTAAGATCAAGATAACATTTTGGTTGTTTTAACTGCTGCTATTTCTAGTGGCAGGACATTGACCTTTCCACCCTTGCCTTCTATCTTTACACACGGCACTAGACAAGATTGTTTCTTTATCATACAGTCTCATCTGGGAACAGTTCTGTATGGCGCCAGTTCGTGATTTGAATTTGGGAATTTTATATTCTCCGAGTGAGAAGAACCCTCCTTCTCAATGGTAGTCCACATGGATTATCCATTTATTTTGAGACTTGAAACCGCACGGTAAGGGTAAATATAGTAGGTACAGTAAACTTTAAAAAATTTATTTTAAAACTTTTTCTCTATTTGCTAAACCTTGATTATATATATATATATATATATATATGAGTTTCAGAAGATCCCGTTAAGGGTGAAAGCAGTGATTCTTTGCTTAAACTTAAATCTGTTCTTATAATAAATAAATAAATATATATATAAATCTTTAAGTCGTTTGGAAGCCTCGACAATGCAAATGGGTAAATCTCCGGGTAACAAGATCCGGTGGTGGAGAGAGAGATGTAAGTGGGTGTACGTTGAGATGTGTGGTGTGTATAAGATGTGTAAGATGTGTAGAAGAATGAAGGGAAGATTATAAAGGATAAAACAACACAAGAGAGAGTTACCTTGGGAGAGATTTAATAGTCCCTATATATTTCGGATTCACATCCATCAACTGGGGTTTTTTTCTGGGGTGGGGGAAAGGTTGTCTGTCGGACAGGTGCGAAACGCGTCCTCCGCTGTTTGTTGTTTTGAATATCTGAGGTATTCGGCAGAGCGCGCGTGCGCGTGTAATGGGGTCGGTCGGGCAGAGGTCAGCGGCCGAATGAGGGAGTGGGGTGGCGCTAGCTGTCAGTCCATTCTCTGCCTGTTTGTTAAATGTTACTGTGTGTGTGTGTGCGTGTGTTGTTGTCTCGCTTGAGTGTGTGTGTGTGCGTGTGTTGTGCCTTGTTCCTCTGTATTGGCAGTGTAATATGTTCATATGGTGGAATGCTACTGTGTGCGTGTGCGTGTGTGTGTGTAGTTGTCTCGTTTGTGTGTGTGTGTGTGTGTGTGCGTGTGTTGTGTGTTGCTGCATCGTTTGTTAACTTAAACCAGCCATCTCATTTCGCTTCTCTCTGATCGGTTGTTTATTTGCGGTTGCAGGCGTTTGATAAAAAGCGCTTCCTTGATACGTAACGTGCCAACGTTTCTTTCAGTCGCTAGAATTGTGACAATGGGCCTTCCGTCTTTGTTTCCGCATTTGTCTATGTGTTTCCGGAAAGACGAGGCCCTGGTTTTAGTGTGTTCCTTGATCCGGATGTGCAACGGCCGGATTGTGCTACCTATGTAGTATTGGTTGCACCTGTCACATTCTATCTTATACACGACGTATGTGCGTAGGCAACAGTTCGCATGGCGTATCGGGCAGTCTCTGAGGGAGCATGCGTCAGTAGATTTCCCGGGTTTCCTGGAAGAGGCATCTTCGCAGGGAGGGGTCCGAGTGGGCCAGATGGATGTCGAGACCCTCCCTCCGTATAGCCTTGCGGATAGCGTTGGTGGTATTCTCGCCCAGGTGTGGCATTTTAAGGAAGCACTTGCTTTGGGTGCCTCTCTGTCTCTTGTGTCTGGTGTCTCCTATTCTGTCTGTGATCGAGGTAGGGTACCCGTTCGTCTCCAGCACCTCGAGGAATCGCTTGGTATGAGTGACACCACTCGCGGGATCGCTGCATCTGTTTTTGATTCGCGCGATCTCGTTCGTGATGTATCCTCTTTTGGCACTGTTAGGGAGGGCGGACTTGTAGTGAACGAACAGGTCCCTGCAGGCTGCTTTTCGGTAGAAGTTGCAGTGGATCCTTCCCTGTTCCGTGATGTTGATTCGGAAGTCGAGGAGGGCAAGTGACCCGTCTTCGTTGGGGTGTTCAACACTGAAGTCAATGTTCTCGTCCGTGTTGTTGAACGTCTCATAGATTCTGTTCGCCGTGTCTTGGGAAGATGTGAGGATGAGGATATCGTCCACGTACCTTGAGAAAAAGGCTACGGCGTTGGGGTGGCAGGCGTTGAGTGCCTTGCGTTCGAGGTTCTCCATGTAAGAGATCGCTAGCACACCTGATGGGCTTGATCCCATGAGCAATCCCGAGGTTTGTTGGTATGTTTGGTCAAGGAATCCGAAGTAGGTGTTGTCGATGGCGATGGATAGGAGTTGGTGAATGTCAGTGGTGGTGAGCCCGACGCAGTGTAGGTCGGTGGATTGGACGCGTTCCATTAGTATATTGACGGCCGGGAGCGCCGGGACCGAGGTGTAGAGGGCGACTACATCAAGGCTGAAGGCATATCTGTTATTCCTTCTGGTGTCGGGATCCATTTGATGCAGGCGCTTCAACACCTCCTCGGAGCTGTTAACGTGTCCCGGCAAGGTGTCTAAGATGGGTTTGAGTATTCTGGCTAGGAATATAAGATAGAATGTGTATAAGATAGAATGTGACAGGTGCAACCAATACTACATAGGTAGCACAATCTGACCTTTGCACATCCGGATCAAGGAACACACTAAAACCAGGGCCTCGTCTTTCCGGAAACACATAGACAAATGCGGAAACAAAGACGGAAGGCCCATTGTCACAATTCTAGCGACTGAAAGAAACGTTGGCACGTTACGTATCAAGGAAGCGCTTTTTATCAAACGCCTGCAACCGCAAATAAACAACCGATCAGAGAGAAGCGAAATGAGATGGCTGGTTTAAGTTAACAAACGATGCAGCAACATGCAACACACGCACACACACACACACAAACGAGACAACTACACACACACACAGTAGCATTCCACCATACGAACATACTACACTGCCAATACAGAGGAACAAGGCTACAACACACGCGCACACACACACACACTCAAGCGAGACAACAACACACGCACACATACACACAGTAACATTTAACAAACAGGCAGAGAATGGACTGACAGCTAGCGCCACCCCACTCCCTCATTCGGCCGCTGACCTCTGCCCGACCGACCCCATTTCACGCGCACGCGCGCTCTGCCGAATACCTCAGATATTTAAAACAACAAACAGCGGAGGACGCGTTTCGCACCTGTCCGACAGACAACCTTTCCCCCACCCCGGAAAAAAACCCCAGTTGATGGATGTGAATCCGAACTATATAGGGACTATTAAATCTCTCCCAAGGTAACTCTCTTGTGTTGTTTTATCCTTTATAATCTTCCCTTCATTCTTCTACACATCTTACACATCTTATACACACCACGCATCTCAACGTACACCCACTTACATCTCTCTCTCCACCACCGGATCTTGTTACCCGGAGATTTACCCATTTGCATTGTCGAGGCTTCCAAACGACTTAAAGATATTTACTTATTATTCCACAATGCTTCAAGCAAACTTCAATACTCTCTTATATATATAAATAAAGTGGGAGGCACATGGCTTAGTGGTTAGAGCATTGGCCTTGCAATCGAAAGGTTGTGAGTTCAATTCTCAGACCTGGTGATGTGTTGTTTCCTTGAGCAAGACACTTTATTTCACATTGTTCCAGTTTACTCAGCTGTTTACTAGGGTCCCTATCATTCCACTGCAAAGTGGTCGTGGAGGTGCCACGGAAAAAAAGAACCCAGTCTACACTGTAAATGAGGTTGGTGTTAGGAAGGGCATCCAGCTGTAGAAATCAAGCCAGAATCAGTTCCCATCCCACCCTTGCAAGCAGGGAAAAGCGGACGTAAAATGATGATGATGATGATTCACTCATCGAGCCACATCGTTGAAGGTAGTCACTCAAATATGTATCTGCGACTATGTTTAAATATATATATGTCCTTATGACTTTGTTCTATACTCGCTTACGCTTGAGTAAATTTTAGGAGGTAACTAATTGCTTCTTCTATCAACTTACCTGCCACTGGCCTACCCTTCACAACACTTCTATCTTGACCGCTAGCCACATGATGTTTTTCACCCCTTTTGAATTCGTTACTGGCGCAGATTACTTTAGAAAATTTGGTCCTAACTGAGGGAGTCTCTTGAAAACCTTGGAGCTTCATGGATAAAGCAACGATTAGACATTTCCACAAGGTACGAGCAAAACTATCGATAATCGGGACTGGGAGAATTTATGGTAACGTTTATCTATTTTTTTAATTCAAACTTACATTTTAGACTTAGCTCCATTTAATTGATTATTTGTCTAGTTAATTTCTATGGACTAAGATGAAAGACTAGATAAATTTTATCTGACTGTTCCTCATAAAGAAATATTGATAACATTTATCTGTTATTTCTTCAAAGTTACATTTTAAACTTAGCTCCGTTTAAATGATTATTTATCTAATTGATTTTTACCGACTAAGAAGAAAAAAATTGGATAAATTTCGTGTGATTATTCTTCGAACTTATTATAGCGAGATTACTGGGTAGTATGAATGTAACAAGGAATACATTGTTTGTGTGTATAATATTTAATTAACAATGGTAGATAGTATAGTTGACATGTCAAAGTAATGGATGATAGAATGAAACAAAGTTAGTCGTTACCGTTTTGATTGCCAGGCAAACGCGGCTGGCAGAGGACGCCTGGCTAAGGCCAGCCAGGCGCCAGAAGGCCAAATGAGAGGCAGAGCCAAATGAGAGAGTGAGAACTTAAAGTTGTTAGTTTTATAGGGTTCTGACCGGAAGTTACAGAAAGGGTTCTACTTCCCGTCTAGATGTTAATCCAAACAAGGGAGACAACCGCTACATTATAATTATATATATACTAGCAGAGTGGCCTGGCGTTGCTTGGGGTTCTAAACATAGATTGGCATGATTATACCTCCTTTCTGAAACAGTACAGAGAAGTACAGAATACCGGGATGGTGTCTACATTTTGTGCTTCTAAAAAAAATTTGTCGTAGGTTACCAGGAGTTTAACTCAATTGGGTGGAAAATAGCAAAGATAATACGTCAGCAATGAGAACAATATTTGCTCTAGGGTTTTTATATATTTGATATATATTTATCCTTATTGAGCCTCATGAAATAAATACGTTTGTTTATATTTTGTTATTGGGTAAGCAAAGATATCTGTTCACGAATATATAATTATATATATATATATTAAAATAACAGATGTGTGTTAGTAAAAGGCTGATAAATTTTTTTAAAAGCTGGTACAATTTGCTAGAAAAATATGCCCTTTGCTCATGAATGACCAAGGGTTTTGCATCTAGAAAGTTCCTCACCAAGGCACGACACCAGGTAAGGTGTTTTTGTGGAAAACCAGCACTTGCCCATGCATACCAGCCTCCCCTCTCCATGCCACCAATGTTGTCCAAGGGAAAGGCAATGTCTGATACAGCTTGACACCAGTGATGTCGCAACTCATTTCTACAGCTGAGTAAACTGGAGCAACAGGAAATAAAATGTCTTGCTCAAAGACACAACACATGACCTGGTCCACTTGTTATGGTCCTTCGTAATCTCCTCCATGAGCTTCATCGGTCTGAGGTCTCACCACCTCTACCCATGTTTTTCGTGGCCTTCCTGTTCTGTGTCTTTCTTCTACTGAGATTTCTTGGCACTTCTTTACCCAGTGGTCATCCTCCATCACATGTCCATACCAACACAGTCTTCTTTCCCACACACTACAGCTTATCCCTCTTATACACAGTTTCTCACTCAACTCATCTATACTTGGTCGTTCATGCACATTGACATTGCACATCCAACTGAGCAAGCTTGTTTCATTTCGCCCATGATTGGTTGTTCACGCACATTGACATTGCACATCCATTGGAGCATGCTTGCTTCATTTCTCTCCAGCTGTTGCATATCTTCTGTAGTTGTTGCCCATGTCTTACTACTATGCAGCATCATGCATCTCACACAGGCATCATATAACTGGCCTTTTGTTCGTAGGGAGAAACCATTTTTTGTCAACAGAGGCAGCAGCTCCCTAAATGTCTTCCAACCCACCCTTATTCTAGATACTATGGCCTTGGAGCACTCTCCTCCTTTGCTAATCTGATCATCTAGGTATCGGAAGCTATCAACCACCTCTATAGATCCTATCTGCATTTGAAAAATGTGTCTATCACTGCGACTTCTACTGTCAAGTTTCCCTGAACATCTACTGTATATATAGTTTTTACTACCTGTTAAATTGCCTGCTATCCCCTAGATCTCTTATGTACCCAAGATCTGCATTGTATACATTATTTAGAATTTATGCCAACTCCTTATCTACATATCGACATGGCCTCTTTCCTGATGGAATCAGAGTTTTGTTCTCTTTCCTACTTATCAACACTTTAGTCTTAGCTAGATTCACTCTCAGCCCTCTTGATTCTAACTGCTGTTTCCATAGCTAGAATTTATTCTCTAGCTCCTCTACTGATTCTACTATATGTACAAGATCGTCGGCATAGAGAAGTTCCCATGGGCAGCCAATCTTAAACCCCTCTGTTATGGCTTGGAGAACTATAATGAACAAGAGTAGGCTGAGGATCGAACCCTGATGCACTCCTATTTGTATCTGGAATTCCTCACTAAACTCCATTCCTACTCTCACTTTACTGACAGCACCTCTGTACATAGCATGCACTGTCCTCACAAGTCATTCCTCTACACCTATATATATATATATACACACACATACATATATGTGTGAGTGTATCTGTCTGTCTGTTTCAGTGTATATGTATATGTGTATATATATATATATACACACACACACATATATATATATATATATCTTTGAAGTTATCTCTTCCTCCTTCAGAGTTGCTAACAGCTGCTAGGGTTTTGTTTTCCTTCTCTGTCTGAGAGCATAGTTTCAATGAATTAATTAATCTGTACAGCATTCAGTACACTTAACCTAATTGACGAAATCTATGTATGTTTAAAACATGCATATTTAACTTATATATATAACTAGCTGGCCCGTCCGGCTGGCGCCCGGCTACCATTGGCGTGTTCTACGGGATCCGGATATATATATAGTTGGCGTACCTAGCTTCGCTTGGATAAACAGACGATAAGCCGTCTGTGTAGTATAGTATTACTGTTGAAAATATATAGTACTAGCAGTGGTACCCGACGTTGCACGGGCAAGGTATTTTGGAATGCGGGCCGCCAACAGACCTAATCGTGGAAAAACTGCATGCCTGGACAATATGTAAAGAAAATAAACCGAATACTCTGATGGCTGGATAATCTTTAAGATTTAACTCGATGAAGCAGGAAAAATGCAGGTTTTCACCTAATGCGGGCCCTAGGGGATCAAGAAAATGAATTTTTTTATATACATAATATGCCTTTAAATTTCGGGAAAATTGGCTAGACGTAACGCCTCCAAAAAACCCTAAAAAGCTGAAAAATGAAGTTTTTCACCTAATGCGGGTCCTAGGCCATAAAAAAGTTGGATTTTCTTTGCTCACCCTATGAAGATGAGACTGACTAATACATAGTTACAATTTCAAGGAAATTAGTCTGACGTAACGCCTCAAAAAACCCCAAAAAGCTGAAAAAAACGCAGTTTTTCACCTAATGCGGGCCCTAGGGGATAAAAAAGTTGAATTTTTTTATGTGCATAATATGCCTTGAAATTTCGGGAAAATCGACTACACGTAACGCCTCAAAAAAGCCCTAAAAAGCTGAGAAAATAAGTTTTTCACCTAATGCAGGCCCTAGGCCATAAAAAAACTTGGATTTTCTTTGCTCACCGTATGAAGAAAAGACTGACTAATACATAGTTAAAATTTCAAGGAAATTAGTCTGACGTAACGCCTAAAAAAAAACCTAAAAAGCTTTTAAAAAAGCAGTTTTTCATCTAATGTGGGCCCTAGGGGGTCAAAATGTTGAATTTTTTTATGTGCATAATATGCCTTGAAATTTCGGGAAAATCGACTACACGTAACGCCTCAAAAAAGCCCTAAAAAGCTGAGAAAATAAGTTTCTCATCTAATGCAGACCCTAGGCCATAAAAAACTTAAATTTTCTTTGCTCACCGTATGAAGAAAAGACTGACTAATACATAGTTACAATTTCAAGGAAATTGGTCTGGCGTAATGCGGTCCCTAGGTCATTGAAAATTTGAAATTTCTTTTGCTCAGAACACTCCCTGAAACATAAGTATTACATGTGTAAAGTTTGAAAACAGTCGGTTGGGTGTTTCTCGAGTTTTAGGGATTCAAACTCTCAGACTCACACACAGACAGACATCCTCAGTTTTATATATATAGACTAGCAGAAAACTACCCGGTGGGCGGTTTTCTGCTAGCAAATCTATTGTATATACTGATATTGTTGAGATTTGGATGAGAAATGTTTTCGGCACCACATGTTCACCGTCTCTCGGTGTGTCTTTTATGCATGTATAAATATATATGTTATCTATACGGTGAAATCTTTGAAATAAATATATGTTAAAACGAAAAAGGAGAAAATAAATAACTGGCGGTTAGAAAAAATATTCCTATGAAATTTTAATCATACCATTAGGTGTGAATAAGGAAATATTTTTTTATTGTCAAAACAAATGTTCAAAAGTTAAACTTCAATTTTTTGAATTATTTCCAATTTTTTCATGAAATTGAACACTGGACATTGGCTGCTGGAAATGGAAATTAAATCGTATTTAATTGTATTTAAATTTTAACCTTATTTTATTATTTATATTTTTTCAATAAGAAATTAAAAAAAACAACAACAAAAATTGAAGAAAAAATTGAACAAATCAAACGTAGGTTATGGAACTGCGCAATCTGATTAATAAATTACCTCATCAGCAGCAACCTTCTTCAAATGGTCCTTATTATCAACAGCAACAACCACAAATTCAATGGCAACCTTCTTCAAACCACAAATTCAATGGCAACCTTCTTCGCATGGTGTCAAGTCAGAACCGCCTCGAACTGGTTACTTCTGGCTTGTGCAAGGTGTCTCTATAGCAACCAGCGATTCCATCGGCCTCAGTGACCAAAGTCAGTGGAGAGGGGAAGGTAATGTTTCTATAGCACGTGTTTTAGCGTCTATTCACTCTCTCTCTCTCCCTCTCTCCCTTCCGCTATCCCCCTCTCGTAGTCTGTCTCTTTCTTTCACTCTCACTCTCTCTCTACGCACGTGTTTCTATCTCTCTCTACGCACGTGCTTCTACTGTCGGACAGACAGAGCGAGAAATTGCTGGTTATATATATAAGTAGATAGTATAGTATAGTATTACTGTTGAAAACATATAGTATAGTATAGTATGACTGTTGAAAATATATAGTACAGTATTACTGTTGAAAATATATAGAATAGTAGTACTGTTGAAAATATCTTGTATAGTATAGTATTACTGTTGAAAATATATAGTATAGTATTACAGTTGAAAATATATATTACAGTATAACTGTTGAAAACATATAGTGTAGCATAGTATTACTGTTGAAAATATATAGTATAGTACAGTATTACTGTTGAAAATATATAGTATAGTACAGTATTACTGTTGAAAATATATAGTATAGTATTACTGTTGAAAATATATAGTATAGTATTACTGTTGAAAATATATAGTAAAGTACAGCATTACTGTTGAAAATATATAGTATAGTATTACCGTTGAAAATATATAGTACAGTATTACAGTAGAAAATATATAGTACAGTATTACTGTTGAAAACATATAGTATAGTATTACAGTTGAAAATATATGGTATAGTATTACTGTTGAAAATATATAGTATAGTATTACTGTTGAAAATATATAGTATAGTATTACTGTTGAAAATATATAGTACAGTATTACTGTTGAAAATATATAGTATAGTATTACTGTTGAAAATATATAGTATAGTATTACTGTTGAAAATATATAGTATAGTATTACTGTTGAAAATATATAGTACAGTATTACTGTTGAAAATATGTAGTATAGTACAGTATTACTGTTGAAAATATATAGTATAATATTACTGTTGAAAACATATAGTGTACTATAGTATTACTGTTGAAAATATATAGTATAGCTGACCGGTCGGGCTGGCGCCCGGCTACGCATTTTATCTTTTCAGGAATCCCCCCTACACTCCAGTTTGAATAGTTTTTAGGATTCCCAAGTTCAGCAGCCAGTACGTTAAAGAAAATTGATAGTTACAACAATAAAGGCTGAACAGAGCACACATTTTTTAACAAACAATAATTTGTACAACCATAATGGAAATTCAAAGTAACAGAAAATATTTAAATTACATTGTTAGAGCCTCAGAGTATACAATATTTTTTATTCGGCCCTCCGGAGCAAAGATGAAGAGATTGTTTGGCGAGCTCACCCTAGAGCATCCTACATACAATTGATCATGGGAGAATGCTGATTTCGTAGCTCGTCTCGCGGAGAAGCTCTGTAGACGTTGACCTCTGGACACTCCTGTCTGGAGCAGGTAAGCTGTAGTGACTTAGAGGCCTACCACCAATCTCCAGGACACTGTTTTCAAGACAAATGAGCGCCTCATTGAAAACGACATCGTATGTTACGTTTGATTGTGTCTGCGTGTGCGGTGGAGGATGTCCTCAGCTAGACTTTCACGGTGGTTGTTCCACAGTGTGAGTGGGTCCGCGAGATCGCAGTTGTGCAGCATAATAGCAAAAGTTTTTGCAGCTGAGAAGGGACTTTAGCAGTTGCTGCTTCTTGCAGGGTGAGGTGCCAATAGCTGTGATCGTGTAACATACCACGCATTTGGCAAGCCAAACGATAAGTGGAACATTGATGGCCATTGAGGGTTCTCAGGTCTTGGAAAGACTGTGGTCCTCTAACCTCGAACAGTAACAATGACGATAAGCCGTCTGTGCTTTCGTGAAATAAATAGGTTTTTGTTTTTGTGTATGCAAAAATATCTGTACACGATTATATATTAAAATAACAGATTAAAGTTTAAGCAAAGAATTGGTGCTTTCACCCTTAACGGGATCTTCTGAAACTAAAAAAATCTGTCTGTGAATGCAGAAGTAAATATTTTGAAAAACGTTATCTAATGCAGACAGCCAGACATACAGAGAGATATTATAAGTGTGCTACGTTATAGCTATGTATCTATCTAAAAAGACAGACTGAGAAAAAGAGGGGAATGTTGTGCGACGTCATAAGAAAAAGTGAGGAATGACGTATTACCGGAAGTGTTGACATTTGAAATTTTAAAGAAGTGAATATTTAAATAATGTCTTTAACCTTTTAACAATATTCAGTAGAGAAAAATACCCTCACATTTTTACTTGGAAAAAGTTACATCTATGGTGCAAATTTGGTGCTGTTTGGTCCAGCCTTTTGGCGGAAAGTTTGTTACCTACATACGGCCGTCAGCTTTATAGTATAGATAGTACAGTATTACTGTTGAAAATATATAGTATAGTATCACTGTTGAAAATATATAGTACAGTATTACTGTTGAAAATATATAGCGTAGTATAGAATTACTGTTGAAAATATATAGTATTGTATTACTGTTGAAAATATATAGTATTGTATTACTGTTGAAAATATATAGTATAGTATGACTGTTGAAAATATATAGTATAGTATTACTGTTGAAAATATATAGTATAGTATTACTGTTGAAAATATATAGTATAGTATGACTGTTGAAAATATATAGTATAGTATTATTGTTGAAAACATATAGTATAGTATTACTGTTGAAAATATATAGTATAGTATGACTGTTGAATACATATAATGTAGTATAGTATTACTGTTGAAAATATATAGTATAGTATAGTGTTACTGTTGAAAATATGTACACGAATATATAATTATATATATATATATATATATAATTAATTAAAAGTTGGTTAGAAGCGAAGTCAATGCAGACAGACAGCGAGATATAAGTGTGCGACGTTATAGCTATGTATCTATCTAAAAAGACAGTAAGAAAGAGAGAGGAATGTTGTATTATATATATTATTTATATTATAAAGCTGACGGCCGTATGTATGTAACAAACTTTACACCAAACGGCTGGAAAAAAGCACCAAATTTGCACCATAGATGTAACTTTTTCCAAGTAAGAAAGTGAGGGAATTTTTGTCTTCTAAATTTCGTTAAAAGATTAAAGATATTTTATCGTTTATTTAAATATTCACTTCTTTAAAATTTTCAAATGTCAGCACTTCTGGTTAAACGACATTCCTCTCTCTTTCTTAGTCTGTCTTTTTAGATAGATACATAGCTATAACGTCGCACGCTTATAATATCTGTCTGTCTGGCTGTCTGTCTGCATTGACTTTGCTTCTAACCAACTTTTAATTAATTCACTGCAAAGATACCGCACGCCCTCTCAATAATTAATTATATATCATCATCATCATCATCATTATTTTACGTCCACTTTTCCCTGCTTGCAAAGGTGGGACGGGAACTGATTCTGGCTTGATTTCTACAGCTGGATGCCCTTCCTAACACCAACCTCATTTACAGTGAGTGCTGGGTGCTTTTTTGCCGTGGCACCTCCACGGCCACTTTGCAGTGGAATGATAGAGACCCCAGTCCCTATCATCTCATTTCTACAGCTGAGTAAACTGGAGCAATGTGAAATAAAGTGTCTTGCTCAAGGAAACAACACATCACCCGGTCTGAGAATTGAACTCACAACCTTTCGATTGCAAGATATATATATTTTTTTTTCTCAGACGATCCCATTAAGGGTGAAAGCCGCGATTCTTTGCTTAAACTTTAATCTGTTATTTTAATAAATATATATATAATTAGTAATAATAATAAATGTGAAGACTAAAATCCAAAGAGGGCTCAATAAGGATAAATATGTATCAAATATATAAGAACCCTAGAGCAAATATTGTTCTCATTGCTGACGTATTATCTTCGCTTTTTTCCGTTCAGTGTCAGGGAATGTATGTCTGGGTGTCTTCACGAACCAAAGTATCGTCTCTCTGTTTTCCTTCGATTGCAACGTTTTTCGAAATATTTACTTCTGCGTTCACAGATTGATTTTTTTAGTTTCAGAAGATCCCGTTAAGGGTGAAAGCAGCGATTATTTGCTTAAACTTTAATCTGTTATTTTAATATATAGATATATATATATATATAAAATACAAGAAGGTAGTACAGCATAATCGAAGCTCTGGTTGCGGGTATATATATAATTATATATTCGTGTACAGATATTTTTGCATACATATTTATTTCATTGTTACTGCCGATATGCCACCCAAAAAGTCCCATCCTGGCCGCAAGATCAGATTTTCCGGAAGAAAAAATGTTACTAGAGCAACAGAGAGACTAAGCTTCGCGATTACCATCAACAAAGCTCAGGATCAAACCCTAAATGTGGCTGGCCTTCATCTGGGAAAACCATGGTCAATTGTATGTAGGATGCTCTAGGGTGAGTTCGTCAAACAATCTCTTCATCTTTACTCCTAAGGGTCGAACAAAAAATATTGTATACTCTGAGGCTCTAACAATGTAATTTATGTATTTTCTGTTACTTGGAAGTTCCATTATGGTTGTACAAATTATTGTAATGTTTGTTAAAAAATGTGTTCTCTGTTCAACCTTTATTGTTGTAACTATCAATTTTTTTTTATCGTACTGGCTGCTGAATTAGGGAATCCTAAAAAACTATTCAAACCCAACATCAGAGCACGTTAACCCCCCGCGGCATCTTTGAACTGGAGTGGAGGGGAGGAAATCCTGAAAAGATAAAATGCCGGACGAGCCAGCTAGTATATAATAAAGTACCAGTAATGTTACATCTATGGTGCAAATTTGGTGCCGTTTGGTTCAGCTGTTTGGTGAAAAGTTTGTTACATACATACGGCCGTCAGCTTTATTAGTATCGATATCAAAATGGACAGTAAGATGAAGGTAACGTAAAAGTTAGTTACCTGGTAATTTTTTTGTTTTGTTTTGTTCATATATATATAGCGAGTCAATTAAATATCGTTAACATTTGAATATTTATATAGAAAAGGAAAGAGTAGAAAAGTCACTGAAATATTTACATATTTCTTATTATAGGTAATTAGTTAAATTCTTCGTTTGCAACTAGCTCCCCTAGCTGAAAGTGTTAAATTCTCAGCGTGCAGCTTGTTTTTTGTTCCTCTTGATGGTGGATTTCATCATGAGAAAGTCCATAGGGGATTTGGCATATGGCCTCTCCAACACCCCAGTTAAAATGCCTGACACCCACCATCCTTTCTCCCTGCAATGTCAAACAATTGAGGGCGACATTTCGGCTGTGGTATGTATGCTGACTTTGAGCGAGACTGTACTCTGGCCCACACTGGATGTCCTAGAAGTGCTCTGTCATAAACACCTTCCTGCCCCCAGCTAACATCAGGGACTTCCAAACCCCAGCTAGTAACCTTTCTTTGAGCACATCTAGAGAGGATGTAGTAGCTGCCCCGAGATCTTTCCCAGGGAGCAGCAGTGGTGGAATGGACGGCCTGTGTCCCAACCACCCCAGAGACCTTATCTCGCCAAATGCTGCTGAGGCAGGAGCACATTGCTCCAGTCAATCAAAACTCTCACCAATTGTCTTCTCCCCACTAACCTACCCTGCCCTGCCTGTGATTTTTTCTTCTCAGTCAGTCTGCCAACTCTGAGAAAGAATGACAGAGGCATCTGTCCCTATCGCAGTGGGTAACGTCTTCTGAAGACTTGCAGCCAAGATAGCTTGCAAGTCAGTCAAAGATGACCTGAGTGAGATGCTAAGCACTGTCCAGCTTGGAGTGGGAATCAAGTGCAGATGTGAGGTTGCAGCTCATGAAGCCAGTCACTCTAATAGAGCACACAAATTCTTCGTCATCCCACCTCATAGTGAAGCTGGATATGAGAAATACTTTCAACAGCGTTAAGCGGGATCATGTCTTAGACGAGCCCCCTCAATATTCCCTCTTGCTCACATCTCATATGGAACACCCAGCATACTCATGGTTGCTCATAATAAGGTCACTTCTGCTAAGGGTGTCATGCAAGGAGACTCACTTTGCCCACTCTTCTTTGCACTGGTAGTTGATGACATTGCCCGCTCTGCCCTTCAGTGTCTGGTACCTGGACGACACGATCCTGGGTGGCTTGGCTGAGTCAGTAGTTGAGGACCTTCAGTTAATGATTCCAGCTCTAAAGCTCCTCAGACATGAAATCAACCCATCCAAGTCTGAGGTGATAAACATTAGCTATGGTGAGGACAAATTCCATGACACCATACTCAACATCTATCCTAACTTTTCTGGGGCTCGGCTAATGTCCAAAGACACTGTCTACATTCTTGGCTCTTCAATTCTCTCAAAGCCATATGAGAGTGCCTGGAGACCAAGCACACGCAGACCTGTTAAGTATGAAGAAGTTGCATCGCATTGATGCACATCCAGCGTTCTTTTACCTGGGGCACTGTTTTGTTCTTCTAAATTCTTGTTCACACTGCATGGGCACCTTACAACCCTCACAAAATCGCCTCGGCGAACTCGATGCCACCATCCAACGTTATGCAGAACTCATCTGCAACATGAGTTATGACAGCACTAATTGGCAACAAGCAAAGCTTCCTGTGAAGTTCGGTGACCTCGACCTCCACTCTGCATCAGATCTGGCATTGACGGCCTTCCTCTCCTCAATCTCCTCCAGTCGTACTCTCAAAATATGGTATCAGCAAGACAACAAAACCTGTCGTGACCTAAGAACTGGAGCAGACTCTGGCCACCTGGACCAGCAAAGGCCTCGCCATCCCTCAGTACAGAAATGTCCAACATAACTGGGATGACATCATGTGCAGGTCTTCCTTTAGGCAGATTGAGTCTGGCTTTGACCAACACCACCTCACCTGCTTCCATTCTGCCTCACAAATAACAGCGCGTGGCTCAACTCGATGCCCTTCTCATTAACCAGTATTCTTCTTAATGATGAGTGCACTCACATCAGACTGGCCCAACACTTCGGCTTCCACATGTGCATGCCACATAAATGTCATTATGGGGGTGTCATTGATGAGTTAGGCCTGCACCCACTGTCATGCTGCCAGAGTGCAGGTTGGTTCCCCCAGCATACTGCTCTCAACGACATATTGGGAAGGAGCCTGGATGCAGTTGGCTTCCCATCACAACTGGAGCCTGTAGGCTGCGACGGTGGTGACAACTAGTGCCCCTAACAGAATTACCCTCTTCCCTTTTAAAGGAGGTAGATCCCTCATCTGGGACGCAATATGCCGTGACATGTTCCCTGCCTTCAATTTAGTCGCCTCGGCCACAAACCCCAGTACTGCAGCCCGCCTTGCAAAGAACAGGAAGACAAGCAAATATAAGGGTTTCTTTAGCTGCTTCCTCTTTGCCCCGATTGCTGTCGAGACCCCATGCATTTTCGGACCCCGGACAGCTGACTTCCTCTATAAAACTGGATCGATAGCAGCCCATCTGAGTGGGGTGGCTGTCGCTGGCCATTGTCTGCAGAAATACCTTTGCTATTTTGGCCACGAGATGCAGCCAAAACAGAACTCTAACCTAAGGTGTAGTCTGTCACCCTCTCCTCTTCCCCCCTTTCTTTCTTTGTCTAATAGTCCCTTCTTCTTCCCTCCTTTCCCCCTCATTTATGACATTTATAGTCCTTTCCAATACTGGCTCCTTTTTCTGTATATTTAACCAATTTGTAGTTACGTCAACAATAAATTCAAATTAAACAAGATAGCGTTTTTCTGAGTATTTAATAGAAACGCAACGAAGCGGCCTTTGCTTTCATCTACGTAACTACATTATTGAATACGGTTTTTTTTTATGGAGCGGAAAATGCCTTCGTAAATGAAAGACAATGGGAGTTCCAAACTTTTGAGAAGAGGAAAAAAGAGGGCGGGGAAATGAAAAGGAAAAAAAGAACTTTGCTTTTCCCCACCGAAAAAGGCAACAAAATTACTATTTGAGTTTTAAGGTATAATAATTGACAATTCCACAAAGGAATAATACATTGCCAAGCAGGAAAATACTTTAAACACAGAAATATTAATACAGAAATACCTGAAGTCGATATATCTACATATCTATCTTTATTTGTATTTTTGTAAGTTAAACACATACACATACATATGTCACAAAACATGCATGATTTAGATGGTTAGCAGAAGTATAAACCTCATCTCTCTCGTAATCAATTTTACTACTAATAAGATAACGATCGTTTTAGATAGAATTTCTCTTTAACTCGCCAGTAAGCGAAAGTAAATATGGACCTACTGCTACTTGATTGCTTGTCTTACTAGCTAGTCTCCAAGTTGAATAATCTGTTACAGAATTACCAATTATATCATAATTATTCTTAAAATTATTTAACGATCGAGAACACTATATTCTATTAGTACTGATTCAGAACGATGTCTGCTAACCCATAGAGTTAATCGCAATTTAGTAGGATACAAACGCCATAAAATATATATCTATATATATATATTTACACATTAGGATATTCATTTTCATACCATTAGGTGGTAATTTTGTATAAAATACAGGATTTGATTTTAAAAATCTTGAATTACGCAAAAGAAAGAACCCGAGTTAAGTAAAATAAGATTTTTGCCCGCATACTGTTGTACTGACGCTATCCGACAATAAAAGAAATATATTAAAAAAAAAACTGCTACAAAGAATTTGAATAATTAGGGTAAAGCCTAAAAAAAAAAGGAACAGAACAGAGATTTGATTGCAAAAGCTGTTGGCGATGAGATACTTATAGCGAAAAACATTGTCGTAAATTACACAACGAAGACTATAAATTCACACAAGGAAAATAACGGAAGTTTATGATAGAAAATAACTTCCGGTTAATTTGTAAACATTGGATGTTACTTTGGTAACAGGCGTTTGTTAGGAAAAAGTTAACTCGGTAATAATGACAGAGTTTCCTCGAGAAGTCTTTATGTGGATCCAGAGCTTAGATCTAAATTCGAAAATTATTGTTCCAAAATGGTAAGTCGCTAACAAAGCCTTGCGCGAGTGAATGAGAAAAAGATGTGATGAGGGTACGGACTGACGGGGCTAGAGAGAGAAAAAAAGATTGAGGCATGTGTGTGTGAGAGAGAGAGTAAGAGAAAGAGAGAGAGCGTGTGTGTTTGTGTGTGCGTATGTGTATGAATATTTATGTCTCAGCTGTTTCTACAAACGTTTAATAAAATTCATTGTGATTTCTAGCATGAATCTTAGTCTTAGTCTTAGATTCTTCCGCACCATTCGGCGCATCGAGCAGTAAGTACTCGCCAACGGTCACGATCAGCGGCAACTTTTTTGAGGCCGTGCCAGGTGATGTTGACTGCCATCAGGTCCTTCCGGAACGTTCGTCGCCAGGTGATCCTTGGGCAACCCCACTCTGTTTACCGCCAGGCGGAGTCCAGTTCATCGCTGTTTTCGAATGCCGTTCATTTGGCAGACGCAGAATATGGCCAGCCAGACGGCACCGATGCTCCGTGATCACTCTCTGAAGCGTCCACGACTCGGCTCTCCGCAGGATCTCCTCGTTTCGCACTCGGTCGCGCCAGGACACACGAAGGATCTTTCGCAGGCACCGCTGGTGGAAAGCGTTCAGCCGTCTCTCTATTTTTGCCGTTCTCTTCCAGGTCTTGCTCGCATAAAGCACTGTCGGCAGCACGATGCTCTTGTACCTTAGCATTTGAATGGAGCCACGAAACGTTGCCACTCGACCTGCTAGAAATACCAGCCATATCTCCTTCAAATCACATCCTGCTGTTTTATTTTTTTAAATAAGTGAAAGAATACACTCTGGTCATACGTCTGCTCAAGCAAAGCTTCCCTAGGGTTAAAAAACATCTAGTATTTATTTTCTAGGCTTTGGAAGGTGGAAAGGGTAAGTCGAATTTGGGAAGGATTTGAATTCCGTTGACTTTTTGAGATAAGTTAATATTTATATCATGGTTCGGCTCCTCCAAGCGAAGATTTATGTAGGGAGGCCAGCCCACATCTATTGCAGGCTCGCTGGTGGTTTCTGGGACTAATATAGGATAGACAGACCCGGGCGTAGCGGCTGTAAGGGAAATTCTGTTCTTGTCGTGCTACATTTCTTCTTCTGACAATTTTTGTCATCGACATCAGTCCTGCAAACATTCTCGACGGAGGAAACAGGTTGGAGGATGATGTGGCAACCGAAATCTTTTGCGATCTAAGACCACACCAGACCACTGGCGATGGTCAATGTGACAGGCTGGAAGGGGTGTTTTCAGAGAATCCGTGTACTTTTATATTTGGTGCCTCTCTGCTATCGTGGTCAGTGGAGGGTTCGCCATACAGTACATCTAGGAAACAGGTCCTTACATCAAAGCTTCCAACCCACCCATAAAATGTTTATATATATTGTAAAGCAAGATATAAACGTGCGACGTATTGCCATTTCTGGCATAACTCTATAGCAGTAACTGTGGGCCCATCCCCGAGGAGGCTGGTGGTGACTGCAGGGCACTGCCTAACACTCTTTTCAGTGGCACACCCTCAAATTTATTATTAGAATTTACAATGATATATTTATACTGAAACACCACCTTAGAATTATTGCAAATTAGAAGGACCACATAGAATATTCTGGAGATCACTCACCTAGGCACCAAAGCCTGGCAACGGGCTTGAACAATTGTATGAGTGAAATGTTATCCTTCTATTAATGTAGGAGGTAGGGTGTGCGGGGCTTTATGTGTCAAGATACACACGTACTCTAATATTGCAACCGGCTGTTAATAATTTATACTAGGAAGGACCCGCGTAAATTCTCGTTTAATAAATGTTATTTTTTTTTTCTATATCGATGTATATTTTATTATTATTTAACATGAATTGGCAGTATCGGTAGAGCGTCGGACACTGTGCTTCGTGGCATAGAGTTACAGCCATTTACGTGTTCAAATCCCGTGTTCAAATCCCGTCGAGGTTAGATTTTCCTTTCATCCTTACGGGGGTCGATAAAATAAAGTACCAGTAATACATTAGGATCGATTTAATCGACTTACTCCTCTCACCAAATTGATTGCATTGTCTAAATTAGCGTTGCGAGGAGTACTGGCAACCTTTCTAATGATTTTTGAGGCATACCAGCACACTCGCAGCATTGCCTCGGGTGATGGCCAGGTTGATGCGCTGGAACAACCAAGCACCCTCGCAAGATTCGCCAGTTACCTCTATTAGGCGAGCTGCCAGTGAAGAGAGGAACCTCGCAGTCAGCGGCCCAACTCCCCAACTCCCCAAACGTCTCGAAAGTCACATGCTGGAAAATGTAGCTGGCCAACAGATCACAGTATTTGAGGGTCTTACTCCGCTCGGCCCGTCCTAACCGCAGCATCCAGGATGGGGGAAGAAGCAAAGGAGCCACTAACGGTGACGTCCCAAACAAGGCACCTGCCTCTCGAGCAGGGGCACAGGGTAAGGCCGTCAGGTTTTTTGCTGTCATCTAAACAACCACAACTGGACTTATACAACATATCACTTCGAGTAGAATCTTGAAATGTACATACTAATTTTCATATTATTAGCCCTTATATTGGTAATTAATTAAGATATATATATTAAGTTATACACCTCAGTAAAGTGTTTTATTCACAGTTGTATAAATAACATTACAAATTGCTCACAATTCTCTCAGAATGAAAATTCATCATCATCATCTCCGTTTTACGTCCATTTTCCACACTAGCATGGGTTAGACAAAATATAAACACATATAATGATTTCTAATATAGGCACAAGGCCAGTAGTTTGAGGGGAGGGGAAAGTCAATTAAATCGACCCCAGTACATTACAGGTGCTTTATTTTATCAACCCTGTAAGGATGAAAGGCAAAGTTAACCAGGGCGGGATTTGAACTCAGACTGTAAAGGACCGTAACTCTATGCTGCAAAGCATGGTACCCAATCTCTACCGATACTGCCATTCCACCGCCCTTATAAACACATATAATAAAAATATGATATAATGCTTACAGAACGAAAACACAAACACATCGAGGACTTACCCTGTGCCCCTGGTCGAGAGGCAGGTGCTTTGTCTGGAACGTCACTGTCAGTAATTCTTTTGCCCCCCCCCCCCCCCCCCATAATGGATGCTGCGGTTAGGACGAGAGTCACAGCTTCCGCAGCTGAGAGGAGTAAGACCCTCAAATACTGTGATCTGTCGACCAGCTACATTTTTCAGCCTGTGGCTTTCGAGACGTTTGGGGGAGTCGGGCCGCTGACTGCGAGGTTCCTCTCTTCACTGGCAGCTCGCCTAATAGAGGTAACTGGCGAATCTCGCGAGGGCACTTGGCTGTTTCAGCGCATCAGCCTCGCCATCACCCGAGGCAACGCTGCAAGTGTGCTGGCTTGCCTCAAAAATCATTAGAGAGGTTTCCCAGTATTCCTCGCGACATTGCTGTCTTTTGCTCTGGTCTTGGCTCGGTTGTTCACCCCTTCCTTCACATTTTCTTTAATATTGCAACATTAAAAGAATATATCCTTCTGAAAGAACCGCGAGCAATTTATAATGTTATCTAAGCATTTGTAATGTTATTTATGTATATTTTTAAAACATATTTGTTATGTAAATTTATTTATATGCTCTGTTTATATTCTCATTCTGAAAGAATTGCAAACGATTTTTAATATTATTTATACAACTATGAATAAAATTAAATGTTTATAGTATAAATATAACCAGAAAAAGAGAGATAAAAAAAAAACCCTAAAAACATTTTAATAAAAGAAGAAAAAAGGAGGGGGGGGGGGGGCCTCATATCACATCATAAGAGTTAACTAAACACTTTGAAGCAAGCCAACATGCTTGAGGCATTGCTGCAGGTGATGGCAAGCCAACATGCTTGAGGCATTGCTGCAGGTGATGGCAAGGCTAAGGTACTGAAACAACCAAGACATCCTGCACTAGGCAACTGAAGTAAACAATAACAATATGTCTGTGTATATCTTACTTGTTTCTTGTGGTTTTGCAGAATCGGTAGAGCGTCAGACGCTATGTTTTACAGTATAGAGTTATGGCCCTTTGCATTCTGAGTTCAAATCCTGCCAAGGTTAGCTTTACCTTTCTTTCTTACAGGGTGGATAAAAAAAAGTGCCAGTCAAGCGCTGGAGTCGATTTAATCGACTTTACCCTCCCTTCAAATTTCTGGCCTTGTGCCTATAGTAGAAACAATTATTTACATTCTGAGCGCAAACCCACCAAGGTTAGCATTGCCTTTCATCCTTGCAGGGTTGGTAAATAAAGCACCAGTAATGCACATGCATCAGCATATATAAAACACATCACATTTATTTACTGAAAGTTTTTTATTTCCTTATTCTGTATGGTTTATATTTTTGATGAATAATTTATTCTGTTTTGTGATTCTTGGACCACATTAAGCTTGAAATGTTGTTGGAATCACTTTATTCATCTGTATTATTCTTGAGCTCCTTTAAGATTGAGCTGTAACAATTCTTTTGCCATAATGATGAAGAAAGAAAAATTATTTGGTGATGCCCTTGAAATACAGCCAAGTTATTTGAAAATACATATATGATACATAGTCGGCGAATTGGCAGAATTGTTGCATAGAATGCTTTGCAGTATTTGTTCCCTTTCTCTCCTCTCATCATCATCATTATCATTTTACATCCGCTTTTCCCTGCTTGCAAGGATGGGACGGGTCCTATTCAGTACAGCATCTCTCCACTTGTCACGGTCCTTTGTCATCTCCTCCATGAGTTTCAGTGATCTGAGGTCTGCTCTCACCACCTCCGCCCATGTTTTTCGTGATCTTCCTCTAATGCATCTTCCTTCTACTGGGATTTCTTGACACTTCTTCACCCATCGGTCATCCTCCATGTGCATCACATGTCCATGCCATCGCAGTCCCCTCTCCCGCACATTACAATTTATCCCTCTTATACACAGCTTCTCTCTCAACGCATCCATGCTCAGTCGCTCACGCACATTGACATTGCACATCCAATGGAACATGCTTGCTTCATTTCTCTCCAGCCGTCGCATATCCTCTGCAGTTGCTGCCCATGTCTCACTACCATGCAACATTGTGCACCTCACACAGGCATCATATATATATATCCTCTCTGATCTCAAATCCCACTTTGCCATAATGATGAAGAAAGATTATTTGGTGATGTCCTTGAAAAACATTCCAGTATTCAATAATAAGACATACCTCAAACTCTTAATTCATTTACAAGGAGAATTAGATGGTGTTTTCTTTATAACGATAAAAAAAAACCCAGAGAAATCCTCCACATAAACCTCAACTGGATAAATTTGAAGATAATCTGATAAAAGTGATTTTAAAAACCTATTAAATTTAAAAAGAAAACTTTTAAAATCACTTTCCTTAACCCTTTAACATTTACATTACTCTATATTTACTGTTATATTTTCATGGTAAAGGCTTTATCTCACATAATTATCTCACATAATATCAAATCTATGAGATTTTGATATTATTTATTTTGAGAACAATACCTTAATATCAGTATGAGTGGCCAGTTACTGCTAATTTGAACGGAAAAAGGTGAGAGAATTCTGGCCAGATATGGCCAGATTAAATGCAAAAGTGTTAAAGAACTGGATTTTACAATAATTAATTCAAGAAGACAGAACGGCATACACATGTAGCTGATAAAACTAAAAATATATAATTTGGAAATTCAATTTTATGAGAACTCTATTTATAATAAACTTAAAAGTAACCATGATAATTTAAGAAAAAATAACCATGATAATTTAAATAACATTAATTGAGAAAGGAAAAATATTGTAGAAAAATTAGATCTAGAGAAACACCCAGAACCATATAGATCAATAAAACTTAAGTTTACTTTAAAGGGCCATAAACCTGAAGGGTACTGATATTTTATTTAAATGTATATTAGATGTAATTAGATATACTTAAAATTACAAGTTACCTCCTTCAAAATACAACCCTTCAGCAGTGGTTCCAACATTTTTTCCATTGATTGTAGCAATATCAGAAGTCATTTTCTGTGGCTGTCCTTAGTTTGTTTTTTCCACAGTCCCAAAATAGTGACCCTTCAACTTCGATTTCAACTTAGGGAAGAGGTAGAAATCACAGGGAGCTAGATTTGGATGCGGAAGAGTGGGAATGTTTTTCTTTGCCAGAAATTCTCTAATTGAAAGTGCTGTATGAGCAGGTGCGCTATTATGGTGCACTCCTGCAAGCTGAAGGCGTTTTCAAAATCATTACAAGATATATTTGTAGAAAGTGCCATTAACTGTCTCTTCTGGAGTAAACAATATCACAGTTGAAAAAATAATAATCATCATTTTCACCTTCAATCTGTTCCTGAGTGCTTTCTTTGGACAAGGAGAATTTTTCATATGCCACTCCTCACTTTGCTGCTTTGTCGCCGGATTGTACTCAAACACCCATGATTCATCTGCGACTAACCCAGGTTCTGTTGCACATCGGGCTGAGGAGGCCAAACTCCTCAAATACTGGTCGCTCTCCAACAGATTTGCGGTTGTACCCTTGGCAGTGGAGACTTCTGGTGTCCTCGGTCCTAGGGAAACCTCCCTACTCACCACAATAGGCGCTGAGCTGGCCAGCCGCAAGTGTGAGCCCCGCGAATTGGAGAGGCTTTTCCAACGCGTCTCCCTTGCCGTCCTCTGGAGAAAGGCCTTCTCCATTCTGTCTACCGGGGCTGTGGAGAGACAAGCTGATTATATTACGAATTCTGTTGAATAGTCTTAAATGCGTTTACTTGACCTCTCCCCTATAGCTATTGTGTTCGAATTTGACATAATAAAATGAAGCTCATTTACTCCCCAAAATATCTGATATAGACAAGTATATCGATAGAAGAATCAACTTCTATCATTTAAGAAAACATATTTATTCCCTTACATGATTCATCTCCTGTTATTATTTAACCAAGAGATTTGACTCAATTTCAAGTCTTTCTAGCAAATCCTGATAAATTTCTAACCAGGTTCACTTTTTGCTCAACAGTGTTTAGGCACTACTTTTTGTACAAATTTTTCACATGTGTAAGTAGTCTGTTAAAATTCTGTGAACTGCATTTTTATCCAAGCCTGTTTCTTCTGCAATCATCCTACAACTTAATCAGTGATCTTTCACTATCACTGCTTGCACCACTTCCACATTTTGTTCATTTGTTGACGAGATTGCTCGTCCAGAATGAGGTTCGTCTTCAACATTGTCTTGGTCCTCTTTGAAAGCTTTGTGCCACATAAAACCTTACTTCTTGGCATGCATTTTGGGAGGAAAAATCCAGCATCCACATACTCCCTCCACAACACTGATATCAAGAAGTCCTCTTGTGAACGTGACCTGGGCATTACTGTCAGCAGCGATTTGCGTTGGACAAAGCACATCTCTAAAATTGTCAAGAAGGCCGAGGGTGTCTTGGCATCACTCAGCAAGACCTTTGTTAGCCGCTCTCCAGCCATCTATTTAAAGCTGTATACAGCTATGGTATGATCACACTTGGAATTCGCATCATCAGTCTGGAACCCCTATCTTGCTCAGAACATTGACCTCCTGGAAACTGTTCAGAGACATGCAACCAAGTGAATACCCTCCATCAGACACCTACCATACTCTGAACGCTTTGCTTCCCTGGGCATGGATTCATTGAAGCTCCGACGTCTGGCAATGGACTTGGTAAACACCCACAAAGTTATTAACCATCTCGCCAACAACAACCCTGAGCACCTTTTTGATCCCCATGTGTCTAATACGTGGACATGCCTACAAAGTCAGAAAACAGCACAGCTCCCATGACTTTCAGAAACATTTTTTCACACTTAGAGTTGCTGAAGCATGGAACAAACTGCCTGCATCAGTTGTTAGCTGCCGAGACACTGCATCCTTTAAAACCCTCATGCTTCCTGAAATTTGCCAAAACTACACCTGATGTCCCCCTTCCATACACATGCACACATGTATATATCATGCACTGTTCATTTTCCTGACGTTTGTACATTACCCTATATACACTTTTGATGAATTGTAGTGCACCTGAGCACTGTACACAATATTTTCATTATTATTATTTCCATAAGCTTGTGTTAAAGAATTAAATATTTTGGTGGCAGATTTGTTGAGTTTCACACAAAATTTTATTGCGTACTATTGTTCGATATTTTCCTCCATCGCAAACGTAACAGAGGTTATAAACATGTCTTTACATAAACAGCAATAACTCACATCTGACTCAATCGATCATGTTGAAACAAGTATGTACATACATCCAAGGTCATAACCAACATGCCTATATACATCAACAAGGTGGTAAGTACTTTGTCGTACATAGAAAAATCAGTACTCTTACATTGGGGACAAATCTTGTGTGTGTGTATCTGTATGTATATATAAGTATCATTATCATCATCATCGTTTAACGTCTATCTTCCACACTAGAATGGGTATATATATATATATATATATATATATATATATATATATATATAGTTATGTAATAAACAACATAAGATGATTATTTCATTTACCAGTGGTTTCTTGAAAGCAAACAAATTTGCTTTCAGACATCAGAATGGAAAAAATCCTGGTGTCTTTTTTTTCCATTCTGATGACTGAAAGCAAATTTGTTTGCTTTCAAGAAACCACTGGTAAATAAAATAATCATCTTATGTTGTTTATTACATAACGAATAAGCTCTTTAACCTACACAGAGCACTCTTTTTTCCTGGACCTTTCCGACAGAATTACTTCATTTATATATATATATATATATATATGGAATTGTGAATATAACTTGACCCATTCATGCCCTACCCCAACCATCGCTCTCTAATAACCATTCTCATCATCACTGTACTTTCCATTCTATCCAAGATCATCCTCAACTCATTTTCTCTGTCACACTACCCTGTTAAATCCCACCAGACCAGTCAGAGCTACCTAATACCTGCTATTGTCATTATTGTAGCCCCCCACTTTGTCACAGATTATACCATCACATGTATCATGCACCCATGACAGCCGTTTTCACCCTCACATTACCCCTGAAATCCCACCAGACTTGTCACATATCATGACACCACAGTTGTCACCATGAATGTGTATAAAGGTAGATAGATATGTTTCTTTATTAGCCACAGGGGCACAAAAGAAGGGGACAAATACAAAGGGGGAAGTTTACATACAATAAAAACGTGTAAAATGTATAAAGGTAGATAGATAAATAGATATAAGGACTGGTAAGAAGAGCCAGATAGATAGACAATATATACCCTATATAGTCATCATCATCATCATCATCATCGTCGTCGTTGTTGATGTTGTTGTTGTTGTTGTTGGCATTGTTGTCATCACTGTTGTTATCATCCTCATCACCACCGTCATCATCACCGTCATCATCATCATCATCACCACCACCACCACCACCGTCATCATCATCATCACCACCACCCCATCATCATCGTCGTCGTCGTTGTCGTCATCGTCGTCATCATCACCATCATCATCATCATCATCATCATCATCATCATCATCATCATCATCACCATCACCATCATCGTCATCACCACCACCCCATCATCATCGTCGTCGTCGTTGTCGTCATCGTCGTCATCATCACCATCATCATCATCATCATCATCATCATCGTCATCATCATCATCATCATCATCGTCGTCGTTGTCTTCATCGTCATCGTTATCTTCATCATCATCATCATCATCATCATCATCATCATCATCATCATCATCATCATCATCACCACCACCTCCACCACCATCATCACCATCATCATCATCATCATCATCACCACCACCTCCACCACCACCACCACCACCACCATCATCATCATCATCATCATCATCATCATCATCATCATCATCATCTCCACCACCATCATCACCATCATCATCATCATCATCATCATCATCATCACCACCACCTCCACCACCACCACCACCATCATCATCATCATCGTCATCATTTTATATCCATTTTATAGTTTTCCATGCTGCCATGGGTTGGATGTATCGTCATGTTCTGTGACTATGGCAGGTCAGATGTCCATTTTTGCCCCTATGTTTTAACTTTTGCATGATTTCTATGACTGAATGCCCTTCTTAATGCCAACCCCTTTGCTAAGGGTGCTGCATGCATTTTATTGTGACACCAGTGCTAACACATTACAGAGTGTATTGGGTGTATTTCATTGTGACACTACTAATAACACTTTACAGAGTGTATTGGTCGCATTTTATTATGGCACCAGCACTACCACGTTGCAGAGTGTACTAGGTGTATTTTATTATGGCACCAGTACTACTACTTTACAGTGTGTATATTGGATGTATTTTATTATGGCACCAACACTACCATGTTACAGAGTGTACTGGGTGTATTTTATTATGGCACCAACACTACCACATTACAGAGTGTACTGGGTGTATTCTATTGTGGCACCAACACTACCACGTGTACTGGGTCTATTTCATTGTGGCATCAGCACCTACATTTTACAGAATGTACTAAGATATTGTAGAACCAGCCACTACTACTTTACAGAGTGTATTGCATGTATTTTATTTTAGCACTTACAGAGCGTATTGGGTGTATTTTATTGTGACAACAGCACTATCACTTTACAGAGCGCACTGGGTGTATTTTATTGTGACAACAGCACTATCACTTTACAGAGCGCACTGGGTGTATTTGATTGTGGTACCCGTACTACCAATCATATGTTTGTGTCAATTAAACAGACCACTACTGCAACCTGCCAAAGTAATGTAAATGCTAAAGAGTTAATCGATTGCCTCCCTCCTACAAGCAAACAAGAGTTATCTGTACATGGTCAGTTGACCTGCTAGAAACAACAAATGAATCTACCTCAAATTGCACCTTAGTGAGTTTTGTATATATAATTTGATTCGTCTGTAATGATTGGTAATGTACTGTCAACTACTCCTATGATATTTTGTTCTCTTATAACAGGTAATTGACTAAGGTTTTGGCAGTGGTCTTTCTATTTTTGTATACATTCTTTTGGCATCTTAGCTTTTATCTTGCATGTTGGTGTATTCTTTCTACCAGTAATTTCATTGACAGTTGTACAAGTAATTTTTTATGATTGGTGTTGTACTACATTTGATGGGATGTTGATTTTATATATGTAGTAAACTCTTCATTATAAGTAGCCATAAGATCATGTTTGGCTGCTTGGAAACACTGGACTTTCGTTTCCTAATAATGCCTTTTGTGCTTCTTGAACTGTTTTTGTTTGGTTTTAATCTTATCGCTTTCCCATGGAACACGTTGCTTCTTCTTCTCTAATTTTGGTATGGATTATTCAGCAGCTTCTTTATGGGCAATTACGATGTTTTTATGAATTTCATCAGCATTTCTTTCTTCTGTGACTGCCTGCAGTGTATTGAAACGGTTTCTGACTTTAGTTTTGTATTTGATTTTGATAGTATCATCAGTTAGCAGTTTATTCCAATCGTATCCATTATTTTTATTTTTTATTTTTATGGATTCTTAGACTGAGTCTTATTTTCACAGAAACAATTTTATGGTCAGAATTTACTGATGCAAAAATGTTATAAGACTCACAATTTTGTGCATTGTTTCTCAATTTCTTATTTATTAGAATGTAGTACAGTTGTGCTTTCAATTTATTGAAATATGTGAAGATCCATGACTTCCCAATTCATTTCTTGTATTGAAGATTCAGGTTTATCTGTCTGCATTCTGTTGCAAAATCAAGTAGGTACTGACCGTTTCGGTTTGTTTCAATCAAATCCTTCAAAAGCAGAAAAGCAGCAGGACCCAATAACATTTCAATCAATGTTTGGAAAACTGAAGCCTTAGTTGATGCATTACTCGAAGTGTGTGATCAAACCTTTCATGGAGATGAGCCAAAAATTTGGAACTAAAGTGGTATAACTCCATTTTCAAAAAAGGGTGATCTTAATAATGTTAAAAATTACTATAGAATTAGTCCCACAGAAATATCATCTAAAGTCTACAACAAAATGATATTTCATAGAATTAAACCTCATTTAGAACCAATAGTTTGCATGAACCAAAATGGATTTTGTTCAAATAGATCACCATTGGGGAAATTCTGACCCTTAGAAAATTCATCAAAGGAGTAAAAAGCAAAGAACCTTCCAGCTGTTATCTCATTCTTTGATTTTAGTAACTCTTTCAATTTCATTCATCATGGAAAGTCAAACAAATAATGGGGGCGTTGGAGCTTCAATGTATTCATGCCCAGGGAAGCAAGGCGTTCAGAGTATGGTAGATGCCTGATGGAGGGTAATCGTTTGGTTGCACGTCTCTGAACAGTCTCTAAGACTGCATGGAAGCAAAAGTACTGTACCCTGATGGTGGGACAGACTTCTTCAAACTGAAAACGGATTTTCTTCAAAGAGATACATTTGCTCTGTTACTCTCCATATTAACACTCGACTATGTAACGATCAAATATGCTCATCAAATAAGATTCACACTTCATCCTCGATGTAGCACTGGATACCCTGAAATAACAATAACTGATGTTAATTTTGAAGATGATATCACACTCTTATCAGACACCAATGAAAAAGTACAGATGTTATTAGAAGTGGTGGAATGAGCTACTGAAAAAATTGGTCTTCAATGCCGCTGGAGAATGTGTCACTGCATGCGGCATGGCTTGGATGCTGCTGGCTTCCCCTCCCAACTCGATCTGGTGGGGTTGAACCAAGTAGACGGCAAAAGGCTAGACGGCATGACCATCTTCCCATTCTGTGGTGGTAAACCTTCGTCTGGTAATAAATATATTACAAATAATATAAATATAACTAAGAATAACACACAACCCTACCACAACGATATATGCCTGGACAACATGGGCTGGAAGAATAAGTCTCCACCACTATATGTTTAACAACAAACCTTTCAGAAAACAATCAATACTTCAACAGCTTGTGATCTTTAGCTGTCATCAGCATCATCATTGTCATCATTTTACGTCCGCTTTTCCCTGCTTGCAAGGGTGGGACGGATCCTATTCAGCCCAGCATCTCTCCATTCGTCACGGTCCTTTGTCATCTCCTCTGTGAGCTTCAACGATCTGAAGTCAGCTCTCACCACCTCTGCCCATGATTTTCGTGGTCTTCCTCTACTATGTCTTCCTCTACTATGTCTTCCTCATAGCTGTCAGGCTATGAAACCTAGATCTGTTACTAAATACACTAAGTTGCTGCTTGGAGAGAGTGCCACTGCATGACACACTTACTTCAAGGATGCATAAGTTGCCAGAAAATATAAGTTTCACATATTTTTGTCATTATAGTCTGTCCAGTCAAATAGTAAACCTCTTTCCATTCCATACCATGATTTCATTAATCCTTTTCATACCAAACTGCTTGACTGTAATTGCCCCTACCCAGTTCCAGATTTACGATTGTGCTTAGGTGTGCCTAAGAACAGAGCCCCATTGGCCAGAGGGAAGGGAGGGGGGGGGGGGGGGGCATCTTCCTGCCCCTGAAATTTTTTACAATGAATTTATTCAAATGTAAGGGGCCTCATAACTTAACTAGCACAGGGCCTCATCTGTCCTAAATCTGACACTGCCTCTACCGCTGCCCTTGGTTCTACAATACAAAGCTGTTTCTTTTAAAATGTTCATCATCATCATCATCATCACTATCACTTTTATGTCAAATTTTCAATGCTGGCATGGGTTGGACGGGACTTTTTGAGGCAATGTTTTACAGCAGGGTGCCCTTCTCGACACAGGCCCATTTAATTGCTCCTTACAATATGCAGGTATACAGCGTACATATTCTAAACTGGATATATTTATCTAAAATTTTTCAACATAATTTCATGTAAGAGCCTTTGTTAAGTTATCTTCCAAATCCCAGCTTATCAATAAGAAAGTTTATTACAATACGAAATCATTCAAAGTTTTTGATTATTTTAAAAACAATTTCAACATCATAGGCAGTGGGTTTTTCATTATAAAAAGTGGTAATGAAAGTGTTAATGGATATTTTTACTGTTTTGGTGATAAACAGCTATTCTGATTGTTGAAACATTGGGTATAAAATTTCAAGATTTCCTTGTGTAAGGGGATATATGTGACAAGTTTTGAAAACTCTTTAAAAGAGGCTTTTATAGAAAAGAAACTGAAACATAATCGCTCCGATTGAAAACAAGTTTTTTGAATTTTGTAAATCTTTATGGTAATGAAAATTTGTATTCTTATGATGAGATCATCTGTTTTTATTTTATTCATTTTATTTCTGTTTTCTTTTTTAAATCAATTATTGTTTTATTTCCTACTATTTAAAACAAGTTTGTTAGGGTGTTTTGTATGTATATATTTGATAATTTTACTTAAGAAACTGTTCTCCTGAACTTTAGTTCTTTGTTGTGTCCTTAAAAAAAAAAGATTGAAATAAATTATCAAAGATAGGGAATATTTGCTGCATATTTGGCAATAATTAAATAAAAAAATAAATAAAAAAATAAATAAAATAAAATAAATAAATAAATAAAAATAAAGCCTTGAATATGCCAAATATTCTAATTATCATTCCCAATGTGTGAATCTTGCATATTTTGAATAATTTCCATAATAAGTATCTTGTTTTTTTAATCCTAAAACCCTAAAAATTCAAACAAAATGAAAAAGAAAAAAAAATACTGATGATGATAATGATGATCATGAGAGTGTGTATGTATCTGTGTGCAAACATATATGTATGTACTCTCAAATACATACATACATACATAAATACATACATACATACATATATACATATATACATACATATAGAAGGTGGGTAATATTGTAGAACAATAAAACTATGCATATATCAGATAAGTAGCACTCAACAGTTGGTAGAACTGGAGTATATATAATAAAGATAAAATAAAGATGGTTATAAGAGTTCCATATATTTTATTATACGTATTTCGAATACAAAATCATAGATGATGTGTTCTCTTCAGATAAAAAATAAGGTACAATGATACAAGGCATAATAGGACTTGTTTATAGGTAAGTGCTAAGTCTACATATGATAGAAATATATGTGTTAATACTATAGTAAGAAATAGTATTAACACATATATTTCTATCATATATAGACTTAGCACTTACCTATAAACAAGTGCTATTATGCCTCATATCATTGTACCTTATTTTTTATCTGAAGAGAACACATCATCATCATCATCATCATCATCGTTTAACGTCCATCTTGCATGGAAGATCTATGATTTTGTATTCGGAATACGTATAATGAAATATATGGAACTCTTATAACCATCTTTATTTCATCTTTATTATATACATACATACATAGACACATACATTATATGCATACATATGTGTGTGTGTGTCATCATCATCATCATCATCATCATCATCATCATCGTTTAACGTCCATCTTCCACGCTTGCATGGGTTTGGACGGGAGTTTTCCCACTTGAGGCAAGATTGGTTGTCTTGCTCGTATAGGACTGTCTGGTGGGTTTTCTACAGCTGGATGCCCTTCCTAACACCAACCACATTTACAGTGTGGACTGGGAGGTTTTTACCGTGTTACCTTCACGGCTGTGTATGTATATATATAATTTTCCTGAGTCGGTTTTTTCCGTTGTTCTGGTCCTGGCGGCTCGCTTATCGGTCACTGTCTTCAATTTGCATAGCTGTCTAAACGTAATGTTATAACTCTCAGGTAAAATCCCTTATTGAGTGCTTTAGCTGCACTTTCTGACTGCATTAATTCCCTCCAAGATGTATGGCTTGTGATGTTCCTTTCTATCTATTTGTTTATATTTATTTATTTTGAAGGTTTCTATGGTTTGGTATTCTTCCCATTACATTATGTGTATGTATGTGTGCATGTGTATATGTATGTATGTATGTATGTATGTATGTGCATGTGTGAGTATGTATGTATGTGTATGAGTGTATGTATGTATGTGTGTATATATGTATGAATGTATGTATGCATGTACGTATGTATATGTGTGAGTGTGTGGATGTATATATGTATGTATGTGTGTGAGTGTATGTATGTACTTCCCCCCCCCCCCCACCTGGGAGTGAAAGGCCCCCAGTTGTTGTCACAACACCTTTCTAGGAGTGGGAAACTCCGAAAAAAAAAGCCTTCAGCTTTGGAAGCATCCGATGATGTTGACCAGTTCTCCTTTTCAGGTAGTGTTTTTGATGCTCAGAGAGTGGGATTAGTCAAGTGCAAGGCCTTTCCCCACTTGAAAATCTTCAAAGCACAGGCATTGCTTGTTCAGGATATGTTACAGGTTCATATGGTTGGCGGTAGCCTAAAAGTGCACCAAACTCTATAAACTGACAAGCGATTGCAACACTCTTAGCAGAGTTTGCATCCATTATGTATATTCCTATCCAATCTACTATCAATTCTTAGTTTACATTGATTACACAGTATAGAATTCCTCCTAACTTCTACATATTGATCTTTGCCAATTGCCTTAAAGCAACATGAGTCTGCCTTATTTCCTACTAAAATCTCTCTCTTTGCTAAATGTACTCTCTCTTTTTACTATTATATTTTCTCAGTAAAGACTTTACCTCACATAATTATCTCATGTAATATTGAATCTATGAGATTTTGATATTATTTATTTTGAGAACAATACACTAACATCAGTATGAGCAGCAAGTTACAGCCGTATTAAACAGAAAGAGGTGAGAGAATTCTGACCGAATATGGCCGGTGTAAATGATGTAGGGTTAATGTTCCCTGAAGTCTTTAAATTCTAGATTTTCTTCCCATGTTCAAACTTTTTTCTTTAAATCTTCTACTACACATTTTACTATAAGTATTAGGGTCATTGTGTGTGTGTGTGTATGTGTGTGTATGAATGTGTGTGTGTGTTTGAATGTGTGTCTGTGTTTGTGAATGTGTGTCTGTGTAAGTGTGTGTGTGTGTGTGAGTGTGAGTATGTGTGTGTTTGTGTGTGATTGTGTATTTGTTTATGTGTATTTGTGTCTGTGTATGTGTTTGTGTGTAAGTGTGTGTGTGTGAGTGTGAGTATTTGCGTGTGTGTATTTGTGTCTGTGTATGTGTTTGTGTATGTGTGTGTTAGTGTATGTGTTTGTGTATGTTGAGTGTGTGTGTGTTTGTGTATGTTATGCTGTGTGTTAGTGTGTGTATGTGTATATGCGTATGTGTATATGTCTGTGTGTGTCTGTGTGTGTGTGTGCATGCCAGTATGTATATCATGATATGTATGTAAGTATATTAAAGTAAGATAAATGAACTAAAATAGTTTGTTACTTCTATCTAAGTTATGTTTGTTTTTTGTTTTAAACCAAGATTAAATGTTGTTAGCGATGATGTACTCAACTGAAACACGAAGGGGTGTGGTGCTTCTTCTTCTTCTTCTTCTTCTTCTTCTTCTTCTTCTTCTTCTTCTTCTTCCACTCATGTCCTCCTCCTTCTCCTCCTCATCTTCCTCCTCCTCGCCCCCCCCCCCCTCATGTCCTCCTACTCCTCCTACTCATCGCCCCCCTCATGTCCGCCTCCTTCTCGTCACCCCCCCCCCATCATGTCCTTGTCCTCCCCCTCACCCACTTCTCCCTCTTCCTCTTCCTCCTCCTCCTTCACCCACTTATTCCTGAGAGGGTCGTAGTGGGTCCTGTCATAAGCAACCGGATCCAACTGATCCAGCTGGACCCCCAAGCTGGACCAGCCAAGCTCATGTATGTCATCAAACCATCTCGCTCAGGGTTTTTACCCCTGGGTCTCCTGTCAAAGATTCTTTCCTGAGACATTCTAACCAAATGTTCACAAACAAAAAACACAAACTTATGTACACATGCTCACACACATGCACACGCACGCATGCAACGACATACACACACACACACACATGCGCGCACGCACATACATACACACACACATGCACACACACACACATACACACACAAGCACATGTTTATTAATTGCATCGATCGTAAGATTTTTGAAAAACCCACATTAAAAGATTGCATATACAAATATGTTTGCGTGTATATCATCATAATCGTCATCTTCATCATCATCGTCATCGTTGTAATCATCATCATCATTGTCGTCGTCGTCGTCATCATCATCATCATCATCATCATCATCATCATCATCATCACCATCATCATCATCATCACCATCACCATCATCATCATCATCATCATTATCACCATCATCATCATCATTATTTGGCAGTATAGGTAGAGGGTCGGACGCCATGCTTTCCAGCATAGTTACTTCCCTTTACGGACTGAGTTCAAATCCCGCTGAGGTTAACTTTGCCTTTAATCTTTGCGGAGTCGATAAAATAAAGTACCAGTAATGCACTGGGGTAATTGCTGGCCTTGTGCCTGCCAAAACATAGAAACAATTATTATCATTTAACATCCACTTTACACACTTGCATAGGTTAGATGGGTTGTCATGTTATGAGACAATTCAGGTCAGGTGACCACATCCTGCTCATACAGATCTGTATTTTGGCTTGGTTTCTACAGCTGGATTACCTTCTAATGGCAACCACATTACAGTGTAGATTAGGTAGTTTTCATCATGGCACTGAAACGACCACTTAACAAGGTGGACTAGATACTTTTTGTTGTGTCACTAGCATGATTACCTTACTGGGTGGACTGGCCACTTTTTGTTGTCTCACCATCCCGACCAACTCATAGGGTGTATACATCATCATCATCATCATCATCACCGTTTTACGTCCGTTCTTCCACGCTAACACGGGTTAGACGAGTTGTCCTGTTGTGGGCATTGCCCGGTCGGCTGACCATGCCTTGCTCATACAGGAACTGATTTGGCTTGATTTCTACAGCTGGATACCCTTCCTAACACCAACCTCATTTACAGTGAGTGCTGGGTGCTTTTTCGTGGCGCCTACACGTCCACTTTACAGTGTGGGCTGGGTGCTTTTTTGCCGTGGCACCTCCACAACCACCTTGCAGTGGGAGGGTGTGGGGGCATATTGTCTATATGCTTCAGCTTGTACCCATGGGAGGTCGGGTACTCTGTATTACTGCGTGACGCCAGAGGTCATGGTCGTGTGTCGTCCATTGCCTTTGAGAGGTGTAATTGGGTAACATATATATATATATATATATATATATATATATATATAAAGTGTATCTATATACATATATTACATATATATATTGTATATATATATATGTATATATATATATATATATATATAGACCGGGCGATGCGTTATGTCCTGTTGTGGGCAGTGTCCGGTCGGCATAATGACGGGGCCTGACTCTTTGTTGACATCTCCCCAGATACGCACATATAAACTCGCATATCTGAGGAGATGTTAAAGAAGACTTGGGCCCCGTCATTATGATTGTATTTTGAGCTGAACAATTGTAATATGTCAATAAAGTTTGTACATATGCTGCAATACTGACTTTGATTCTACTTACTCTCTCTCTCTCTCTATATATATATATATGTATATATATATCATCATCATCATCATCATCACTCTTTTACGCCCATTTTTCCACGCTAGCATGGGTTAGACGGGTTGTCCTGTTGTGGGCAATGCGAGGTCAAGTGACCATGTCTTGATCATATGGAACTGATTTTGGGTTGATTTCTACAGCTGGATGCCCTTCCTAACACCAACCTCATTTACAGTGAGTACTGGGTGCTTTCTTACTGTAGCGCCTACATGACTACTTTATAGTGTGGGCTGGGTGCTTTTTTGTCATGACACCTACACGACCACTTTACAGTGAGAGAGGGGTGGTGCATACTCTGTATATGCTTCAGCTTCAGCCTGTACCCGTGGAAACTCTGGTCTTCTGAATTACTGCGTAACGCCAGAGGTCTCAGTCCTGTGTCATCACCTTTGAGAGGTGCAATTGGGCAAGGTCACCTTTTATCACCCCATCCCAGGTCTTCTTGGGTCTCCCCGCTCCAGCTGTCATCCTTCATACGCATCACATGTCCATACCAACGTAATCTCCTCTCCTGCACACACTATTTGATTCCTCTTATGCTCAGTCTCTCTCTCAATTCGTTTATGCTTTGCTGTTCGCTTATATTACTATTACACCTCCATCGGAGCATGCAGGCTTCATTTCTTTCTAATCTACACAAGTCTTCTACACATGGCGCCCGGGTCTCACTACCATGTAACATTGCTGTTCATATGCACGCATCATACAGTCTGCCTTTCATTTTGAGGGAAAAGCCTTTTGCAGCTAGCAGTGGCAGTAGCTCCTTTCCATTCTGTTCTTACCCTGGTTACTGTACTTTCAGAACACCAACTTCCACTGCTAATTCAGTCACTCAGGTGACTGAATTAGCATAATATCGAATCTATGAGATTTTGATTTGGCAGTATCGGTAGAGGGTCGGACGCCATGCTTTGACGCATAGAGTTACGTCCCTTTATGATCTGAGTTCAAATCCTGCCGAGGTTAACTTTGCCTTTCATCCTTACGGGGTCGATAAAGTAAAGTACCAGTAATATACTGGGTAATTGCTGGCCTTGTGCCTAAAATAGAAACAATTATTTACTTTGAGAACAATACCTTAACATCAGTATAAGTGGTCAGTTACAGTCGGTTTGAACAGAAAGGGGTGAGAGAATTCTGGCCAAATACAGCCGGTTTAAATGCTAAAGGATTAAGGACCACCAGAAAATGTGATAAAAGTTAGCAAAACATGACAAAATTGGTGTGACTAAATGGGCTGACACTAACAGTGCAGCTATCAGATGGTGGCAAGAACTTAGATAAGGCTCTTGCCTTTGTTTCAAGATAATCTGGGGTTGTTTGTGGGGTGTCCCCAAATCAACCTTTGTCGTTCCTTTTTTTCTTGTTATATTATTGTTCTGTACACTTGTTGCTGAGTCATTAGAACGTTGGATAGAATGCTTTATGTTGTTTGTTCCGGCTCTCTGCTCTCTGAGTTCAAATCCCACCGAGGTCAACTTTGCCTTTCATCCTTTTGAGGTTGATAAAATAAAAGTACCAGTTTAGCACTGGTGCTTGATTCTTCCTCTCTCTCGCTTTCTATCTTTCTCTGGAAGAAATCTGCTCTACTCAGGCCTGGAGAGGGATGGGCTCTGCCAGACTTAAAATGCCCAAGAAACGTTGTATGTCAATACAGCGCCTCTACAACTCTATCAGGAGTTATGGGAACATAGATACTGTTGTTGTTATTTGTTGTTATCTATTCAAGGGCAGTGGATTGGCAGTATTGGGGGAACATCAGGCAGCTTTGTAACATTTAGCTACAACCTTTTAGTGCTGAGATCAACTTTGCCTTTCATCCTTCCAAGGTTGATAAAATAAAGTACCAGTTAAGTACTGGAGTCAATTTAATCAACTTTCCCTTCTCACAAATTGCTGGTCTTGTACCTAAATTAGAAGGCCAGTAAAGAAATCCTGGGTAATTGCTGGCCTTGTGCCTAAAGTAGAAACAATTATTATGGTCCTTTGAATTGGCAGTATCAGTAGAGGGTTGGACGCCATGCTTTCTAGCATAGTTACGTCCCTTTACAGTCTGAGTTCAAATCCCGCCGAGGTTTACTTTGCCTTTCATCCTTACAGGGTCGATAAAATAAAGTACCAGTAATGTACTGGGTAATTGCTGGCCTTGTGCCTAAAATAGAAACAACTATTATGGTCCTTTTTGTAGACATAAAATCCAATCTCGCTATCTTCAATTTGGTATTCATGCCAACTCTTACCTATGGCGTTTGTGGACTCTGCCCCAACGACCCTCTCAGGAAAAAGTGGGCAAAGGAGAAGGAGGAGGAGGAGAAGAAGAAGAAGAAGAAGGAGGAGGAGGAGAAGGAGAAGGAGAAGAAGAAGAAGAAGAAGAAGAAGAAGAAGAAGAAGAAGAATTGTTTCTACTTTTAGCACAAGGCCAGCAGTTATCCCAGTGCATTACTGGTACTTTATTTTATTGACCCTATAGGGATGAAAGGCAAAGTTAATCTCGGTGGGATTTGAACTGAGACTGTAAAGGACCATAACTTTATGCTGCAAAGCATAGCGTCAGAGTATCGGTAGAGGGTCGTTGGGGCAGAGTCCACAAACACCATAGGTAAGGGTTGGCATGAATACTGAATTGAAGATAGCGAGATTGGATTTTACGTCTACAAAAAGCATACACATAATAGAATAAATGACATAAGTTCACAAGCTGGATTTGTGTCTGGCTGTTGTTTTGTTGTTGATGTAGGTGTATTTATTTTTGTCTTCATTCTTTGTTTGTATGTGGTTATGGTTGTGGTTATGGTTGTGGTTATGTTATTGTTGTGGTGGTAGTGTTGGTGGATGAATGAAGTGTTTTCTTCCTTTCCACCAAATCTGGCTTTCAGCTTGGAGTGGTCCTTTTTTCTCTTCATCTCGACAAAGGTCCCTTATGACAGTCTTCCTTTACACTCATTATGCAATGTACTGGAAGACATGTATGTGTAAGTATATACAGGATATACACGGCTGTTTTTGTGAATGGATAGACGTGTGGATGATAGAGAGTTTCTTTTGTTTATGGTTGTGGTGGTGTTGGTGGTGGAATTGGTTTTATGCGCATTAGTGTTGGTTTCTGTTGATGTTGTAGGTGTTGGGTGTTGTTTCTATTGCTGTTGTTGCTGCTGCTTCTGTTGTTGGTATTGTTACATTTGTCTTTGTAGGATTGACAGCAGTGAGGCCTGCCCTTTCCTGAGTCCTATCCTTTCAAATATCACAAATAAATAAATGTTATTTTGGAATTTACTTTTTGTAAGGATGGCTTCAATCCTTTTCTGGTCTGTTTAGATTGAGAGTTCTATGTTTATCCCCAACTTGCTTTCCTTTCTTAGGTTTTTGGATTTTCAATATGGTTCTTTTGTCTGCATTGGACAAAATAGTTTCCATCAGTAATGAGATATGTATTTTTGGTAACACATCCATCACTCACATCTTCCTTTCTTGCCTACCTATGCTTCCAGAAATTCGCCAACACTACACCTGATATTCCCCCTCCATAGACATAGACATACACACATGTATTTCATGACTCATACATTGTTCACTTTACTGACATTTGTACATTATTTTATGTACTATACATGCACCTTTGATGAGTTGTAGTGCACCTGAGAACTGTACACAATAATTTTCATTATCATGTTACCATTATTATATGCTGGTATGAGAATTAAATCCTCACTCTTAAATGAAGGATTGAAGTGGTTCCTGGCTTTGGTCTCTGAGACAAATATGATGTCAACTGCCCTATATTTCTGCTTGCCTCAAACAAAAAATTATTTTGCTCTCTACACTAGTTCATGCATTTTTCTATCTGAATATTGGTCAGTCTTTCTACTTTTATAGTTTTATATTGGTCGTTCTCCAACAGGTTTGTGGTTGAGCCCATGGCAGTGGAGAGTTCTGGTATCCTTGACCCTAGGACCACTCCCTACTCACCACCTTTGACATAGAGTTCGCTACCCGCAGGTGTGAGTTTCACGAGCAGGAATGGCTGTTCCAGTGTGTCCTCCCTCACCATTGTCCGGGTAAACACCTTCTCCATTCTGTACCCATGGGGGCTGTAGGCCAACCAGCATGTGGGCCCTCATTTGCTCATAATAGTGAGAGACTGGGAGATCGGGAACGATGGAGGCAGTGACAATGGGAGTTTGGTTCTTTTGTGTTTAGACCTGGTGTATTGTGTACAAGTTTCATGGTTTTGGTACTTATGAAGCAATGTACTCTTTGATCATCTGTATGACTTCTTGCCAAGCAGCAAATTGGTAGAGTCATTAGAACGTTGGATAGAATACTTTATGGTATTCATTCAGATTCTCTGCTCTCTGAGTTCAAATCCTGCCAAAGTCAACTTTGCTTTTCATCCTTTCAAGGTCGATAAAAAAAAAGTGCTAGTCTAGTACTGGGGTCGATTCTTCCTCTGTATCCCTTTCTCATTTCCTCTCTCTCTCTCTCGCTCTCTCTCTCTCTCTCTCTCTCTCTCTCTCTCTCTCTCTCTCTCTCTCTCTCTCTCTCTCTCTCTCTCTCTCTTACTTTCTATCATTCTGTGGAAAAAATCTGCTGTACACAGGCCCGGAGAGCGATGGACTCCCACTCCGACAGGCTTTAAAATGCCCATGAAACGCTGTATGTCAATACAGCGTCCCCACAACTCTATCAGGAGTTACGGCACCATACATGCATGCATGCATGCATGCATGCATACATACATACATACATGCATACATACATACATACATACATACATACATACATACATACATACATGCATGCATACATGCATACATACATACATACATACATACATACATACATACATGCATGCATACATGCATGCATGCATGCATGCATGCAACACAGCGAGTAAAAGTTTTCTTCCTTTGTTACTTATGAGTTCTCTTTTTTTTTAAATCTTATTATTTCAGTTTGTAGTGTTGGATTTGTTTGACAAGCTTATTCTTCTTGTTCCTCCTGTTGTTCTTGTGCTGTAGCTGTTGTTATTGTTGTTGTTGAAATTTTGATTGCTGCTGTTGTCTGTTAACCTGTTACAGATCTCACAGTTGCAGAGAATATGATAGCTGCGGTGGTGGTGGTGATGGTGGTGGTGGTGGTGTTGGTGTTGGCGATGGTGTTGGTGCTGGTGTTGATGATGGTGTTGGTGGTGGTGTTAGTGTTGGTGGTGGTGCTGTTGGTGATGGTGGTGGTTGCTGGTGTTGTTGGTGATGGTGGTAGTGGTGGTATTGGTGGTGGTGTTGATGGTGTTGTTGTTGGTGTTGTTGGTGTTGTAGGTGGTGTTGATGGTGTTGTTGGTGTTGTAGGTGGTGTTGGTGATGGTGGTGGTTGTGGTATTATCAGTGATTGTGGTGGTGTTGTTATTTGTGGTGGTGGTGGTGGTGGTGTTGGTGATGGTGTTGGTGATGGTGTTAGTGTTGGTGTTGGTGTTGTTGGTGATGGTGGTGGTTGCTGGTGTTGTTGGTGATGGTGGTAGTGTTGTTATTTGTGGTGTTGGTGGTGTTGGTGGTGGTGGTGGTGTTGGTGATGGTGTTGGTGATGGTGTTGGTGGTGGTGGTGGTGGTGGTGTTGGTGATGGTGTTGGTGGTGGTGTTGGTGTTGTTGGTGATGGTGGTGGTTGCTGGTGTTGTTGGTGATGGTGGTAGTGTTGTTATTTGTGGTGTTACTGATGGTGTTGGTGGTGGTGGTGGTGGTGGTGTTGGTGTTGGTGATGGTGATGGTGTTAGTGTTGGTGTTGGTGTTGTTGGTGATGGTGGTGGTTGCTGGTGTTGTTGGTGATGGTGGTAGTGTTGTTATTTGTGGTGTTACTGATGGTGTTGGTGGTGGTGGTGGTGGTGGTGGTGTTGGTGATGGTGTTGGTGCTGGTGTTATTGATGGTGGTCGTCGTTGGTGTTGCTGGCGAAGGTGGTGGTAGTGTTGTTGTTAATGGTGGTGGAGGCGTCGGTGGTGTTGGTGATAGTGGTGGTGGCGATGATGGTGGTAGTGTTGTTGGTGATGGTGATGGTGGTGGCTTTGGTATGGGTGGTGTTAGTGTTGTTGGTGATGATGGTGGCAGTGGTGTTGCTGGTGATGTTGGTGGTGATGGTGTTGTTGGTGTTTTTGTTGGTTCCGTTGGTGATGGTGGTGGTGTTGGAGTTGGTGGTGGTGGTGGTGTTGTTGGTGTTGTTGGTGTTGTAGGTGGTGTTGGTGATGGTGGTGGTGTTGTCAGTGATGGTGATGTTGGTGATGGTGGTGGTGTTGGAGTTGGTGGTGTTGCTGTTGGTGGTGGTGTTGTTGGTGATGATTGTGGTGGTGTTCTTGTTGGTGGTGGTGGTGGAGTTGGTGATGGCGGTGTTGTTGGTGTTGGTGATGGTGTTGGTGGTGGTGTTGTTGTAAGTGGTGGTGGTGTTGTCGGTAATGGTGTTATTGGTGATGGTGTTGGTGGTAGTGGTGGTGGTGGTGGTGGTCGTTTTCGTTGGTGATGGTAGTGGTGGTGTTGGTGGTGATGGTGTTGTTGCTGTTGTTGTTGTTGTTGTTGGTGGTGGTGGTATTGGTGGTGGTGTTGATGGTGTTGTTGTTGGTGTTGTTGGTGTTGTAGGTGGTGTTGATGGTGTTGTTGGTGTTGTAGGTGGTGTTGGTGATGGTGGTGGTTGTGGTATTATCAGTGATTGTGGTGGTGTTGTCAGTGATGGTGATGTTGGTGATGGTGGTGGTGTTGGTGGTGGTGTTGTTGGTGATGGTTTTGTTGGAGACGGTGGTGGTGATGGTGTTGCAGGTGATGGTGGTGATGGTGGTGTTGTTGGTGATAGTGGTGGTGGTGGTGGTGGTGGTGGTGTTGTTGATGGTTTTGTTGGAGACGGTGGTGGTGATGGTGTTGCAGATGATGGTGGTGATGGTGGTGTTGTTGGTGATAGTGGTGGTGGTGGTGTTGTTGATGGTTTTGTTGGAGACGGTGGTGGTGATGGTGTTGCGGGTGATGGTGGTGATGGTGGTGATGGTGGTGTTGTTGGTGATAGTGGTGATGGTGGTGTTGTTGGTGATAGTGATGGTGGTGGTGTTGTTGGTGATAGTGGTGGTGGTTGATTTTCTAATGTTTGATTGACTTATTGCTGCTGAATTGATGTTTGCAGTTATTTATTGTTTTTATTATTTTTCAGTTTTTTTTTTTGTCCTTTTTTTTTCTTTTTATCATTAGTGTTTTTTTTTTGTCGTTGTTGAAGTTGTTGTTGCAAGTTGCTGTTGTTCTTGTTGTTTTTGTTATCAAACCTTGAAACCAACAGGCTCAGAAAATCTTTTCCTTTCAAAAATAAGTATGTGAACTTGTTGCTTGTTCCATTACTATTGCCCTTCCATTACTATTGCCCTTCTTCAAATCCCGCTGAGGTTGACTTTGCCTTTCATCTTTACGGGGTCGATAAAATAAAGTGCCAGTAATGCACTGGGTAATTGCTGGCCTTGTGCGTAAAGTAGAAACAATTACTCTTGCCCTTCTTGATGATGTTGTTGTTGTTGTTGCTGCTGCTGCAACTGTGACGTTAAATAGGTGGTAGAAACCAATGATCTTAAAGTAATTTGTTGTCAAGGTGATCATATAGCTGTTTGTTTTAATATTTAACAATTCAAGAAAACTCTTCATTTTCTCCAAACATCGTTATGGCTTTTCAGGCAACCATTTTCCTTTAAAAAAAAAAAAAAATCAACAACATAAATTTACAAAATTGTTAATTTTCTTGGCATTAACATTCTCTTGTAATCTGTATTAGCTTCTTAACAAAATTACCAAGAAACATAACATATCCCTATCAGAGGAAAAGCATAAAATTTATTGAGAAACGAAATTCCATGGTGATTAAGGTAAATAATAATTGTTTCTACATTTGGCACAAGGCCAGCAATTACACAGTACATTACTGGTACTTTATTTTATCGACCCCGTAAGGATGAAAGGCAAAGTTAACCTCGGCAGGATTTGAACTCAGATCATAAGGGGACATAACTATGCTGGAAAGCATGTCCGACCCTCTACCGATACTGCCAATTCACCGTAAATAATAATGGTTTCTGATGTGATTTAGGCACAAGGCCAACAATTTTAGGGGAGAGGAAAGTCCTTTAACCCTTTAGCATTTAAACCAGCCATATCCTGCCAGAATTCTCTCACCTCTTTCTGTTCAAACTGGCTGTAACTGGCTACTCATACTGATGTCAAGGTATTGTTCTCAAAATAAATAATACCAAAATCTCATAGATTCGATATTATGGGAGATAATTATGAGATAATTACTGCAGAAGTACAATAGTAAATACAGAGTAATGTAAATCCTAAAGGGTTAAATCGACCCCAGTGCATTACTGGTGCTTTATTTTATCGACCCTATATAAGGATGAAAGGCAAAACTAAGCTCAGCGGGATTTGAACTCAGACTGTAAATGGCCGTAACTATATGCTGCAAAGCATGTTGTCTGACGCTCTACCACCATCCAAGATAAAAGAGAGGGAGGTTAAATAATATTAATAATAATTTTTTTACCTTCTGTAAGGTTTTTCTATCAATCGGTTGCTAGGTGTAGCATGTTAATTGGCCTCAGATCAGTTCCTGATCTCAGAGGCTTAATATATCACACAGGATTCTGGCAGTGCTAGTGATGGTAGAAATTTGGATACTGCCTAAGAAGTCAGGGATCCCAAGGCCTTTGATGAAAGACATAAGACGTTTAGTCACTGTGCCTAGTGCCTCAATGACGATTGGCACAACTTCTGTTTCTACATAGTGCCCAGTTCTTATAGCACCTACAAGGTCTACTTATTGATCTTTTCCATTTTCTTGGAGATTATAGTATCAATCAGAGTCCATTTTAGGTGGTTGTTTGTTTTTACAACAACATCAGGGCACTTGTGTTGGTCTTTGTTTGTGGTCTTCATCTCAGGGTCCTAAAATAACTCTACTCCCTCACCTGATTGGCAGGATTCAAGAGGAGTATGTTCATAACACTGACATTGCCTTTCTATGCACAACTCCCAATGGACTCTATTTGCTATAAGATCATATCGGATTTTATAACATATTTTTGCTAGTTGCTCTGACCCACTAGCAAATGTGCCACAGATTTGTCTGCTTTATGTCATACTCTGCAAAGTGGGGAGCAATTTTTTTCCATCGATATTAGCTTTCACCCAATTGGTTCTGAGTGCCTGGTATTGTGTGGCAGTAATAATGACCTCAGTGCTCTTTTTAACGCAACCTGACTTAAGCCCAAGCCAAGACGTAGGGTCAGCAATGTCTTTAATGACAGCTGGAAATTTGCCACGAAGAACCTGTTGCTTCCATGTTTATTCTTGTTTCTCTCTAAAGGCTTTGTTGAATGCTTGCTTACCTTCTGTTATAAAGTCTTCTTTCAAAACTTCTCTGGGTGGTGGTTCTTCAGTAAATGTTGGATAACAACAACAATAACAATATCATTATCATCATTATCATCGTCAAACTTTTGCTGTTTGTGCAACCAGCTATTGGGTTGCCACTATAGATATTTTTGTAATTAGCAGTCACCATTAGTCTCTTGACGTGATTATGTGTAGAAGGGATATGGTGTTGTGACCTGTCCAGTTCTTGATGCCAGGTTAGGATTTTATTTCTTTGCCTTTTCTTCACTCTACCTTAACCCTTTAGCATTTAAACTGACTGTATCCAGCCAGAATTCTCTCACCTCTTTCTGTTCAAACCAGCTGTAACTGGCCACTCATACTGATGTTAATGTATTGTTCTCAAAATAAATGACATAAAAATCACATAATTCAAATATGTGAGATAATTATGTGAGGTAAAGCCTTTACCATGAAAATACAATAGTATATATAGAGTAATGTGAATGGTAAAGGGTTAAATGTACTCTGAAGGATGGTTTTTGACAGGAAGTTCTGGGATGTGACCATAGCTACCAAGCTTCTGTCTCTTTACCATCACAAGGAGTAGTTCCTGACTGATAGGATATTTATTGACTTGCTGCCTGACAAAGTTGTTTGTGTGGGATATGTAACAGATTTCTGAAGCACTTGTGCTTGAATGACTGAATTCTTCATTCTATGTCAGCTGTAAGAATCTAACTCTTACACCACTCATGCAGAAGGATAGAAATCAGGGATTTGTACAATCTGGGCCTTGTTGGAAAACAAATGGAGTTATTTTTCCATATGATATTCAGTTTCATCATGGCAGAAAAGGCCAAGGTAAGTTTTATCCCCCTGACTTCAGCCAGCCCTAAGACTTCCCATGTGTATCTGGTAAATTCATGTGTAAGCTTCTACAAGCATAGGAGGTGGGGATGTTCCACTTCTCAAAGACAGTATTTTCTTTGGAACAGTTGATGGTTGTTGATGTAAGTGTTATTGTCATTGTTGTCATCCCAGTTGCACATTAGTCACCACCACTCTGGAGAAGAACAGCAGAGAATGCGGTCATTGATTTTCCAGGCCTCACCCAACCCAGCACGTTATTCTTTTTTCAGTGTATGTCCATTATGATATTTCAGTGATCATTGTTTTCAAGGCACAGGTTGTTTTATTCAGTTGGTAGAGTGCCACAAGTGCATGGCAGCATTCTAGATGCCAGACACTCAATCGTCAGACAGTGCTGGATCCCTAAAGATTGCAGCTCCCCTAAGGAGATAAGTTGCAGAAAAATGTGTCTAATGAAAGTTGCCAACACCACTTCATCATCAATATCATCAATGTTGCTATCACTATCACAGTCATCATCCCCGTAGAAGTTGGGGTATTTCTGCAGGTATGCCATTTCAATGTGTCCAGTCGTTTGAGCGAAGTCCAGTTGAGCAAATTCATTTTGAGTTAAAAAGTTAAAAATTATGTGCCTTTTGAGCAATACCTATTAAGCAATGTTGGTTTGAGCGAACCTCAAACTGTTTTTTTAAAGACACTTTGTGCGAAGTTGATAAAAATAAAAATATACTAGAAATTTACAATTTTTTTGTACAAATAATTACACCTTCACAATGGGTGAATAAAATATTATTAAAAATCGGCACATTTTATGGTAGAAAGAACTAAAAATTCACAACGTTTAAAATCTAAAAAATTAATTCTAGAAAGAATAAAAATTAATCTTCGCTGAAATTACTGTTCACTCTTAATGTTTTGTTCAAAATAACTTCTCTCAAAATGACTTCGCTAAAAATTAATTTCGCTCAAAATGAATGGAACCGGTTTTCAAAGCTCGGTGTTTCAGTGCATGTGTCCTAACATGGACAACACATCCTTCTTGTTTCGCATTGAGAAATGACTGAGGAACAACACTTGTCACAAATATGTCATTTGTGATTCCTTTCTTACACACCTCATCTAAGTGATTTATTTACTAGCTCTGTCTCTACTCTTTTCAGGGACCTTGCAAATGGATATTTAATAGCAGAGATATTTAGCAGGTATTACCCATTTGAAGTGGAGATGACATACTACAGCAAAGGCTTATCATTATATTCTAGACTTCACAATTGGCAAGAGTTGTCTAAGGTATCTATCTATTATATGTTTTATGTTGATATTTTTGTTTGGGAGATGGTTTTGTGATTATTACAAATAGTTTGATTGTTTTTTAATTTTTTTTGAAATCTTTTTTTTAACAGATACATTTTTCTCTCCTCATTTTAAATCTGAGCAAAATAAGACATTGTATATGGGATGAAAGTTAGGACATTATATGTTAGGTTCCATTGAAACACAGAAATTAACCCTTTCTTTCCCTTATTTCTAATATAAAATACTGCCTATGATTTTCAAATAATTAATTGAATAATATAATCAACTTTCTCATTATTCGTTATTAAGCTGGTATTTGGAACATAACTTAACCCTTTAACATTTACATTACTCTATACATATTTTTGTATTTTGTGACAAAGGCTTTTCTTACATAATTATCTCACATAATAGCCTATCTACGAGATTTAAATGTTATTCATTTTGAGAACAATACCTTAATGTCAGTATGAGTGGCCAGTTACAGCCAGTTTGAAGAGAAAGAAGTGAGGGAATTCTTCTTCACTGCTTCTTACATAAAATTATGTTAGGAAGTTTTGAGATAACTATATAAACACTTTAAAACAAACAGCTCTGTTTCATTAATGGCACAACAAAAGGCTCCCAGTCCACCCTGTGTGGTGGTCATGCTGGCAACATAACAAAAAGGGCCCAGTCCACCCTGCAAAGTGGTTGTGCTTGTGACCCAACAAAAACCCACCCAGTTCACCCTGTTTGATGGTGTCATGATAAAAAATACCCAGTCTATCCTGTAATGTGGTTGACATTAGGAAGGGTATCCAGCTGTAGAAACCAAGCCAAAATACAATTCCGTATGAGCAAGATGTGGTCACCTGACCAAACTTGTCTCATAATGTTTACAACCTGTCTAACCCATGCAAGCATGGAAAATAGATGTTGAATAGTGATGATGATGATGATGATGGTGATTACGATAAGATGACGATGATGGTGGTGATGATGATGGTGGTGGTGGTGGTGGTGGTGGTGATGATGATGATGATGATGATTACCCTGTTGTATTCTTCTCGTCTCCTGTGTTCCTGTCAAACCTCACTGTGCACATTCATTTCTGTTAACACACTTAACTAATCTTTCTGCACCCATGTTTCTGGTTGTTTCTCATCTACAGTAAAATCACAAAGACATTTCTAAATTTTTTTTTTTTTTTTTGTATGTCTAATATAACTCAGCAATGTCTGTGACAATCAAAAACTTTATTATAAACAATTAAAGTGTCTTTGTGGTTATGAAAATGGAAAAGGAAGGGAAAGGCAAGGGCTCTAGGGTCACAGAAGAATGGGGAGGGGGAAGGAGGAGGGTGATGGACTCTAGGCCTAGGGCATGGCAATACTGCGGGGGCGCCATGTGGACAAGAGTGGGGGGGGGCATGGTCAAGAATATGATCTACATGTGTATGTTGTGTGGTTGGAGCATTATCTCAGATAACTAAACTAACTACTATTGTATCAGCAGCTATCTCTTTTTTAACGGGGAAGCAGGAGCTAACTGCATTTGTTAGCCCTGGAGAAGATACATGAAATTTTCAACCTTTTTGTTATCTGATCAATGAAACAGTTAGCTAATGAAATCAACATGTAAACGGCTGAGTTTTCCAGAGGCATGTGTAACCTTAATATAATCCTTAGGAAGAATCAGTGTGACGCAGTGTGTGACAAGGCTGGCCCCTGTAAATTACAGGTACAGTCCAACTGATGGGCTTCTAAACAGTAGCTACCTACTCAGTTTCACTCACACAGCATAGGTCAACTTGAGGTTATGATAAATGACAATTGCGTTCAAGATGTAATGTAGAGAGATGGAACTCAAGGCCATTTGTCCAGAGTGCAGGTTATTGCAACATGAATTTGATTATGTCCTGAGGAGAACTTCGAGCTAAGCAGTTTCTACTTATCATTTCAGTTTTTCAAGAAGAAGAAATTTGACATTCCACAGGTCTGCATTGATGGAATAATGTTCTGTAAAGAAAGATATACCATGCAGATGATGCAGTCTGTCTATAAAGTACTCACAGATAGAAAGTAATTGATATATTATAATAATTATCATTATTGTTGTTGCTGTTGATGTTGTTGTTGTTGTTGTTGTTGTTGTTGTTGTTGTTGTTGTTGATGTCATTTTTACTTTTAGATTAAATTTTTTTTTTTTTTTAATAAGCAAGTTCGTTTTGAAACAGAACGAGTTTGAAATTAGAAATAGAGGCTTTCACCGTATTTTAGACTAAAGAAATTTTAGCCTGATAATACATACGTCAATACTCATCTTTTTCCATTTCTTAGAGGGTTCTAAACCCCACTTTCAGGCTAAAATTTCTTTAGTCAAAAATACGGCGAAAGCTTCTATTTCTAAAATTTTTTTTTTTATATTTTTGTTCCCAATTGATTTTATATTTATTGTGTGCTGTACCACTATTCTACCAAATGTAGTTATGTGTGCCTTGGGTATGTGCAGAGTAATATTTCGGTGTTGTTTCTATTGTATTGAAAGTATTCTACGTAATATATGTGAAATGCCCAGTTGTGCTATTTACTGTACTAGAATTTCTTTCAGCATGCTGACGCATATGTGTATCTGTGTGTGTGTGCATGTGTATGAGCATATACATACATTTATACGCTTGCATGGAAAATAGATGCAAAACGGTGGTGATGATGATGATATATCTATATATATATATATATATATATATATACATAAATACACACAAATATATATATATATATCATTATCATGATATATATATCTCTCTCTCTCTCTCATCATCATCATCATCATCACCGTTTTACGTCCGTTCTTCCACGCTAGCATGGGTTAGACGGGTTGTCCTGTTGTGGGCAGTGTCTGGTCGGCTGACCATGCCTTGCTCATACAGGAACTGATCTGGCTTGATTTCTACAGCTGGATGCCCTTCCTAACACCAACCTCATTTACAGTGAGTGCTGGGTGCTTTTTCGTGGCGCCTACACGTCCACTTTACAGTGTGGGCTGGGTGCTTTTTTGCCGTGGCACCTCCACGACCACCTTGCGGTGGGGGGGGGGCATATTGTTTATATGCTTCAGCATGTACCCATGGGAGGTCGGGTACCCTGTATTACTGCGTGACGCCAGAAGTCACGGTCGTGTGTCATTGACTTTGAGAGGTGTAGTTGGGTAAGGTCGGCTTTTATCACCTCATCCCAAGTCATCTTGGGTCTCCCCACTCCGCGGTTTCCATCAACTTCTAGTGCTCTGCACCTTTTTATGCAGCTGTCATCCTTCATACGCATCACATGTCCATACCAGCGTAACCGCCTCTCCTGCACGCAGCATTTGATTCCTCTTATGCTCAGTCTCTCTCTCAATTCATTTATGCTTTGTCGTTCACGTATATTACTGTTACACATCCATCGGAGCATGCAGGCTTCGTTTCTCTCTAATCTACGTAAGTCTTCCACCTTCAGCGCCCAGGTCTCACTACCATGCAACATCGCTGTTCGGATACACGCATCATACAGTCTGCCTTTCATTCTGAGGGAGAAGCCTTTTGCAGCTAGCAGTGGTAGTAGTTCCCTAAACTTCTTCCATCCCGTTCTTACCCTAGTTATTGTACTTTCTGAGCACCCACCTCCGTTGCTAATTCGGTCACCTAGGTAGCAGAAGCTGTCTACTGTTTCTACAGGGCCCTCCCAGAGATTGGTGGTACTTGTTTCCTGTGGCTGTTTGCTTGCTGTTTCAGCACAGCTGCTGCATGTGAATCCTACATTCTTAATTAAGCTTCCTGAGATCCCGCTACATCTCTTGTGTACCCATTGTTTGCATTTGGGGCAAAGAATGGAGTTCCTACCTACACCTTTCCTACATACTGAGCAAGGCCATTTCCCTGAGGGGATCTGGGTTCTGTTTTCTCGTCTACTTATAAGGACCTTAGTCTTTGTCATGTTGACTTTGAGGCCCTTTCTCTCTAGTCCCTGCTTCCAGGTTTGGAATTTATTCTCTAGTTCTACCATAGATTCAGCTATGAGTGCGAGGTCATCAGCATACAGGAGTTCCCATGGGCATCCGGTCTTAAACTCCTCCGTTATTGCCTGCAGGACTATGATGAACAGGAGAGGGCTAAGAACAGAGCCCTGGTGGACCCCAACCTGTACGCTAAATTCCTCGCTATACTCATTGCCAATCCTAACTTTGCTGACTGCTCCCCTATACATGGCTTGTACCGCTTTCACAAGCCATTCATCTACTCCTAGTTTTCTAAGAGCCCACCAGATTACTGCACGTGGAACTCTGTCAAAGGCTTTCTCAAGGTCGACAAATGCCAAGTAGAGTGGCTTACTTTTAGCTAGGTACTTTTCCTGTAATTGCCTCACAAGGAAGAGCGCATCAGTGGTGCCTTTCCCTGGAACAAACCCAAATTGCATCTCGTCTATATTCACCCGGTCCCTAATCAGCTGTGCTATAACTCTTTCTGTTACTTTCATGACCTGGTCCATCAACTTTATACCTCTATAGTTTCCTCTATCTAGTGCATCGCCTTTACCTTTGTAGCAGTTGACAATGATGCTACTGCACCAATCTTTTGGTATGGCCCCCTCTAGTATTACCTGGTTAACAATACGTGTGGTTATAGTGTGACCTACAGACCCAGATGCCTTCAGCATCTCGGCAGCTATACCCGATGGACCGGTTGCCTTCCCTATCTTCATATCTCTGATTGCCTTACTTACTACGCTGCCGCTGACTTGTACTGCTGGTCCCTCTATAGGGTCTACGTGGGGTAGGGTCTCTTCTTCCCATGCATTCTCCTCATTTAGTAATCTATCATAATGACTCTTCCATGCATCTTTCTTCTCAGCACTTGTGAGGGCAAGCTCACCTTTATCATTCCGGATACACTTCTCTCCAATGACATCACAACTATCTCTGACACACTGCCTCGCAATCTTGAATACCTCCTGTTTCTGGTCCTCACGTTGTAAAACATGCTTGAATTTTCTATCCTCTGCTTCCCTCCTAGCTAAGTATACTTGTCGCCTAGCTTCCCTCTTGGTCTCTATGTAATGTACCCTGCTCCCCCCGTTCTTCCATTCTTTCCATGCCTGTCTCTTGGCCTTGACTGCTTCATCTACCTTATTGTTCCACCACCAAGTCACTCTCCTCCTGCTTGAGGTCTTACTCCAGCCACAAACCTCATCCGTCGCCTCTAGTAAGTTATTTTTTAGGAACTCCCAGTTCTCTTCTACGTTAAATGTCTCTATCTGTTCTTCTTTACTGTCGTAGGCGTTGAGTAAAATATCTTTAAATCTGTTACTGGTTGAGGGGACTTTCAGCTTCCAGATCTTTCTTCTCCAGGTTGGCCTCTGTTTCAGGGCTCGTCTAGTTCTGACCGTGAGGTCGCTGACAACTAAGCTATGTTGGGATGTACATTCCTCACTAGGGAAGGCTTTTGTGTTTACGACCGTCCATCTGTCACGTCCTCTGATGAGGATAAAATCTAACTGACTAGAGTGCTCCCCTGATCTATAGGTGATCAGGTGGTTGTCGGGTTTTTTAAAGTTTGTGTTACATATCGACATGTCATTGGCGTCGCAGAATTCTAGAAGTCTGAATCCTTCCTCATTCCTTGTGCCAACTCCATGGCCTCCATGTACTCTATTGAAGCCGTCGCAGTGTTTACCTACGTGTCCGTTAAAATCTCCTGCAATGATTAGGAAGTCCTTGTCGTCTGTTAGAGCAGTAGTGTGTATTAGGGACTCGTAAAACCTATCCTTAAGTTCGTCTGGCAGTCCCGATTGGGGTGCGTAAGCTGATATTATTGTGGTAATTGTCTTATTCAGGACTAGTCTGAGTTTAATGATTCTTGCATTTACCCTGTACACTGAGATTACTTTATCTACCCACTTGTCAGCTAATAGTATACCTACACCACCCATCCCATCGTCATTTCCCACCCAGAAAAATTTGTAGCACTGGCTTTTTCCTACAAGGACTCTAGCAGACCCTCCTCTCCATCTAGTCTCTTGCACACAGCATACATCAACTTCCTTTCGCTCTAGCATTTCTACGATTTCTCCTGCTCTTCCTTTCATTGAGCCTACATTGATGGTACCAACTCGGAGTTTTGGGCATTTGTCGACACTCGTAGGGGAGGGTCTATGGAAAAATGAAATTTCATTTCTCACTCTTAGTACGGCTGATACTTAAATATAAGTATGTATACGTACATACATATATATATACAGACATACAGTAGTATGTATATACATACATGCACACATATATATAGTGTATATATATATATAGTCGTTTAAATAAACGGTTGTTTTTCAATTATTTACATATTCATTTGCATATTCACACATAAGTTTGAATAATCCCTAATATATTTCCACTATCCAGTGAATTTCCAACCAATAAGGTATGATTTTCATAGGTACGTCTCTATTTATAAAACAAACTTTGTATTTTATCTGCTGAAAGCGTACCAATGTTGTCTTGGTACCCTAGAAATATATATAATAAAATAAATATGGTTTTATAAATATAGTTTCCATTTATTTAATATCATTGAATATTTACTCTAGTAACTTGTTGAGTGCTCTAAATCAGTTATAAACATTTATATTTGTCGGACTTCCAACAAATGAAATACGCCTTCTATTTATATATATATATATATATATATATATATATATATATATATATATGTGTGTGTATATATATATATATATATATATATATATATATGTATATATATATATGTGTGTATATATATATATATATATATATATATATATATATATATATATATATATATATATATATATATATATTATGTTGGTACCACAAAACATCCAGTCCACACTGAAATGTTGTTGTGTAAAAGACATGACAAAAAGCACCCGGTAGACAATATAAATGTGGTTGGCATTAGGAAGGGCATCCAGCCATAGAAAACCAGCCAGAAACAGTCTTATATGAGTAAGACACGTTCACCCAACTTGCCTCTAAATGGGACAAACCCGTTTAACTCATGCTAGTGTGGAAGATGGGCATTAAACGATGATGATGATGATGATCAGTATATAAATATAAACACACAAACACAGACACACTTACAAAAATACACACTCACAGACATACATTCACACAAACACACATATGTTCAAACAAACACATACATATTTACACAAACAAACACACACTCAAATGCGACATAGCAAATGTAACGCCAGCCGCAGTTTTACTGTGGTTTTTTCACCAACCCCTTCCTTTTACACAGACATACATTCACACAAACACACACATTGTGTGACAAACAGATGGAAGTAGCTCAAATTTATTTATAGACTAGCTGGCCCGTCCCGCTGGCGCCCAGCTAGATGTACCGGCATTTTATCTTTTCAGGAATCCCCCCTACACTTGTGCAAAGATACCGCACACCCTCTCAAGTCAGCAAGGGGATGGAGTGGGGAGTTTAACGTGCGCTGATGTTGGGTTTGAATAGTTTTTAGGATTCCCCAGTTCAGCAGCCAGTACGTTCAAGAAAATTGATAGTTACAACAATAAAGGCTGAACAGAGAACACATTTTTTAACAAACAATAATTTGTACAACCATAATGGAAATTCCAAGTAACAGAAAATATTTAAATTACATTGTTAGAACCTCAGAGTATACAATATTTTTTATTCGGCCCTCCGGAGCAAAGATGAAGAGATTGTTTGGCGAGCTCACCCTAGAGCATCCTACATACAATTGACCATGGGAGAATACTGATTTCGTAGCTCGTCTCGCGGAGAAGCTCTGTAGGTGTTGACCTCTGGACACTCCTGTCAGGAGCAGGTAAGCTGTAGTGACTTAGAGGCTTACCACCAATCTCCAGGACACTGTTTTCAAGACAAATGAGCGCCTCATTGAAAACGACATCGTATGTTACGTTCGGATTGTGTATGCGTGTGTGGTGGAGGATGTCCTCAGCTAGACTTTCACGGTGGTTGTTCCACATTGTGAGAGGGTTGGCGAGATCACAGTGGTGCAACATAATAGCAAAATGTTTTCACAGCTGAGAAGGGACTTTAGCAGTTGCTGTTTCTTGCAGGGTGAGGTTCCAATGGCTGTGATCGTGTAACATACCACGCATCTGGCAAGCCTAACGATAAGTGGAACATTGATGGCCATTGATGGTTCTCAGATCTTGGAAAGACTGTGGTCCTCTAATCTCGAACAGTAACAATGACGATAAGCCGTCTGCTTTTGTGAAATAAATAGGTTTTTGTTTTGTGTATGCAAAAATATCTGTACACGAATATATATATTAAAATAACAGATTAAAGTTTAAGCAAAGAATTGCTGCTTTCACCCTTAACGGGATCTTCTGAAACTAAAAAAATCTGTCTGTGAATGTAGAAGTAAATATTTTGAAAAACGTTATCTAATGCAGACAGCCATACATGCAGAGAGATATTATAAGGGCGCTACGTTATAGCTATGTATCTATCTAAAAAGACAGACTGAGAAAAAGAGGGGAATGTTGTGCGACGTCATAAGAAAAAGTGAGGAATGATGTATTACCGGAAGTGTTGACATTTGAAATTTTAAAGAAGTGAATATTTAAATAATGTCTTTAATCTTTTAACAAAATTCAGTAGACAAAAATACCCTCACTTTTTTACTTGGAAAAAGTTACATCTATGGTGCAAATTTGGTGCTGTTTGGTCCAGCCTTTTGGCGGAAAGTTTGTTACCTACATACGACCGTCAGCTTCATAGTATAGATATTGAGTATATATGTAAGTTCTAGGTCCTGTATTTCTCTGGGGTTTTTTTGTTTTTGTTTTTTATTAATTCTTTCTTACTTCTCCATCATACAAAATTTCGGTGTGAAAGCCACAGAATGATGGTGATGTATGCTGAACCACATAAAACATCATATATTATATCTGCCTATAATAAAAGATGCAGTAAAAAAATAAACCAACAACACTCCTGATGATGAAACTATGAAAGTCTAGAAATGTTGATTAAATTATAGACTTAGGAACTTTGTTGTTCGAAATAAACTAATAAGAAAATTCTAACAGAGAAATTTTAACTTGAAAGTAATTGTCTCTTCGACAACACATGTATAAAAAGAAAAATGGAAAGGAGTGGTCAACCCCACTTTGGTTTAAGGGTAGCATAGCCATACAGTATGTGGTAAATGTGAGTTTGACTTTCATGGGTGATGCTGTCCACTTTTTACCAATTCCAGGAGCTTATATGTCCAACTTAGTAGACTATATTTCATAGGTAAATAAAACATGTTGAAATTGTTAACCCTTTAGCATTTAAACTGGCCATATTGGGTTTTTAAACCCGAAAATATATGGGATCATTAAATTTGTTAAGGTAAGATTCTTTTGTTATCTTGGCAATTTAATTTTCTTTCTAATGCATTGTTTGATTTTCAAAATTATTTGAATTTGTGTTTCATATATACATATATATATTGTGGTTAGAAAAAGCTACCTCATTTACCGCTTTTCACAGGCGCCGCTAGATCCCATGGCTGGTTTCTCCTCTTCCACGTGCATACAATCCAACTCATTAAAACCGGGAGCTGCAAAACTCGCGTCCACCACGTTCCTAATCACCGCTAGAGAGAGGCCGACCTGCTGGCCCTTCCGGTCGAGCACCCTTCTGGTCAAGCACCTTTCCGGTCAAGCACTCTTCCGGTCGAGCACTCCCCAGCTTCCGGCCACCGCACACCACACCATACCCACACGCCCCCCCCCCCCCCTATCTCAAGGATCAATTTCCCCCTCGTCCTTCTGCATATGAAAGTCTGCTGTCCAGGTTGGTGGTTTGCGACTTCTTTGTGATCTCCGCAGTGTTGGGGCGGCACTTTAGGTTTCCTCTTCCTCGGAGTCCGTTGACCCAGTAATTCTACGGACATCCAGGACATGACTTGGTACTCCGTCCATGGACACATTGTTCTAGGAATTTACAGCCGTCACCGTTCCCCTTCCCCATTGAGATGTGCAACGTGCATCTGGGGGCTTAACCCAGACTTCTTCGCCCACCTGCTCAAATGCATTCTCTCTCCCCACTACCCGTTGTGGTGGCATGCATGGGTGCTGCCACCCGTATCTGAATACTGCTCTGTGTGGCACCGATTCCTCAACCTGTCCCCCCCAAGGGGACATCGTGTACCAGAACACTGCCTCCATTGGTGAGATGTGGCTCCGCTCCGCCATTGCTTTGATCGTCCGGTGGTGTAGCTCCACAATTCCATTTCCGCTCGGCCTGTACGCTGCTCTGAAGAAACGGTCCACCATCCATCCATCGAGCATCACCCTCAGCGCCTCTGAGCGGAACGCTGTGCTGTTTTCCATCAGCAGTTCGTCCACAGGGCCCCGCTCCAAGAACACCTCTCTCAACGTCCGCATGATTTCCTTGGCCGTTCCAGTCTTCATCTCCCTCCATATCGCCATCCGTCCTGGTCCACAGTCGACCATCGAGAGGTACGTTCCCTGTCGGTAGTGTGTCACATCCACCACCAATCGCTTCCAGTCGCGATCCACCGGGAGGCTTCCCGTTTCGTGCACACCCGGGGCGGGATCAATGGACTGACATTGGACGCAGCCTCTAACCACCCTTTGAACACTGTGTCTGTTAACGTCCGAGTCGATTCTCCTGGCTAGGAACAGGGTCCTATCCACTCCCATGTGGTGCATGTCATGCAACCCTTTCAGATCCGACTTGGTCAGCCAACACACGACAGCTATCTCCTCTTCTACCTTCTCCGGCGATTCCATCCAGGCTTTCTTCACCCTGGTTAAGATGTCCGCCCTATTTTTCTCTGAGGGCACGAAAACTACGCTCAGCCTCAGGTCGAACTTGGTGACCAGCTCTCCTAAAGTTCCCAGGCGGCGCTTTATCAGCATATCCGCCGCCCCTCTCGTTTGCACTCTCTTCTCACTGGTGAGCATTGATCTCACCCATCTGAGTACAGTAGCCGAGTCGGTGCGTATCTCGATGGTGCGCAGTCCCCACCTCAGGGCGAGGTTCACCCCTCTCAACACTGCGTCCAGTTCGGCCACATTGATGTGGTTGCAGTCGTCCTTCTTCCTAAGCCAGGCTGCATCCTCGACCTCAACACCTCCTATCTCCAACGTGACACCCAGTGCTATGCTGCAGGCATCGCACCATACGGTCCTGCTCTGCGATTTGGGAACATACCAGCGTCCCCGCACTGGGTCGTCGGCCTTCACCCTCTCCACGATCTCCTGCATCATGGCCACCGTCCTCTCTCCCACTCTGTCACTCCAAGTCACCCCTCCCGCTCATCTCTTGACATAGCTGCATGCTGTCCGGAGCCACCCAGCAATCGGGTAGTGACCCACCAACTTTCCACACACCGAGAAAAGCTCCCGCCTACTCATACTTGGGCCCAGTTCTGGAACTTCATTTCCCCTCTGGAATACCAAGACGCCCGTCCTGTCTCGCCGTAGCCTAAGTCCCAGCGCGGCTCCTCCCTCCAACGCTTCTGACGGCTTCGCAGCCAGTTCATACCCCTGTAAATGGCTCATGACCTCCGCTGCCGACACTACAGACTCGTCCACTAGGATGTCGTCAATGTAGGAGTTAGTGGCCCTCTTCATCTTGTCGGCCTTTCCCAGAATGGTCTTGAGGACCGCCGCTATGATCTTCGGTGCGGAGCTCAGCTCGAAACCGAGCCTGGTCAGGCAATATGTCCGGCCCTTATACCTGACCAGCTGATATTGCCAGAGCTTCTCATCTATATGCAATTGCAAGTATGCTGAGTTTAGATTTACGATTGCGGAACCCCCGTTATGCGTCTCCACTCACGCAGGGTTTCCCCACAGACATCCGTGACCGCGCCACTCGTGTGGAATGAAACATGCTCGTTCAGCTCTCGAAAGTCCAGTACCGGCCTCACCTTGTTCTTCGTGGGTTGCGCCACTGCCATTAACGGCAATACTCCGCACTTCACCTCCTCTTTCCAGGGAAGCAGTATGCCCTCCTCAATCCATCTCTCTACCTCTCGCTCAAACTCACTTCTAATGTCTCCCTTCAATGTGTGTTGATAGCAGCCCACTTTGGTCTTCAGTGTTGGTGGTTCTCTCTTCCAGTACCACTCAACAACCCATCGCTGCCCATCGAATACGGCCTTGAAGTCTTTGTCCTGCACAGTGTAAGCGGGGTATTTCCCCTCGTGGGCCTTCTGGTTCACCTGTCGCATACTCACCGCGCATACCAATGCAGCGGCACCAAACGACACACCAACGTTGTTCACTGTATTGCCTCCTAGACGGCCAATTGCGTCCATGCTCATAACTACGCCGATCCCATCCACCACATTGTCGACTACGATGGCAGAAAGCCTTATTTTCCTTCCCCGTACCGCCATCTCCACCTCGCTGCGACCTCGGCATTCAATTTTCCTACCGTTGACTGCCCTTACACTGCTCTTCCCTCTCCACCTCTGCGCCACCCCCGTGATCACCAGTGTCGTCATACAGCCCATGTCCACGAGGGCTCACTGTGGCTTTCCCCTCACAAAGACTTCCACCACGGGCAGCGCCTCTACTCGTAAGGGGCAACTACCGATGCAGTAGTTCCCCTTGGATCGTTTCCCTGGTCGCAGTTAGTAGCGATGTGGCCTGGTCGCTTACTTCGGTAGCATATTTTGTCCGGCCTTGACTCTCTATAGTCTCTCGCCATGTGCGGGTCCTGGCACCTAAAACAGCGACCTCTAAACGTTCGTGGGCGACCGCGTGCCGTGGTTGCCTCCCTTTCACCATTTCGCTGCCGGCTGCCTTGGGCCTCTGTTATTGCTATCGCCGCGACACTCTTCTTGGCATCTTCTGCTATGATGCGGGCTTGCTCCACCAGTGCATGCATCTCCATTTCCTTGTAACCCGGGACTTGCTTCAGTTTCACCGCTATGTCGTCTGGAAATCCATTTATGAACGCCAACCGCACCGTGCGTTCGCATTCCACCTGATATCCAGCCAACATGGCCAGTCGCCGTATTTCAGCTGCGAAAATGTCAACGCGTTCACCGTTCCATCTAATTCTTGCCAGCTTAGCAAAAGCGGCTAACGGTCCCTCCGCGAACGCTTCCATCATGCGCCTCTCGATCTTTTGAGCATCCCTTTGGCTGTGTTCATCCAACTCAAGGAAGAGTACCAACGCACCCCCCTTGAGGTACAGTGCCATGAGGCCAGCCACATCTTCTATCTTCTGTAAGCTTGCGACCAGCTGGACTTTTTGCAGCCAAGCGACAACGCCTTCACCGGTAAATGCCCTAATCGCTTCGCTCGTTCGTAGTCTCATCGCCATATCCTAATTTGTCTTGCGGTACGTAATAAAAAAAACAACAGACTCCTCTCTGTTTTTCCAGTAGCTTTGTTTTCGAGAAAGTTTTTTTTTTTTTTTTTTTTTTTAATCCTATCTCAGTTTCCAGTGCCGAAATAGCTTGTGGTTAGAAAAAGCTATCTCACTTACCGCTTTTCACAGGTGCCGCTAGATCCCATGGCTGGTTTCTCCTCTTCCACGTGCGTCAAACTCGCGTCCACCACGTTCCTGATCACCGCCAGAGTGAGGCCGACCTTCTGGCCCTTCCAGCCAAGCACTCTTCCGGTCAAGCACTCTTCCGGTCAAGCACTCTTCCGGTCGAGCACTCCTCAGCTTCCGGCCACCGCACACCATACCCACATATATTTCAATCAATTCTTGACATTTTCTAAGAATTGCTAACTGGGGGTCTAAATTAGCAGTAAGAGTGGATGTTCTGAAAGTACAGTAACCAGTGTGAGGATGGGCTGGAAAAAAGTTCAAGGAACTACTACCACTACTTGCTACAAATGATGTGAAAAGCAGATTGTATGATGCTAGCATGAAAATGCCAATGCTACATGGTAGTGAGACTTGGCCTTTGTGTATCAAGGAGTTACCAAGATTGGAAAGAAATGAGGCAAGCATGCTCCAATGGATGTGTAATGAGCGATGAAGTATGAATGAGCTGAGAGAAAAACTGGGTATAAGAGGCATTAGTTACAATGTGCAAAAGAGGAGACTGTGATGGTATGGACATGTGATGTATATGAAAGATGACAGCTGCATAAAGAAATGCAGAGCACTTGGAGTCAAAGGAACCCTTCGCAGGGGAAGACCTAGAAAAACATGGGATGATATAATGAATGCCAACCTCATGCAGCTGAATCTCATAAAGGAGATGACCAAGTATCAAGAAAACTGGCAATATGTAAGTGGAATAAAGCAACACAGAGGATAGCAAACTACATGCCTCCCTCTATCCTAAACCCAAAGAAGCAGAAAGGTAGTACAACATTCAGGACCCCCACCCACCACCTGCCAGTATACTCCTGAATTCCCTGCCAGTATGCTCCTGATCTCTTTCTCCACCCTAGACCTGAAGAAGCAGAGAGATGAAACAACTCTCAGTTCCTTGCTTGGCCTAACCCATGTTAGAACGGAAAGCTAGAATGAAGATATTTATTAGTTTTTTAGACGTTAGTCTTTCATCAGAAGATAGAATGGGAGATAGGTGAAGATATAGGAAGATAAACATGTGTAAGAAAAGGAAGAGATTGAAAAAAAAACACCTCATTATTTGTTCTTGTGATCACCAAGGCAAATCATACATACGTGTATTTACTATTCTTTTCATTCTTAAATGTGTATTTTTTTCTTTATTATTTCGATGCTTTCATTTTCTGAATTCGAAATTGCTTAATTATTATAGAAAACACTTAATATTAGTAACTACTCTTTCCATTAAGAAACCATAATACTTTTTTAAATAAGGTCGGTAAAACTTTATATTTGATTGGGCTTTTTTCGGTTAGAAATAATGGTTTCTACTATAGGCACAAGGTCAGCAATTTTGGTGGAGGGGGAAAGTCGATTAAATCAACCACAGTGCGGGACTGGTTCTTTATTTTATCGATCCCGTAAGGATGAAAGGCAAAGTTAACTTCGGCGGGATTTGAACTCAGATCATAAAGGGACGTAAGTCTTTGCTGCAAAGCATGGCATCAGACCCTCTACTGATACTGCCAATCCACTGCCCTTTATATTGAGAAATAAATTCACTTTTGGTTTCAGTAACTTCTTTTAACAGTATGTGGAAGCATCTTTATTCTTCTACTTGTAAAATGCCTTAAGCTTTTTGAATGTTTTAAACCCTACCGGGAATCCTCATATGTGTGTAATGGCATTTCCTTGGCTACTAATCTGATCTCTGATTCTTTTGTTTTATACTATTGCTTCGAATGTGAGCCTTAATCACAATAAATAATGCAAGATTTTTAGCTTATGTAACTGTTGAGTGTTATACTGAGGAAATTCACCACAGATAGGTTAACATCCACTTGAATAGAAAGGTTGATACTTTTAAAAAAAGTAATAATCTCCTTACTAAACCTATCAATAACTCTGGGTTCACATTTAGTCATAGTTAAAAGATCCACTTATTTCATCCTTAATAGTGAAAGGTAAGAATAGACCAATAAGGTCTGTGACCTCTGCCGAATCACCTGCACCCGTGCTCACATTGGAGGAAGAACTATTTCATTTCTTTAGCCAAATAAAGTTGTTAAAGTTTATCACAGGCTTGGAACAGGAGGAAATTATAACAGATGACAAGAAGAATGTTCGTGAGATAAAAATTATATTTATTTATTGTGGCACAAAGTAATGTTTTGTTAAACTGTATGATTGTATTTCAAACTAAAAAAGGTTACAAAAGGAATGTGCCATTGTGCCAGGCCCGAGGCAGGCCAAAGTGCAAAATCTCACCGTTACATGTACGTGTTGTTCCTTCAAAGTTCAGGATGCGAGAGGCTGATTCTTCAAATCCTCGCGGGGAATTTCTCCCTCAGGGCGCGTAGGGATGCACTCTCTTCTGCTGGCGCTGATTGGCTGAGCTGAGCCAAATCACGCACAGAGAATGTATGTGAGCCCGCGGAACGTAGGTCACTACAATGCTGTCTATCACCAACTTCAAAATCCTTAATCTCCATAAGCACATTGGCAAAATTAATAGCTCTTAGAAAGAGTGGTAAGGTGATGGAAGAATAATAGTTGTTGATATCGAATTAGAGAAAGCAGTAGTGTTCCTTGTTGTGCTTGCCCCTAAACCAATCAATCACTACAAAAGAACTATAAGACAATATCTCTATATTTGGGTTAACATTCTTTTACTAAGCTTACCTAAATCTGACTTTCTGGGATTAATGAGTTGAATAGATGGATTGTTATCAAAATTTAGTTTATGATTCTTCAGAATAAAATGAGGAGTAATAGGGTCCAGCGGTTCACGCTAGTCCTGGATATTTAGTGCTGAAGTGATTTTTAGACCAGTTTTATTGATGCCATTAATTACACTCCGTTCAGTTTTCTGATAATCTTTGGTAACCGCATTAAGTAACAATTCATGTCATCACTACCGCACTATACCACCTCACAACATGTCATCACACTACCCTTTCTCTCTCACACACACACACACACACACATACACACATACACTTGCCCACACCTTTTTACTTTCTCC
>OZ024744.1:70913347-70975847 GCA_964016885.1 Eledone cirrhosa | reverse complement strand
TGAAAGGCCCTACCTATGGTTTTCAAATAATTTTGAAAATAATCAAGAATTTGGAGGGATTTAGGAATATGACTAACTTTCTCATTATAAGCTGATGTTAGGAACATAACTTAACAAAGGTTCTTATATAAAATTATGGTAGAACGTTTTTAGATATATATAAAAATAATTTATTCCTTTCATGACCATATTTTTAATGAACTGCCAATGATTTCTATTTCTTTTAAAAAATAATTGTTTCTACTTTAGGCACAAGGCCAGCAATTACCCAGTGCATTACTGGTACTTTATTTTATCGACCCCCGTAAGGATGAAAGGCAAAGTCAACCTCGGCTGGATTTGAATTCTGATTTAGGCACAAGGTCAACAATGTTTCGGGGAGGGGAAAGTTGATTAAATCACACCCAGTGTATTACTAGTGCTTTATTTTTTCGACCCCATAATGATGAAAGGCAAAGCTAACCTTGGCTGGATTTGAACTCAGAACGTAAAGGGACATAACTCTATACTGTAAAGCATGTTGTCCAACACTCTACCGGCACTGCCAATCCACTGCCCTTTTAAAAAATAATGAAATATGTTGAGTGATTTAAGTTATGAAAATTATGTTGGAAGCTTTTTTTTTTTTTAGATAAATACTAGCAGAATGGCCCGGCGTTGCTTGGGATTTGCTCTAGGGTTCTTATATATTTGATATATATTTATCCTTATCGAGCCTTGTGAAATAAATACGTTTGTTTATATTTTGTTATTGTGTATGCAAAAATATCTGTACACGAATATATAATTATATATATATATATGTATATATATATATATATTAAAATAACAGATTAAAATTTAAGCAAAGAATCACTGCTTTCACCCTTAACGGGATCTTCTGAAAGTAAAAAAATCAATCTGTGAACGCAGAAGTAAATATTTCGAAAAACTTTACACACTATATATATATTTACACACACTATATATACATATATACACTCATACATATAGAGTCATAATGTCGTAATACAGACAACCAGACATACAGACAGATATTATAAGGGTGTAACGTTATATCTATGTATCTATCTAAAAAGAGAAAGACTAAGAATTATATGGAGAGATCGCTAAATCGCCTAATGTGGTCCCTAGGTCATTGAAAATTTGAAATATTTTTGGCTCAAAACATTCACAAAACACATTACATGTGTAAAGTTTGAAAACAATCGGTTGGGTGATTCTCGAGTTTTAGTGAGCTGACAGACAAGCAGACAGACAGACAGACATTCTCTGTTTTAGATATATAGATAAACACTTTAAAACAACGTGTTTTCTATCATAGACCCAATACAGAATTGAGCAGTTTGGTATCAAAAGAGTGAAAGATATGAGTTTCAGTTGTGCCAGAATACTTAAATATAGCTATTAGTAACCTGTTGATGTTGAATTTAGTAATAGACACTAAACATTTCATGTATGTGTGTATGTATGTATGTGTATATGTATGTGTGTATGTATGAGTGTGTATGTGTGTATGTATGTATGTATGTGTGTGTATGTATGTATGTGTATATGTATGTGTGTATGTGTGTATGTATGTGTGTGTGTATGTATGTATGTATATATGTGTGTATGTGTGTGTATGTATGCATATACGTATGTGTGGATGTATGTGTGTGTGTATATGTATGTATGTATGCATTTATGCGTGTATGTATATGTGTGTGTGTGTATGTATGTATATATGTATATATATGTATATGTGTGTATATATGCATGTATGAGTGTGTCAGTGTGTGTGTGTGTATGCATGTATCACTTTATGTATGTATGTATGTATGTGTATATATGTGTATCTATGTATGCATGTGTGTGTGCATGCGTGCATGTGTATGTATGTGTGTGTGCCTGTAACTCCTGGTGGATTTGTAAACGTGCCATAGTAACATATGGGGGGGGGGTGCACTTTAACCCTGGTAGAGCCAATCCTTGCTCCAGGTCTGAACACAGCCAATTTCTCCAGAGAGAGAGGGAGAATTGACCACAGTACAGGACTGGTATGTTTTTTTTTATCAACCTCAAAAGGATGACAGGCAAAGTTGACTGTGGCAGGATTTGAACTCAGAGTGCTGAGAGATGAAATGAACACTGCAAAGCAATCTCTCCAACATTTTAATGATTCTACCAATTTGCCGCCTACATCAAGTATTAACTCTTTAGAAAAATAATAATAATAATAATAATTGTTTCTACTTTAGGCACAAGGCCAGCAATTACCCAGTGCATTGCTGGTACTTTATTTTATCGACCCCGTAAGGATGAACGGCAAAGTTAACCTCGGCGGGATTTGAACTCAGATCATAAAGGGCCGTAACTCTTTGCTGCAAAGCATGGCGTCCGACCCTCTACCGATAGTGCCAAATAATAATGATTTTATTTATTGGCCACAAGAGTCGACATATAGGGGACAATACAAAAGACTGGGACAGTGGGGTTTTACAGAAAAATCGAGTAAACAATATGAATAACAATAATACAAAGTAACAAGAAAAATACAAGAAAAATTCCCCAATAGGGTGAGCAAATAGACGTCCGAGAGTGAGCAAAAAGACGTCCGTTCAGACTCAATAATAATAATAATAATAATAATTGTTTCTACTTTTGGCACAAGGCCAGCAATTATCCCAGTACATTACTGGTACTTTATTTTATCGACCCCGTAAGGATGAAAGGCAAAGTTAACCTCGGCGGGATTTGAACTCAGACTGTAAAGGGACGTAACTATGCTAGAAAGCATGTCGTCCAACCCTCTACCGATACTACCAATTCACCCACAAGGGTTTACACAAAGTAAGACATTAAGGACAGTACAGGACAATACAGGACAATACAGGATGGTACAAATGGGCATTTCTGCGTGTAAAAAAAACAAAACAGAGGATGTAACAAAAAAAGGAACAATGAAAAATTCCGAGGCCCATCATGGAGAAAGCCCATTAAAAAAAAGCCACGGTGACCCTGACCAGCATAGGGCAAGTGCCCTCTCCCAGTTTTCCACCTTTAATTTACAGGCACATACTCAGAGTAGGTCCATTCACTCGGACCATTCATGCCTCTCTCACCCATCTTTCAACAAAATACTGGGAAGAGAGCACTTCCCTCTCTACCCTGATTTTCCTTTTCAAATGAAATTTGAAAAGTCAATCAGGGCATCACCGAAGAGGTAATAAAAATAATAATAATAATAATAATAATAATAATAATAATAATAATAATAATAATAATAATAATGCTTTCTTTATTAACCACAAGGGTTTACATAAAGTAGACATTAAAGTTTACATAAAGGGTTTACATAAAGTACAACATGTTCCACAAGAGGAGTGATGTCGATAGACTCTACCTAAGGAGATCTGAGGGTGGAAGAGGTCTTATCAGCATAGAGGACTGTGTTCAGATGGAGAAAAACAACCTATACAAATACGTGACCTATAGTAAGGAGCCAATGCTCAGAGCTGTACTGAAGGAGGGGACAGTAGGCCAGGGGATGTCCAGGGAGGAAATAACATCAAGGAGGAAGAGCAGCCTTAAGGGAAAACCCCTTCATAGTACCTTCTTTGAGAAAACTGAATTTAGAGATCCCCAGACATGGAACTGGTTGAGAAGAGGAGACCTCAAAAAGGCTACAGAAGGAATGCTAATGGCTGCGCAGGAACAGGCCCTCAAAACGAAGTGGTTGAAGCACCATATCTACAAGGAGGAGGCCAGCCCACTGTGCAGGATCTGTGGAGAGAGAGAGGAGACTGTGGCTCACATTGTGTCCGAGTGTAAACACCTAGCCCAGACCCACTATAAGGGCTGGAGACACGATGTGATGGGCAGGGTGATCCACTGGCACCTGTGCAAAGTAAACAATCTACCACATTCTGAGAAATGGTATGAGCATAGGCCAGAGGCGGTGATGGAGAACAATCAGGTGAAGGTGCTGTGGGATTTTAGGATACAGACGGACAAAAAACTGGAACACAATAGACCTGACCTGGTGGTTGTGGACAAAGAAAAAAGATCGTCCCTGATTGTGGATGTGGCCTGCCCGTTCGACACGAGAGTGCAAGAGAAGAAGAGGGAGAAAATTAACCGATACCAGGACCTAAAGTGGGAGGTGAAAAGGATTTGGAACTGCCATGAAGTCAAAGTGATCCCGATTGTCATAGGCGCACTGGGGACTATCTCCAAAAGTTTCCAGGGATGGTTAAAGAAAATCGGCCCCTTCACGCTTTTTGGAACGCTTCAAAAGGCATGCTTGCTTGGAACAGCAAGAACCCTCCGATACGTCCTGAATATCTGAGGCTGCAGGTAGTGGCTTGATATTCAATCCAACGGACTTTCCAGTTAACCAACATCAATGACTGAGATTCAAGGAATAACAATAACAATAATAATAATAATAATAATGCTTTCTTTATTAACCACAAGGGTTTACATAAAGTAGACATTAAGGACAGTACAGGACAATACAGGACGGTACAAATGGGCATTTCTGCGTGTAAAAAAAAACAGAGGATGTAATAAAAAAAATAACAATGAAAAACCTCCAATAGGGGGGAGACTTCTGAGGGACATTTGTGGAGAAAGCCCATTAAAAGGCCACAGTGACCCTGACCACCAAGGCAAGTGCCGTCTCCCAGTTGTCCACCTTTAATTTACAGACAGATACTCAAAGTAGGTCCATTCACTCGGGCCATACTTGCTTCTCTCACCCATCTTTCAACAAAATGCTGGGAAGAGAGCACTTCCCTCTCAACCCTGATTTTCCTTTTCAAATGAAATTTGAAAAAGTTAATCAGGGCATCACCGAAGAGGTAAGTGCTCATCTTCAGCCCTTTCAAACGTGTCCACCATACTATCTCTTTCGCCATGGCCACCAGACAGATAAAAACTGCCTGCCCTTCCCGGCTAAAGGAAGAGGGCGGGGCAATCCTCACGATGGACTCAGCTGATAGCTGGATCCGTCCTACACGTGACAGCAGGTGTTCGACATAAACCCACAAGTCAGCAATGCTCGGACACTGGACGAGTGCGTGCAGGACAGTTTCGTCGCCCCCGGGCACATCTCGGACATGCCCGGCTGACGGCACCTCCATGCCTGTAGTGTTTATCCCAAACTGGCAAACCTCCTCGGTAGCATTGCCAGGCCAGGGATTTCTGGAAGTTGTCCATAGGCCCCGGCCCGAAAATCCTTCCGAAGAGATTGGCTAGTTGATTTTCGTCGACGCCTAGAGTTTCTCCAAGTACGTCGTCGCTCTTCCCCTCCACTAAACCTCTATAGAACGCCAAGGTGGAGTTTCCACCGATCACATTGCCCGATTGGTCGAGGGCTGTGAGCGCCTGAAGACATTCCAGTCTCCAAGCACTCCCTCTCGGTCTTCGCTTGACCCAGGACTGCAGCTCCGTCAAGGAAACAAGCTGGGGAAAGACGTGTCTAGCAAACGGCGACCACACCTGATCACCGTTGAGGAAGAGGTGGAGATGTCGTAGCCTGAGAGCGTGTCTGCGCATCATCAGCCACAGCATGCCCAGCCCTCCACGTAGTGGGTGTTGATAGCAGATGGACCACCTGACCATCGGAGCACGTCCCTTCCACAAAAAGCGAAAGAGCAAATGCTCCAGCGCAGTCAGGCGAGGCTTAGGACAAGGTATGTCGGTCAGGCGGTAGTAGATGACGGACGCGATGTACGTGTTAGCCACCTCTGCTCGACCTTTCAGACATAGCTTCCTCTCCGCCCATTTCTGGGTGAGAGAAGCCACCCTGCTCGTCACCTCGTCCCAGTTTTTGTCCGTCTGGAGGTCCGGACCGAACCAGACCCCTAGCAATTTAACCAGTCCGTCCGTCCAGCGCCTGACGACGCTGTTGGATGGCATGGACCTACCTCGCCAAGTGCCGAGCTGCAGGCCCACTGACTTTTCCTGTTTGATCATTGCTCCTGTCACCGCTTCGTATTCTCTTAGTGTAGTGCCGATCGCCTCGATGTGTTTAGCGTTTGACACCACTACGGTGACATCGTCCGCATATGCTGACACGGATCTTCCGCATCCTAGTTCGCGCGGGACCCCCCTCAACGTCTCCAGTTTGTGCAGTAATGGCTCGAGAGTCAATACGTACAAAAGGGACGAGAAGGGACATCCTTGGCGGACCGAGCGCATGATGTTGAACGGTTCCGAAAGGTGACTGTTCACTCTCACCACAGAGCAGATGTCGCTGTGCATGGCAGAGATCCAGCCTCTGAAGATGAGCCCAAAGCCAGCCGCCCTCAGGACTGCCGCTAGGTAATGATGGTCGACCCTATCGAAAGCTTTCAACTGATCTAAATTGATCAAGGACCCACCCGTGCCAGGTTCCCTAGCTACCCTCTCCACGATGTATTGCATGAGATGGAGGTTGTCGTGGATGGATCTGTTTGGAATGGCGCATGTCTGCGCCTCTCCCACCAGACCACCAAGGACAAGCGCCAACCTCTTTGCTAGCATCTTGGCCAAAATCTTGAACTCTGTGTTTAGCAGAGTTATGGGCCTGAAATTATCTATGTTATCCCCCTTGTTCAGATCCTTTCTCAGCAGCGCCACCACTCCTCGGCTCACAAAGCTGGGAATTCTCCCATTCTGTTGCCAGTTGCAGTAGACGTCCACCAAGAGGACTCCGAACAAGTCTGGCATCTGTACGTAAAGTTCATAGGGCAAACCATCCAAACCAGGCGATTTACACCTTGTACAGCCAGTCATTGCCTCCTGTACTTCAGCGGCTGTTATCGGCTTTTTGCAACACTCCGCCCCAGTTGCCGAGAGCCGCAGCAGTCCGTCGAGGTAGACACTAAAGTCCATCCCTCGATCCTGCCTGCCGCTGCTTCCATGACGATCCCAAGCCACGCACATTTATGCTGGCTATTCTGAGTGAGGTCATGTTGAAAAGGAGTGGAAAAGATGGGAAAGACCACTTACCTTACTTCTCGTAGAGGAAGGATGGTTTCTCCATCCTTTTCACTGCTTGTGGCCTCCTCCGGAAGGATGTCTTTATAAATCCTCCTGGAGAGTGCTTGTCGGAAGTCTCCGATGTCTTTGTAGAATTTTTGTTTTAGTGTTGTATACGTTTTCTGTGTGATGCGAGTGATTTGTATGTGTGGAGGTGGTGTGAACTTTTTGGGGTGTTGTGTAGTCTTTTTCTGTGATGCTGGTGTTGTGTTGGATGTAGTGTAATAATTGGTTGTTGTTCAAATTTAATGCTGTGTAGTGTGTATCGTTTTGGTTGTTTTGTTTCGTTGTGGGTTTGTTTCTGTTTCGCTTTTTGGTGACTTTTGTGGTGTTGGTGATGGTGGTGTTAGTTTTGCTACTGTTGCTGGGGTTGTTGCTGCTACAGTTGCTTCTGTTGTTGTTGCTACAGTTGTTACTACCATTTCTGATGCTGGTGGTGTTGATGGTTGAGTCACTGGGGTGGGTAAGAGAGGTGGCCTCAACTTTTTAGCCTGAGGGCAGAAAGCCTTTAGGTGGATTCCTTCACCACAAACGACACACCTAGGCCTTCTACCCTCGACGATTACGGTGAGGTGGATGCCGTCAGTGAGGTCTATTACCTCTGGGATTTCCTCAATGCTTTTTTGGTCCACTTGGATCAGGAGCTCATCCCAGATCCGGACCAGTTCTCCTGCTTTTCTTTTGATATTTCAATTATTTTGGTGTTGGCCTCGATGCCGGCGAGGACGGCAGCCATTAGCCAGGGAATTTCGATGGCCGGTGGAACGTGGGTCACCCTGATCTTCACGAGTCTCTGGCCACAATAGCTTGGGACGAGTGTGAAGTCGTCGCTTCTTAATGGGCCATGGAGTGCTCTCTGGCCTCCTGTGGTGTTCCAAAGAACACGTCCACAGTTCCATATTTCTGCCCACGTCTGATGTGGGTTTTTTTCGCCCACACATGTCCCAAAGCTTTTGGGATTTGGGACTCGGATGCCCGTTCCACTTGGCGTGATTTTGTGTTAATTGTCCGATAAGACACGGTGCATAGGCGCCGATGCTCCATTTTATTAGGTGGGGGGTGGGCTGACCCTGTACCCATCTTTCTTTACCATTCTCTTGACTTCATTTAATTCCTCCTGAGTTACCTCGATTGTTTCGCATTTCTTGGCTGCTTTGGCAAACGACACATTTGCGGTGGTGTTGATGTTTTTGTTGTTATTCTCATTGTTGTTGTTGCTGTTGTTGTTATTGTTATTTTTAGTTTCAGTTGTGGTGGTGGTGGCGTCAGTGGTGTTCGATGTGGAAGAGGCGAATCTGGGTGAATCCATTTCGATGTCACGAGATAATTTATTTTTTTCTTTTGTTTCTGTTGTCGCTGTGGTGGGGGCGGGGGGGCGGCTTCAACACCTGCAGTCATTGGTAATGGCGGCAAATGAATGTCTGCATGAGACAAATTTAAATTATTGCTACTGCTTATATTTTTATTGTTGGTAAACGTAGTAATATTTACAATGGTGGTGTCGGTGTGAGGTGTTAGTTTGTGAGGAAGGCTGTCAGCCTCGTGTGGTTGTGAGTCATCCATGATTTTTCAAAGAAATTTTTTGTTTGATAATTATAAAAGTTTAAATTTTGGGCTTAAGGCCTCAATCTTTTTGAGTGTCCTTTTCAGAAACCAATATATGTGAACTTATAAACACTTAACAACAAAAATTTTCCATAAATGGCAATTTGAAACAACTGAAAACAACAAACCTTAATACGATAATACGATTTCCTACGTAGGTCGCCAATAATAATAATAATAAGTGTGGAGTCCTAGTGATGAAGAGGAGTAAACTGAGCAGAAGCAATGGAATCCAGGTACCAACGGGTGAGATGATAAAGGAAATTGACACTGAAGAAGAATACAAATATTTAGGTGTTCTGGAGGCAGATGACATCAAGAACAAAAAAATGAAGGAATTGATAAGATCTGAGTACATAAGGAGAGTAAGGAGTGTATTAAAGTCACATCTGAACAGTAGGAATGTCATAAGTGCAGTAAATTCCCGAGCTGTGTCTATTATTAGGTACAGTGCAGGAATTCTGAAATGGAATGTTGCTGAACAAAAAGAAATGGATACGAAGACTAGGAAGCTATTGACTATCTACAACATGTTCCACAAAAGGAGTGATGTTGATTGACTCTACTTAAAGAGATCTGCAGGTGGAAGAGGTCTTATCAGCATAGAGGACTGTGTTCAGATGGAGAAAAACAACCTGCACAAGTATGTGACTGAGAGTAGGGAACCAATGCTCAAAATTGTACTGAAGGAGAAGACAATAGACCAGGGGATGTCTAGGGAGGAAATAACAACAAGGAGGAAGAGCAACCTTTATGAAAAATCCCTTCATAGTACCTTCTTTAAGAAAACGGAATTTAGAGATCTACAGACATGGAACTGGTTAAAAAGAGGAGACCTTAAAAAAGCTACAGAAGGAATGCTAATGGCTGCGCAAGAGCAAGCCCTCAAAACGAAGTGGTTGAAACACCATATTTACAAGGATCTGTGGAGAGAGAGAGGAGACTGTGGCTCACATTGTATCCGAGAGTAAACACCTAGCCCAGACTCACTATAAAGGCTAGAGACATGATGTGATAGGCAGGGTGATCCACTGGCATCTATGCAAAGTAAACAATTTACCACATTCTGAGAAGTGGTATGAGCATAAGCCAGAGTCAGTGATAGAAAATGATCAGGTGAAGGTGCTATGGGATTTTAGGATACAGACAGACAAAAAATTAGAACACAATAGGCCTGACCTGGTGGTTTTGGACAAGGAAAAAAAATTGTGCCTGATTGTAGATGTAGCCTGCCCATTTGACACGAGAGTGCAAGAAAAGGAGAGGGAGAAAATACCAGGATTTAAAGTGGGAGTTAAAAAGGATTTGGAACTGCCATGAAATCAAGGTCGTCCCGATTGTCATAGGCACACTAGGTACTATCTCAAGGATGGTTAAAGACGATTAGTCCAGCCCCGCTTTTTGGAACACTTCAAAAGGCATGCTTGCTGGGAACAGCAAGAACCCTCCAATACGTCCTGAATATCTGAGGCTGCAGGTAGCGGCTTCATATTCATTTCAACAAACTTTCCAGTTAAATAACATCAATGACTGAGACTCAAAGAACAATAATAATAATAATAATAATATCTCACATGATATCAAATCTGAGATTTTGATATTATTTATTTTGAGATTAAGGGTGGTCGATTGGCAGTATCGGTAGAGGGTCGGACGCCATGCTTTCACGTATAGAGTTACGCCCCTTTATGATCTGAGTTCAAATCCCGCCGAGGTTAACTTTGCCTTTCATCCTTACGGGGTCGATAAAATAAAGTACCAGTAATGCACTGGGATAATTACTGGCCTTGTGCCAAAAGTAGAAACAATTATTTATTTTGAGAAAAATACCTTAACATCAGTTACAGCTGGTTTGAACAGAAAGAGGTGAGAGAATTCTGGCTGGATACGGCTGGTTTAAATGCTAAAGGGTTAAATTAGGAAAAAGATAGAGAGTTTCAAGTTTGGTATTATAAATAATACTAAGTATGAGATAGGCAGGAAGAAAGAAATGATAGCTGGGGAGAAAAAAAAGGGAAAATTTATGTGTGTTGGAAAAAACTGAAATTGAGCATGATATCATCATCATCATCATCATCATCATCATCACCATTATCATCATCATCACCATTATCATCATCACCATCATCATCATCACCACCATTATCATCATCATCACCATTATCATCATCATCACCATTATCATCATCATCATCACCATTATCATCATCATCATCATCATCATCATCATCACCATCATCATCATCACCATCATCATCATCATCATCATCATCATCATCATCAACATCATCATCATCATCACCACCACCACCATCATCATCATCATCATCATCGCCATCATCAACATCATCATCATCATCATCAACATCATCATCGTCATCATCATCCCCATCATCATCATCATCATCATCATCACCACCACCACCACCACCAACACCACCACCATCCTCCTCCTCCTCCTCCTCCTCATCATCATCATCATCAGCATCATCATCATCACCACCACCACCATTATCATCATCATCATCACCATCACCACCACCACCACCATCATCATCATCATCATCAGTATCATCATCATCGTTTTTACATCAACTTTTCCATGCTGGTTTGTGTTGGATAAAACCATTTGAAGCAACGTTTTACAGATGGAAGCTCTTCCTCACACCAACACATTTGATCACTTCTTATAGCTATTGCAAACCAGATACACACTAGACATGTAAAAACACTTCGATATTTTCGACATATAATAGAAGTGGTTGGTCTACAGAAATAGTTGGTTGTGGGAAAGCACTTGGAAATAGGTCAAGAAGAATGCCAAGGAAAAAAAAGAAATAGCTTTGTTGATAGCATCATGGAGATGATGATTGACGATGTAACGATGAACCCTTTTGTGCTGTACAGTGGGATTCAACTAAAACCACACGGTCGCAAAGTGAATATCTTAATTATACGCCCATCCTGCACCCATGCTTGAGATAGCAGCAAAAATTCCTTCAAATCCCACCCTATCGTCTTAAAAAGAAAGGAAGAAAGCATTGAGAACAATGTAGTTACTGATATGTAAAGAGATGGGATGGTGATTTCTGGAAGAACTTTGATCGTAGGTCTACATTACCAGGACTGATCGGTGGCTCAATATCACCAACAACAATTGGTGTGTTATATTATAATTTGCTAGAATTGGATTGGCAGTACCAGTAGAATGTCGGACAACATGCTCTGAGTTCAAATCCTGCCGCGGTTAGTGTTGCCTTTCATCCTTACGGGGGTTGATTTAATCGAATTTCCCCTTCCCTCGAAAATGCTGGGTGCCTTGTGCCGCATGTTGACACTATTATATGCTAGACGTGGCAGTCATTTCTCCAAAATCATTTTTTGATACCTTCAAAAATAAAGACACATTGGATAATGTAGTCGTAAATACACTATGTCTGAAGTCAATATAGTAATGGTGGGAACTGGGAATGAACTTAGTAGTTTGGCCTGCCAGATCAGTTTTGACTTCGGGGGTTAAACAAACGATAGGTGGGAAATGAAAAGACTCTTTCACATCTTGAAAGGTTTTTGATTAATTGTATATATATATATATATATATATATATATATATATATATATATCCCATGCTAGCGTGTGTGTGTGTATATATATATATATATATACACACACACACACACATATATATATAAATACACACATACACACATACATATATATGTATGCATGTATGCATGCATGTATATATGTATATTCATATTTTCCCATTAGACACCAGGACATTGGATTGTTCTTTCCTTTGATCTTTAACCCTTCTGATGTAGTCAAATAAGAGACCAAAATATTTACTATTTCTCCACCAATGATATATTCTTTCTTAGAATCAATGACAAGAACAATTTCTGTTTTTTATTGAAGTTGAACTGTTTCTTCACATTGCCCACTGGCTGTGTATTCTTAACTGCTGCTGTTGCTGCTGCTGCTGCTGCTGCTGCTGCTGCTGCTGCTGCTGCTGCTATACCATTACCATTACTACTACTATTACCACTACTGCTGCTGCTATTGCTGTTACTACTACTACTACTACTACTACTACTACTACTACTACTATTGCTGCTGCTACTGCTGCTGCTGCTACTACTGCTACTGCTGCTGCTGCTACTACTACTATACCACTACCATTACTACTACTACTACCACTACTGCTGCTGCTTTTGCTGTTACTACTACTACTACTACTACTACTACTACTATTACTACTACTACTACTACTACTACTACTACTACTACTACTACTACTACTACTACTATTGCTGCTGCTACTGCTGCTGCTGCTGCTACTGCTGCTGCTGCTACTACTACTATACCACTACCATTACTACTACTACTACCACTACTGCTGCTGCTATTGCTGTTACTACTACTACTACTACTACTACTACTACTACTACTACTACTACTACCGCTGCTGCTGCTGCTACTACTACTATACCATTACTACTACTGCTACCACCACTACTACTACTACTACTACTGCTACTGCTGCTGCTGCTGCTGCTGCTGCTACTACTACCATACCACTACCACTACTACTACTACTACCACTACTGCTGCTGCTATTGCTACTACTACCACTACTACTACTACTACTACTACTACTACTACTACTACTACTACTACTACTACTACTACTACTACTGCTACTACTACTACCACTACCACTGCCGCTGCTGCTGCTACTACTACTATTGTTATTTTGTTATTCTTATTTATATTTTTTACACATTATATATATAAACACTCCCAGCTGTCCCTGTCTATTGTATTGTCCCTTATATATAGGCCCTTGTGGCCAATAAGGACCATATGTATGTATGTGTGTAAATATGTGTGTATGTATGTATATATATATGTATGTATAAATGTGTGTGTATGTATGTATATATGTACGTATGTGTATGTATGTATATATGTATGTATGTGTGCATGTATGTATGTATGTGTGCATGTATGTATGTGTGCGTGTATGTTTGTATGTATATTATTACTATTATAATTATCATTATTATTATGCTCTTGGGTGGTGGATTGGCAGTATCAGTAGAGGGTCGGACGCCATGCTTTGACGCATAGAGTTACGGTCCTTTATGGTCTGAGTTCAAATCCCGTCGAGGTTGACTTTGCCTTTCATCCTTACAGGGTCGATAAAATAAAGCACCAGTAATGCACTGAGGTAATTATTCCATTTTCCAGGGAAAATGTCTATTGCAAGCATCTAAGAGGTCAGATTAGTTGATAGCGCACATAAAAAAAGGAAAAATAATTATTTCCCACCAAACATGAGAGGTGTAAGATCCAATGGTCTTTTTGCCCCCGTTCACCCTGCTTTTTCTACAAATCTAGTCATTTTTAACTTGTTTGGAGGTCATTTTCATTCTTAACACATGAAAAAGAAAAAGAAAATCGTATGAATGGTTGATAGTACACAAAAAAAGCTTCATGAAATTGAAGAGGGTATTCTATAAATTTACCTAAAATTAATGTTGGAAGAGTTTATTTTAAATAGAAACCCTTTAACCCTTTAGCATTTACATTACTCTATATATACTATTGTATTTTTGTGGTAAAGACTTTATCTCACATAATATTGAATCTATGAGATTTTGATATTATTTATTTTGAGAACAATACCTTAACATCAGTATGAGCAGCCAGTTACAGCCGGATTGAATAGAAAGAGGTGAGAGAATTCTGGCCCGATATGGCTGGTTTAAATGCTAAAGGGTTAAAATGAGTGGTTTTGTTTTATAGAACTGGTGGGTTAGTATAATTCACTTATGGCAAACAAATATTTGATTTCCTTTTTTTTATTTTTAACTCTTTCAGATGGCCGTTGGCAGTGCAAACCCCGGTTTGTGATGATCTATTTGACTATGATTATCAACAACGTCTTCCGCATCATGCTCAGTCAACAGCTTCAAGGGCTGTTAAGAATAACATAATGTTTGCAGAACTTCTAGTTTACCCTAACCAATTATCAAATGCTAAGAAGGTGAGGTGGTTTTTGTTGGTGTTCAAACCAGGTCTCCATTTTTTTTAAAAATATTTTTAGTGATAAGAGCTTTTGTATAAAACAGTTTCACTATGATGAAACACAAGCAGTTCTCATGAGGGTATAGATGTGACACTGTAACTATAGACCTGTCAACTCTCCCCATCCGACGCGGAAATCACCCACCCACTTTGGGGTGGGTGAGAGATGTCTTCTCTTGTGAAAATGGGTATTATGTAAAATCTCTCCATTTTGCCTCATTTTTCTCCATTTTGGGGAATTCTTTTTTCATGGTACTTCCCGTTTGGATTTTTAGAGATTGGCAGGTCTGTAACTAGGCCAGAACAAAGGTTGGTAAGTACATCATATACATGTACACTATATGTACATGTATTTACCTGTAACCCAGAAGATAGATCCCATGTGTTTAGCACTGCTTACTAAAGTAATGAGCAGTTTGAAATGAGACTTACATTTCACATCTAATCTGTGGCTATTTCCATCTATAACTACATCTATAAATCACCAGACTTCATTTTATTATGTGCACCATCACTTATCTTCTAATAACAATGAAATTATTGTGTAAAGTGCTCAGGTGCATTACAACTCGTCAAAGGTGCATGTATAGTACATAGAATAATATACAAATGTCAGGGAAGTGAATAGTGTATAAGTCATGATATACATGTGTGTATGTGTGTGGAAGGGGAACATTAGGTGTAGTGTTGGCAAATCTCGGGAAGCATGGAGGTTTTAAAGGATGCAGTGTCTCGACAGCTAACAACGGAAGCAGGTAGTTTGTTCCATGCTTCAGCAACTCTGAGCGTGAAAACTGTTTCCGAAACTCATGGTAGCTGTGCTGTTTTCTGACTTTGTAGGCATGCCGTCATGTGTTAGACACATGGAAATCCAAAATCAGGGTTGTTGTTGGCAAGATGGTTAATAATTTTGTGGGTGTTTACCAAGTCAGTTGCCAGGTGTCGGAGCTTCAACGTATCCATGCCCAGGGAAGCAAGGCATTCAGAGTATGGTAGATGCCTGATGGAGGGTATTCGCTTGGTTGCACATCTCTGAACAGTTTCCAGGCGGTCAATGTTCTGAGCAAGATAGGGGTTCCAGACTGGTGATGCAAATTCTAAGTGTGGTCGCACCATAGTCATGTACAGCCTTAAATAGATAGCTGGAGAGCGGCTGACAAAGGTCTTGCTGGGTGATGATAAGACACCCTCAGCCCTCTTGTCAATTTTAGAGATGTGCTTCATCCAACGCAAATCGCTGCTGACCATAATGCCCAGGTCACGTTCACAAGAAGACTTCTTGATATTAGTGCTGTGGAGGGAATATGTGGACACTGGGTTTTTACTCCCAAATGCATGGTGGTGCATTTGTCCACAGCTAGCTTGAGTTGCCAGTCTGAGATCCATTGTTGCATTGTGTCCAGGTCAGACTGCAGGAAACATCTATAGTGTTCAGGATCTGTCCTTTTTATCTCAAGGTACAGCTTGATGTCATCTGCGTACTTTAGTACTCTGGCATTCTTTAAGTTGGCATCTATGTCATTAATATATGCCACAAACAAAAGGGGGCCAAGAACAGATCCCTGTGGTACACCAGATGACATCTCATATGGTGAGGAATGCTGTCCCAGAACTGTGACTACCTCTCTTCGACTGAGAATGAAGGACTTCAACCAGTTAAAAAGATCATCCTTCACACTCATTGCAGAGAGTTTTGCCATAAGCCTTTTGTGTGGCACAGAATTGAAAGCTTTCGCAAAGTCAAGGTAAACAACATCCACCCATGAGCCGCCATCAGTGATCCGGGTGATGTCCTCAAGAAACTCGATAAGTTGATCACAGCAGCTGGAGTTGGGGATAAATCCAAATTGCGAGAGCTGGATAAGACTGTGAGAGTTCCAGAAGTTCCAAAGTGTTTCTCTGACACAGAATTCCATCAGTTTGGCAATGCAACTAGTAAGACTGACTGGACGATAGTTCACAGGTGATGTGCGGTCCCCCTTTTTGAACAGAGGAATGACACTGGCAGTTTTCCACTGTTCTGGAGTAGCACCGTTGTTCAGACAGAATTGGAAGAAGCGTGATAGCTGGTGCAGAAGGAAGTACCTACCACGTTTAAGAAGCAGGTACGTAACACCATCAAGACCAGGAGAGGCATGGTTGCGTTTATTTTTTAGGTGACACTGGTTTTACATCACTAACTCTTTAGTTTCCCTTTCAATCGCCTATGTGTTTCATTTAATTTTGAAAATACCCATAGATTTGGAGGAATTCAATAAAATAACACAGGTTTTCATCAGTAAGTTGATATTCCAGGCAAACATCCCTCAATTTTGGAACCATCTGGGTTGTCCAGAATTGATGGATAAAGACCTGACAGCCTTTATCTTGTGCCTCTGGTCAACAGGCAGGTGCCTTGTCTAGGACGTCGCAATGAGTGACTCTTTTGCTTCTTCCCACATCCTGGATGCTGCGGTTAGGGCGAGAGAAACAGCTTCTGGAGCTGAATGGAATAAAATCCTAAAATACTGTGTCGACCAACTACATTTTCCAGTCTGTCGCGTTCGAGACGTTTGGGGGAGTCAGGCTACTGACTGCGAGGTCCCTATCTTCACTGGTGGCTCACCTAACAGAGGTAACTGGTGAAGCTTGTGAGGGCCCTTGGTTGTTCTAGCGTATCAGCCTCGCCATCACCAGAGGTAACGCTGCGAGTGTGCTGGCTTGCCTAAAAAATCATTAGAGAGGTTTCCCAGTGCTCCTTGTGATACTGTTATCTTTTACTCTGGTAGTGGCTTGCTTGTCCACCCCTTTCGCCTGCCTTTTGTTATATGTGCTCCTAGAAGCTACCTGCTTCTGGGTTTTTCTTTCTTTTTTTCTTTCCTCTTTCTTTTCGTCTTTCTTTTGTTTTGTTTTTCCTCTCCCTTTCCTTTATATTATATTTGTTTGTGCTTTCGTTTTTTAAGCATAGTGTCATTATATCTCTTTTTTTATTCAACTGTGAATAAAACAATTACTGTAGTGTTAAAAAAAAAAGTTGATATTTAGAACGTTACCTAAGAAAATACAGCAAAAACAACTGTGCCCCTTGTTGTCATGTGTGATTGGGTTTGAGGGTTTTCACCCACAATCCTTTTTTTTTGTTGTTATATTACATTTTTTTATTTTTTTATATAAATTATGTTTATATACTAACATTTAAGAAATGCTGTGGGTCTAGGAGGCCTTGTTAGAAGTATAAGTCTAGTGATGTCATAGGATCAGAGGGCTTTGCTGGAAAACAGAACGGGACAGTGACATGACGTAATGGGAAGCAGAAAGTAGCAGCAGAGTTTGGGGATCTTTCTTTCTCTCGTCAACAACAGTTTGGAGAAGCAGGCATGTTGTGGTTTTTACTCCATGGTTATGTTATCTGACCAGAGGGTATAGTCAGGCTGGGCACTTGTGGACATTGATATATTCCATCTGGATAAGATCAACCAGTGAGACATCTCATGAGGTAGATGAGCTACGTTTCCACCTTGTACCGCAAGCTATTTCGGTATTGTGCATTTTTTTTCTCTCTCTCTCTTCTCTCATTTCTGGCTGCAGACAATATGTTAAGAATTGGTAGTGATGCCGGTACTGGATGTACCATTCCATACTAGCAATGAGCTTACAGAGAAACCTTGCAACACTGGTGACAGATGATGCGTGATGTGGCTGAGAAACTATGGAATTATCAGCTAGTAAGATATAAGGGCCAGATGTACTGTCTGACCCGGCTGGGGTTTGGGTTGAAGGTGAAAAGGGCCTCCAGCTCCTACGTTGACAACAATTTAATGGACAAGACCATGGTGTTCACTGCATAACTTACTTCCTCCATAATGCTTAAATTTATGTGGGGGTGAGGGGAGGGGTTGTCACACACCTTACCTGGGCTCTTTTACTCTTTTACCTGTTCCAGCCATCCAGCTGAGGCTATGCTGGGGCACCGGTCTTTCTTTTTTTCTTGTTATTTTTTTTCTTTCTCTTCTTGAATTCTTGCTTGTGTAATAATATAATTGTTTCTACTTTAGGCACAAGGCCAGCAATTATCCAGTGTATTACTGGTACTTTATTTTATCGACCCCGTAAGGATGAAAGGCAAAGTCAACCTCGGCGGGATTTGAACCCAGTCCGTAAAGGGAAGTAACTATGCTGGAAAGCATGGCGTCCGACCCTCTACCGATACTGCCAATCCAAATGATTTCTGATAGAGGCAAAAGGCCAACTATTTTAGGGGAGGGGAAAGTCAATTAAATCGACCCCAGTGCATTACTGGTGCCTTATTTTATTGACCCTGTAAGGATGAAAAGCAAAGCTAATCTCGGCAGGAGTTGAACTCAGAACATAAAGAGTCGTAAGCTGGGTGTCCGATGCTCTATCAATACTGCCAATCCATTATGTAATAATATGATGAGACCAAATGACTAATCTAAACAATTCTGTTTTCCTGATGAGATTCTGAGAGATTATTGTATCGTCGATATAATTAATTAAACAACTAATTAATTTAGTTAATTGGTATTATATCTCTTAATCAAAACATTCTTAACTGAGTAAAGCCTTTTGTTCCAAAGTCTGTATACCAGAAGGCTTGTTAGGCCAGTACTTATCCCAGTTTCATGGGGTGAAGCGACTGAGAGTACAAGACTTCCCCTGGACAGGATGCCAGTCCATAACAGGGTTAAACCCGCAGCTATTGCTGGTACTCATTTTCAGCTGAGTATACTGGAGCAGCATAAAATGAAGTGTTTTGCTCAAGAAACAACACACAACCAAACCCAGGAATCGAACCCTCAACATTATGATTGTAAGTCTAACACCCTTACCACTAAGTCACTTGCCCTCACAAAGTTTTTGGCTACTTCCTCTGAAAAGAATATTTATGCTCTGTGATTTTCGCCATCTTCAAGTATCAGCATCATACCTGGGAGACCTGAATAACACATTGAGCTTTAATGCACCTTGTTAAAATAGAGTAGATTTAGATTCATCTACTTTCAGTTATTCCCTTATATATATATATATATATATATATATATATATATATATATATATATATATATATATATATATATATACATATCATCATCATCATTTTACGTCCGCTTTTCCCTGCTCGCAAGGGTATATATATATATATATATATATATATATATATATAGAGAGAGAGAGAGAGAGAGAGAGAGAGAGAGAGAGAGATCCTGTTCATCATAGTTCTGCAGGCAATAACAGAGGAGTTTAAGACCGGATGCCCATAGGAACTCCTGTATGCAGATGACCTCGCACTTATAGCTGAATCTATGGTAGAACTAGAGAAGAAATTTGAAACTTGGAAGCAAGGACTAGAAAGAAAGGGTCTTAAAGTCAACCTGACAAAGACTAAGGTCCTTGTAAGTAGACGAGAAAACAGAACCCAGATCCCCTCAGGGAAATGGCCTTGTTGAGTGTGTAGGAAAGGTGTAGGTAGAAACTCTGTTCTCTGCCCCAAATACAAACAATGGGTACACAAGAGATGTAGCGGGATCTCAGGAAGCTTAATTAAGAATGTAGGCTTCACATGTAGCAGCTGTGCTGGGACAGCAAGCAGCAAACAGCCACAGGAAACAAGTACCACCAATCTCTGGGAGGGCTCTGTAGAAACAGTAGACAGATTCTGCTACCTAGGTGACCGAATTAGCAGCGGAGGTGGGTGTTCGGGAAGTACAATAACTAGGGTAAGAACGGGATGGAAGAAGTTCAGGGAACTACTGCCACTGCTAGCTGCAAAAGCCTTTTCCCTCAAAATGAAAGGCAGACTGTATGATGCGTGTATACGAACAGCAATGTTACATGGCAGTGAGACCTGGGCGCTGAAGGTAGAAGACTTGCGTATATTACTATTACACATCCGATGGATGTGTAATAGTAATATACGCGAACAGCAAAACATAAACGAATTGAGAGAGAGACTGAGCATAAGAGGAATCAAATGCTATGTGCAGGAGAGGCGGTTGCGCTGGTATGGACATGTGATGCGTATGAAGGATGACAACTGCATAAAAAGGTGCAGAGCACTAGAAGTCAATAGAAGCCGTGGAGTGGGGAGACCCAAGAAAAACTGGGATGAGGTGATAAAAGCCGACCTTACCCAATTACAACTCTCAAAGGCAATGACACACGACTATGACCTCTGCCGTCACGCAGTAATACAGAAGAACCGCCTCCCCCCCCCCCCCCCCTCCACAGATACAAGCCGAAGCTGAAGCATATAGACAATATTTCCCCACCCCCTCCCACTGCAAAGTAGTCGTGGAGGTGCCACGGCAAAAAAGCACCCAGCCCACACTGTAAAGTGGATGTGTAGGCGCCACAGAAAAAAAGCACCCAGCACTCACTGTAAATGAGGTTGGTGCTAGGAAGGGCATCCAGCTGTAGAAATCAAGCCAGAATCAGTTCCCGTATGAGCAAGGCATGGTCAGCCGACTGGACACTGCCCACAACAGGACAACCCGTCTAACCCAAGCTAGCGTGGAAGAACGGACGTAAAGCGGTGATGAAGATGATGATGATGATATATCTATATATGCAAATGAGGCTAATCAGCTGATGTATACATTTGAAAATACTATGTATTTTCAGCAGTTCCAGTGGGTAGCAGCAATGAGAATACACAATTTTTATAAGGAACAAAACACTCCGAAACAATTGTCAATTGCTGGAACAAAAGGATGATGTTAGTCATCTAACACAAGGTGTTTATGAGGTTGTTTGCTTGTAAACAGTTCTGAATATTTATAATATTATATTATTATTATATTATTATTATTCACTCACGAATACATTTAGGTATCCACGTAAAACATGGGTGGAGGTGGTGAGAGCACACTTCAGATTGCTGAAACTCACTGAAGAGATGACGAAGCACCGTGACAAGTGGAGAGATGCTGTGCTGAATAGGGCCCGTCCAACCCTTGCAAGCAGAGAAAAGCGGATGTAAAATGATGATGATGATGAAGATGATGATGAAACAGATTTTGTTTTATATATATACTAGCAGAATGGCCCAGCGTTGCTCGGGATTCTAAACATAGCATGGCATGTTTATCCCTCCTTTCTGAAACAGTACAGAGAAGTACGGAATACCTCGGCCTTGCAACCATCGAATAGCAGATTCCACTGACGATTCGTTTGGCCGCCTTATTCATTCTGTTTTAGATATATAGATATAAGCATGAATGTGCTTATGTGTATCTAATTATTTTTTTAATTGTCTTTTTTCCTAGGCACAGAAAATTATTGATCGCCATATGGAATTAAGGATGAAAAAACGACAGGATGATCCAGACCGATTCCAAATTCAACCCACTCTTGGTCAACTGAGTATACGACAGCAGAACTTTGCTCCACAAAAGGAAGATTACGAGAAACCTCCTCTAAAATGTTCGGTTGTTTCCTTTAAAATTTTTGGCATCACCATCATCCCCACCACCATTATCACTATCATCTCTATCATCACTATCATTACCACCATCAACATTGGCACCACCAAGACTGGTGGTATCAGGATGAGAGACCTGTTTGAATGGCTAACTGCAGGTGTGTAAAGTGGTTGGCATTCAAATGATAACAACAGGATTTGGAGGTCTCTTCTGTCATGCCAAAGACTTGACAGCCTCTCTAATGCTGGCTCTATGATAAAAGGCACCTAGTACAATCTGTAAAGTGATTGGAGTTAGGAAAGACATTCAGCTATAGCAACCATGCTGAAAAGAGTAGAGAGGACTCTTCAATCAAATCAAACTCATGACAACCTCTCTAGTGCTGGTGCTATGATAAAATGCCCACAGTACACTCTGCAAGGTGGTTAACATTTAGAAAGGGATCCAGCCATAGAAATCATACCAGAAAGGAAACATATTAAGTCATGCACTCCTGTCTCATCAAGGGGGATGAAAGTTAGTTATTAAAATTAGTCCTTAAAATTTTTTATTATTTTCAAAATTAAGAGAAACACATTGACAGTGCGTTTCATTAGAGATATAGCAACAAAGGGGTTAAAGTGGGGATTTTTTCCACTTAAAAATCTTACTGTTTTGTGAGGTAAGGTGCCTTTTATAGTAAAATTACCGTATATACACGAATATTAGCCGAGGTATATGTGACAAAAAAATTGATGGTAAAATGGGGTGTCAGCTTATATTTATCTACCCTGGCTTATAAACAAGGTTTGGCTGTTTACCTATTTCTCAGATATAAAATAAGAGGAGCCGGCTTATATTCAGATCAGCTTATATTTGAGTATATACAATAGATAGAAATTTATGCCTTTTTTTACTGAATAAATTCTCTCTCCAGAACAATTAGTTTCATTCAACCTCTTTGTGTTAACATTCAGGAGGTGGTGTTTCTTCTTAAACCTTACATTACCATATTTCTAAAATACATTTTATTTGAATTAATTAAGGAAGAATTTGGAAGGGTTCACCTAAAATTGTTAATTATTTCATTTCTAGGATGGTTTTTGTAATATAACTTAATGAAAGGTTCTTATATCAAATAACGCTGGTAGGTTTTTGTTTAAATATGAACGCTTTAAAATGGATGGGTTTTGTTACATAGAACCAGAGATAGTTTTGGGGGCAGGCAGGTATCAAAATGGTTAAAATAAAAGTATGGTTTCTGAGAATTTTTGGAAAATCGTGTAAGGGGTTTGCAACAAAATTTAAAAAACCACTGTGTAACAGAGTATTAATTATGTAAGGGTAAATGTGGTTGGTGTTAGGAAGGGCATCCAGCCGTAGAAATCAAGCCAGAAACCATTCTGTATGAGCCAGACACAATCATACAGATGATATATGTAATTGTCATTTTTGTATTTCCAGACGCCACATCAAACAGCATGAATGATACGAATGTTCGTTTTAAAGACATCAAGCTCAAACAACCCTTTATTACCAAGCATCCAGAATATTTTTAAAGAACTCCAAGAATAGTCTTTGATAGTGCATTATGCGTAATAACAAAACAATGTAGAAGTAAATGCATAAAGACATAAATGCACACAGACATACACTCTCACACATATGCACACGCACACACACACACACACACACACACACATACACCCATGCACACACACATGCACACACACACACACACACACACACACACACACACACACAAATAAATAAATAAATAAATAAATAAATTTTATTTGTATGATTTTCTTCTTTATAATTTCACCTTTTTCTTTTAACAATATTTACAACTAGCCGAATTACCCACACCTTGCTAGGTTTCACACATTTTTTTTGTAAGAAAATGATGATTGATTTTAAATCAGTGATATAATTTATGGAGGAAAACTCTGCATTTCAATATTACTCAATGTAAAATGTAATGCATGAAAAATTGGAAAACATTATTTTTTGTAATATATCAAATCAAAATTACATTATTAAATCTTATTTTTATTTTGTTTCTTGTAAATGATTTTTTTCAAAATATCAATTCAAAACTTGATCATTTCATTTTTGTGTAAAGCATTATTTTCAAATTAGAAATTCAAAGTTCCAATACTCAAGTTATGGGCTTCCAAAATTTTCACTATAGGAGGTTTAACCCCCATTAGGGTGTCTTAATATTATTGAAATTTGCTGAAATTTTGTGAATAGGTATTATATCTTGTCATTTACCTATGGTTTAAATTTCATATAAATCGAAGGGAAAAGATTTTCAGCGGAGGTTCATTTGATTAAAATGAAATATACTTATCCAAGTACCCTGGGCATGTAGTTTCAGAATATATATGGTTATGGGGGGTCCATCTCCAAAACCATAGGAGGAGTTCATGAACAAACAAACAAACAGACAGGAACTACAACTTTATATATAGAGATTTAGACAAGATTTGAGTTTTGTGGAAAAGAAATAAATGCACATTTTCTGTTTGATTCAATTTACTTGAATTATCTTTGTTTGAATATGATCGAATATGAAATAATTAATATAATATAATTGTTTCTACATTTGGCACAAGGCCAGCAATTATTCCAATGTATTACTGGTGCTTTATTTTAAGTTAACCTCGGTGGGATTTGAAATCAGACCATAAAGGGCTGTAACTCTATGCTGCAAAGCATGAATATAATATAATATAATTGATTCTACTTTAGGCACAAGGCCAGCAATTTGAAGGGGAGGGGAAAGTCGATTAAATCGACCCCAGTGCATTACTGGTGCTTTATTTTATCGACCCCTGTCAGGATGAAAGGCAAAGTTAACCTCAGCAGGATTTGAACTCAGAACGTAAAGGGCCATAACTCTATGCTGCCAGGCATGGTGTCCAACGCTCTATAGATACTACCAATCCACCGCCTTCTAATATATAATATATAATATATAATAGTATATATTTAAGATGATGACCAAGCTTAGACTTGAAAAAGTCAGGGTGACTTTTCTGCTGAGAAAATAGAATTTATTGGGGGTTCATTCAGTTAATGTTTGAGTGTTTTAAGCACTATGTTATTTTAAACGGCCATTTTAATATATATGTGTATGTGTATATAACCATCTTATCAACAGTCGATCAACAAGATCCCAGACCTAGTCAAATCGCACTGAGGAAACAATGTTTCCATTGATCTTTCCAATTACTAATACTATCTACTGGTGGCAAGTCCAGGAAGAAAGAGCAACGTGAAATAAAGTGTCTTGCTGAAGGACATAATGAATCACCTGGTACAGGAATCGAACACAGAACCTCAGGATTGCGGGTCCAATTCTCTAACCACTCAGCCATGCACCTATATAATAATTATATACAATAATTATAACAAGCCAGACAATTAGATATCACCTAGGGTCGCTGCTTTCCACATGCTCGATGATTTTATAGAAATTGTATGTTGCAAATACGAACTGTATATAGAAGCAGACACAATATGTTACATAGTGCTTAAACGGATTTGCGTGGGAATGTATAATGTATATATCTCGGGATTAGGCTTGCAATCGAAAGGTTGTGAGTTCAATTCTCAGACCGGGTGATGTGTTGTTTCCTTGAGCAAGACACTTTATTTCACATTGCTCCAGTTTACTCAGCTGTAGGAATGAGATGATAGGGACTGGGGTCCCTATCATTCCACTGCAAAGTGGACGTGGAGGTGCCACGGCAAAAAAGCACCCAGCCCACACTGTAAAGTGGTCATGTAGGTGCCACGGCAAAAAAGCACCCAGCCCACACTGTAAAGTGGACGTGGAGGTGCCACTGTGCATCTGCCATATAGGAAGTCTACATTCTTTGTTAGCCTGCACAAGATCCTGATTAATTGCTTGTGAACCCATAGTTTACATTTTGTATATATTATGGAGTTCTTACCAACCTTTTTTCTGCTTACCATTTACCTTTGTTTTCATTCCTTTTTAATATGACTTGAGTCTTTGCTAAGTTCATCCTGAGTCCTTTTGATTCCAGGTTTCATTTCCATATCAAGAATTTCTTCTCTAATTCTGCTATGAGGACTAATGCATTAGCATATAAAAAGCAGACCATCTGAAACTCCTCTGTTATAGCTTGGAAGACTATAATAAATAGAAGTGAACTGAGGACTGAGCCTTGATGGACCCCTACTTACATGCTAAATTCATCACTGTACTCATTGTTAGCTTTAACTTTGCTAACTGCACCTTTATCATCTTTATATATGGCCGGTATAACCCTCACATGTTATTAATCTACCTCTAGTTTCTGAAGAGCCCACCAGATTACAGAGTAGAGTATTCTAATGAAAGCTTTCTCTGTCAACAAATGATAAGTAAAGAGGCTTACTCTTAGCTAAGTAACACTCCTGCAGCCATCTTGGAAGGAAAATGGTCTTATTGATACCTCTTCCCAACATGAAACCATACTGCATCTCATCCTGCTTAATTCCATAGGTCCATAAACTCAATGCCTCCATAGTTCCCTCTGCCCAGAGCAGTCTCTCCTTTGCTCTTATAGCAGTTAACAATGATGATGTTACATTAGTTATTGGTTACGATGCCATCCTTTAATACATGACTTACTATCTGTATGGCTAGCACATGGCCTAATATACTAGCTATTTTTCAGCATCTCAGTAACTATCTCTGGTGGTCCAATTGCCTTGCCTCTCTTTCTATTTTTAATTGCATTACTTACTCAACTGCTACTAATTTAGAAGGCCAGTCCTTCCTTTTACCATACATTTTCTTCATTCAACACTCTTTTATAACGGCACTTCCCCGCTTCCTTCTTTTCAGCATCAACGAGAGCAAGTATACCACTGTCATTTCAAATGTTCTTTTCCCTAGCTCACTGTCTCACAGTCCAGATCAACACATGCCATTGATCTTCATAATATAAAACATGCGAAAACTTCTTACTTTGTAGTTCACTTCTAGCTAAGTGTGTCTGGCACCAGGTTTCTCTCCTCATTTCCTTGATAGGTGACTAGATAGAAGAGTTAGGGGCAAAATTCCAGACATGGAAGAAAAATTTAGAATCAAAAGGCTTAAAAGTAAACTTACCAAAGACTAAGATCTTAATAAGTGGGAAAGAAAACAAGACCTTGATGTTGCTGAGGGTGATGGTCTTGCTCAATGTTGAAAAGGAATGGGCAGATATACCATAAGTTACAAGTAGTGAAATCTATGGGTGCTTAAGAGAGATTGTGGCATTACAGGTAGGCTAACTGAGATGGCAAACTTTGTATGCAGCAGATGCATAGGAGAAATAAGTACTAAAGGTATATGTGAGATGGATTCCCGCAAATGACCAGGCAGTTCCTTAGAAGTTGTTGAGATCACTTGTTACCTAAGTGACTTAATCAGCAGTAGAGAAGGGTGCTCTGAAAGTGTAGTAGTTAGAGTTATAACAGACTGGGAGAAGTTTAGGGAACCAATACCTCTGCTGATAACAAAGGGCTTCTCTTTTTGAGTGAAGGGTAGACTGTATGATGCTTGTATGTGTACTGCAAAGATGCATAACAGTAAGACATTGGCCTTGACTTCAGAAGATCTGTGAAGGCTAGGAAAAAAAAAAAGAAATGAGTATGCTCTGATGGATGTGTAATGTTAGTGTGCATAATTATCACAGCATAAATGAGCTGAGAGACAAACAAAATATACGACAAATTGGATATATGATGCATTTGGAAAATGACAACTGTATAAAGAACTACAGAGAAATCTCAGTGTGTGGGAATCATGGAAGAGGTAGACCTAAGAAGACTTTGGGATGAAGTGATGAAGACTGATATTAAGAAGCTGAACCTCAAGACAGTGATCCCAAAGGATTGGTGACATGTATTAGAGATGACTTGCCTACCACTATAAAAAACTGCAAATGTGACCTGACACATTTATGCCTCCTTCCATATTCGCTCCTTAGCAATTATTCTCTCCATCACTTTACACCTCCTCCCTTGCATTGCCCTGCTAAATCCCACCACACCAATGTTTGCTTCTTAGTATTTGTTCTCATTATTGTAACCTCCACTCTGAAGGCAACTCCACACATTCTCTCTCATATATCACTCTGTCAAATCCCACCACAATAGTCATACATCCATGACACCCTTTTTTTCATGTACACCACCCCTTTAAATCTCACCACACTTGTCATAAATCATGACATCATACTTGTCATCCTCCTTTATCACATGCCACTCACTCTTGATATCATACTTACTGTCCTTCTTACCCCGCCCCCTCTCCCTAACGTGTCTTTTTGAAGAAGTCATCACTTCCCCATAGGGTAGAGAACACTTTTCAGTTGAGTCAATTACTGTCAACCTCTCCAGTGTACCTAGTACATTCTGTAAGGTGATTGGTTTTAGGGAGAGCTTGCAGTCATATAAACCATGCAAAAAATTCCAAAAGGACTCTTCAGTCATGTTATGGACATGGCAACCTCTCTAGTGCTGGTGCCATGGAAAATTCACTGCGAAGAGGTTGGTGTAGAAAACTTGCCAAACAAAGGGTTGAAAAAAGTCTTCAGTTGTGTCAAGGGCATGACATTCTCCCTAGTATTGGTGCCACTATAAACCACACTCAGTATACTGATGATATGAAGGGCATCCAGTCATAGAAAACTTACCAAACAAAGGGTTAAAGACATGGCATTTTCTCTAATGCAGGTGTTATAATAAAACACACCTAGTACACTCTATAAAATACTGAGAGGTCAATGGCACTGATTAACCCTTTAGTTACCAGCCTGGCCAAAAGTGGCTCTGGTTCTCTGAAGTAAAACCACACCCTTTAAAGGTTTGCAATTTAAATGAAAATCTTTCAACATAATTTTATATAAGAACTTATGTTAAGATACTATCTCACCAATGAAACAAATAACAATTTTAGTAAATCCCACCAAATTTTTCATTAATTGATTAAAATTGAATGTATTTCATTAGAAATGCAATCATGAAAGGTCTAAGGACTTGGTCTGTGACAACTTGTCCAGCCCTTGCTTGCAGGGAAAACAGACATTAAATGATGAGAAGTTTGTGGTAGGGGCAAAATCCTGTATGTAAAATAATTTATGAAATTTTCCCAACTTGAAGAAGAACCCTTTTTTTTTGTACTAGTGTGGCATAGCTTAGATATCTTTAAAATTGTTGAATCCAACTTAATATGGAAAAGTGGATATAAAATGATGGCGATAATATTTCTGCTGCCTGGCAATTTCTTTGTGTCTATCTCAAATTCAAATTCTTTATTCATCAGCTCATGCTAAGAAACTTAACTATTTCATTACTGTATTTCTAAGGAAATACACTGCCTTTCTGTTTCAATTAATTTTGAAAATAAAGAAACATTTGGCAGAATTTAATAAAATAATTAAGTGTTTCTTTAGAAAGCTGATTTTTAGAACATTACTTAACCCCTTAGCATTTAAACCAGCCATATCTGGCTGCAATTCTTTCACATCTTTCAGTTCAAACTGGCTGTAATTGGCCACTCATATTGATGTTAAGATATTGTTCTCAAATTAAATAATATCAAAATCTCATAGATTTGATATTATGTGAGATAAAGCTTTTACTCTGAAAATACAATAGTAAATATAGATTAATGTAAATGCTGAAGGGTTAACAAAAATTCGAAAATACAATTATAATGAAAGGTTTTAATATAAGGTTAAACATTTTTTTAAAATGAGCAGTTCTGTGTCAAAAATCTAAGGTGGTTTCAAGACAGTTTGATATCAATAGGGTTAAAATAAAAATAAATGTGATAGTTCAGCAAGGAATTGCCAATAAATTAATACAATAAAAATATCTTGTGGTATTTATTCTGCTCAATGATAATCATTTAACTCTTTTGATACCAAGCTACCTAAAACTACTTCAGCATCTATGAAACAAAACCATTCATTTTGTAGGGTTCCTATTTAAATTAATATCATATGAGAACTTTTTGTTCATCCTCCTCCTCATCATCACTGTTTTATGTCCATTCTTCCAAGCTAGCATGGGTTAAACGGGTTGTCCTGTTGTGGGCAGTGTCCAGTCGGCTGACCTTATCTTGCTCATACGGGAACTGATTCTGGCTTGATTTCTACAGCTGGATGCCCTTCCTAACACCAACCTCATTTACAGTGAGTGCTGGGTGATTTTTTTCCGTGGCACCTACACATCCACTTGACAGTGGGAGGGGTGGGGGCATATTGTCTATATGCTTCAGCTTCGGCTTGTACCCGTGGGAAGTTGGGTCTTCTGTATTACTGTGTGACGCCAGAGGTTACGGTCGTGTGTCATCGCCTTTGAGAAGATATTTGTAATATAACAAATATCTTCTTAATAATAGTTTCTACATTTGGCACAAGGCCATCAATTACCCAGTACATTACTGGTACTTTATTTTATCGACCCCGTAAGGATGAAAGGCAAAGTTAACCTTGGCGGGATTTGAACTCAGACCGTAAAGGGACGTAACTATGCTGGAAAGCATGGTGTCCGACCCTCTACCAATATACCGCCCCTTATCTTCTTAATAATTGTTTCTACTTTAGGCACAAGGCCAGCAATTACCCAGTGCATTACTGGTACTTTATTTTATCGACCCCGTAAGGATGAAAGGCAAAGTCAACCTCGGCGGGATTTGAACTCAGATCTTCTTAATAATGAAATAATTAAATGTTTTGTAAATCCCTCCAAATTCTTCATTAATTAATCAAAATATTTTATTAGAAATATGGTAATGAAAGAGTTAATCAATAGATATGCATGAATGCAAGCATGGTTCCGTAATTCCATGGGAATGCCATATTGACATAGAGCATTTCTAAGGCTCTTTAAAACCTGGTGGAGTCCATCTCCTCTCAAGATCTGAATACAGCAGGTTTCTTCCAGAGAAGGATAAAGTGAGGGAGAGAATGAAAGTGAAAAAGAGATATAGAGGAAGAATCGACCCCAGTACTAGACTAGTACTTTTTTTATCAACCATGAAAGGATGAAAGGCAAAGTTGACCTTGGTGTGATTTGAACACAGAGAGCAGAGAGCTGAAACAAATACTGCAAAGCATTCTATCTGATGTTCTAAAGACTCTGCCAAAACAAAAAAATACCATGTTGTAAGCTGGTTTTGAATTTTCAGACATATTAACAAAAGTAAGCAAGTGTTTGATAAATTCACTAAAATTGATTTATTTTCAATATTTGGGGTGCTAGATTTAATCCATTGCTCAGCTTAACATCACAACTTTGCCCTTGGGTGTTTTTAGCAGTGTTCACTAGGTCCAGTACTGGATTAAGCAAAATAAGCCCATGCTTATGGCATTATAGGAAGAGGACATCATTTTATTCAAATTAAATTTAATTCTCATTCCAAAAAAGATTTTGTAGACTTTATTTAATGACCAAGGACACACCATAAACTTTTAACTGCTAAGTGTCTTAAACCTTTAGCATTTACATTACTCTACATATACTATTGTATTTTCACGGTAAACACTTTATCTCACATTATATTGGATCTATAAGGGTGGTGGATTGGCAGTATTGGTAGAGGGTCAGACACCATGCTTTGCAGCACAGTTACGTCCCTTTACGAACTGAGTTCAAATCCCGCCATGGTTAACTTTGTCTTTCATCTTTACAGGGTCGATAAAATAAAGTACCAGTAATGTACTGGGTATTTTGCTGGCCTTGTGCCAAAAGTAGAAACAATTATATTAAAATCTATAAGATTTTGATGTTATCTATTTTGAGAACAATACCTTAAAGTCGGTATGAGGGGCCAGTTATGGCCGATTTGAACAGAAAGAGGTTAGAAAATTCTGGCTGGTTTAAATGCTAAAGGATTAAAAGAACTTAATCCAGCCGTGACGCTGTTGCAAGGATTTTAGATTGTCTTATTTAAAAAAATAAGTAACATCCTTGGTTGCATGAAACTTGTCATGGTCATTTAAAACTTTGGTATGGATCACAGATTGTTCGTAAGTGCATATATACAATTATAAATGCTTCAAATGTGTACATCATATATTTTATAGACTACTACAGCATATATAATAATAATAATAATGAAATTATTGTGTACAGTGCTCAGGTGCACTACAACTCATCAAAGGTGCATGTATAGTACATAGAATAATGTACAAATGTCAGGAAAATGAACAGTGTATGAGTCATGATATAATAATAATAATAATAAAATATTGTGTACAGTGCCCAGGTGGACCACAACTCATCAAAAAGTGCATGTACAGTACATAGGGCAATGCACAAACATCAGGAAAATGAACAGTGCACGGGTCATGATACACACATGTGTGCATGTGTATGGAAGGGGTACATCAGGTGTAGTTTTGGCGTATTTCGGGAAGCATGAGTGTCTTAAAGGATGCAGTGTCTCGGCAGCTAACAACTGACGCAGGCAGTTTGTTCCATGCTTCAGCAACTTTGAGCGTGAAAAATGTCTACGAAAGTCATGGGAGCTGTGCTGTTTTCTGATTTTGTAGGCATGTCCACATGTGTTAGACACATGGAGATCAAAAAGGTGCTCAGGGTTGCAATTGGCGAGATGACTATCATCATCATTTTACAACCACTGTTCCATGCTTGCATCGGTTAGAGGGGTCTTTTCAGCACAGCATCTTTCCACTCGTGATCTTTTGTCATCTCTTCTTTGAGATCAGCTCTCATGACTTCCGTTTTGGTTTTCCTCTACTTCAGTTTCCTTTCACTGGGATTTCTTGGCACTTGTTCACCATACCATCGGTCTTCTCTCCTGCACCCATCTGATTCCTCTTATACTCAGTTCATCCATGCTGTCGTTCATACACATTGACATTGCACATTCATCAAAGCATGTCCACTTCATTTCTCTCCAGCCTTCTCATATCCTCAGCAGTCACTGCCCATGTTTCACTACCATGCAGCATTACACACAGCAGGCCTTTTGATTCCAGGGAAAACCTTTTGTTGTCAACAGGAGTGGTAGCTCTCTAAACTTCTTCCAACTTGTTCTTATTCTAACTACTGTTATTAACTACTTCTATGAATCCAACCTAGGATTGAAAAATGTGTATATCACTGACACTCTTACTATCAATTTTCCCTGGATATCTATTACATAGTCTTCCTGCTATCCTGCTACACCTCTTGTGCATCCAAGATTTGCATTGCATACATAGTATAGTTTCTACCTATTCCTTTTCAGCAAACTGAGCAAGGCCATTTCCCTGATCAGATCAGAGCCTTGTCTTCTTTCCTACTTATTAACACTTTAGTTTTTGCTAAGTTTACTCTCACTAGTTAGATTTATATGAATATAAAATGGTATGGTATAATATATCATAGAATACAATTTTAACTTCCAGATTTCACATATTAAGTTTCAGGCTTTTTAATTTTAATTTTTTTTTCTTGTAGCTTTATTTTATCACAGATTAATATTTAAATATTTAAAGGGAGGAGGGAAAGTGCAAGAAACTAGCAACCTTACCCTCATTAATTAAAATTGCTGCAGAGATCACATAAGTTGCCTACTGCTCCTTGGGGAGCAAAGAGAACTAAAGAAGAAATAAGGATGGGCAGCATCCATGACCATTGCAGTTCTTTTCAGACTTATTAGGTTGATTAGCTTATTATTAAATTTGAACATCTGTGGTTTGATGTCTATAGACAGGCATTTACAAATTCAGAGGAAGGATTGAAAAAAGTGTTTATGGTAGGGTTTTGTCAGTAAGACATTAAAGAGGCATGTGCATCAAATGAACTTGGACAGAGGGGGTGGTGCACATCTTGTTAGTTCACTGGAGAAGATGCAGTGGTAGCTGGAAAAGGGAAAGAGAGCAGATACAGCAAGTCTGTGAGTCAGAGCATTGGTGAAAGGTTTTGTCACTGAGATGAATGGCATTTTGGATACAGTCTATGAAATGTGCTGTATGTAGCAAAAGCACTGTTACATGTCACCCTTCAAATACTCTTACAGATAACTTCCATATTTTAATCTTATTCTTGCCCCCCCCCCCCCCTCCTTTTCCAAATTCTTGCACCACTTGCATGTTTCTCTATCTGAAGACAAAGAACGTGTCCTGTTAACCTTCCCTTTTGACAGTGACAGTATACTAAAAACATGCCATCCTTTCCCCTCTCCTCGGCATATCCTCTGTTGTTGAAATAGTTTCACCATGTTATACCGAGGATGTTTTGTAAACACTGTCAATAATGATTGATATCTAAGTGATGTGAGAAGTGTCTTTACTGTTGCCTTTTGTCTCACATGACGTATGTCAATGTGAGCAATGCAATAAACCAAGTTGTGGTCATACTTATTGGTGTTTTTCTTCAGGGTGACATTTTAGACAGACTGGTGCAGGTTTACCAATATTCACTTGCAAATCATGTTCCGTTTCTCCTTCCCTGGACATTCTGCAACTGAGGTAACAACAAACCTTTATATATTTAATATTCTTTTGATTAGTTATGCAATGTGATATGCAAAGTCTACATACATGAGCTGCTTTCCATTTTAAATATAAGGTTTTTCATGGGAAAACTCATCACTTGATTTAAGAAAAAAAGGAGACTCTGTTAGCAATATTTTTTTAAAAGTTACTAAATGATAAAATATATTAATTACAAACAAATACACGAATAAGAAATAAGAAAAAAAAAGGTGTGTGTTTGGGGTATTAATATGCTTTTACATTTAAGCTCCTTGATACATGAGTGAAAGTCGGCCATGAGTGAGGGATTGAGTCATATACATGAGTGAAATCAAAATGTGGAGATTATAAAGATAAGCAAAGTTAGAAAAAATATAAAAAACAATTGAAAGACTACAACCAAAGTAACCGTAAAAGAGTTAGCAAATTGATATAACATTTTAGTAATGGTAAAAAATTAAGAAACAAACGTTGACCAGAATAAATTTATTGATTCTTGAGCAGCCCTTATTCAAAATGTGGACCAGAGCAGTTGTTACCAAGGGTACGTTAGAACTCGCATATTGGGTTAGCTCCCCATTTTATTACATAATATAATATAATAAATTGAAAGTAAAATAATACACTGATTAAAACATAGAGACATGTATGAACGTCTAAGTAGTTTATAAGTATTTCTTTTCATTTTTATTCCAAATATAGTGGGATGTTAGAGCAATCTATTTATGAAAACAAGATTTTTCTTATATTGGAAAGATGCAGGAAACCGTTTATAATTTATAGAAGAAATGTCAACGTCTTGTAAGACCCACGTAAATTATAGACAGATACAACCTTGCTTTGGATTGCCAACTAAGCAGCAGGTTTGCGTTTATTAAGCGGAATGGCTGTCATTTTGAGATTTACACGTGGTTTAGTCAGCTCGACAATGACAGGAAGAAAGAGTAGGAGTGAGAGTTTATTGTTTACAGGAAGTTTGTGTGTAGAAAACTAGATCTATAGGGAACTCTTCTATATACTATTGACAGGATATAATGGAAGAGAAAGTAGTCCATGCTTTATTGATACTGTATCAGTAATAGAAGAAGGAATTAAATTTAGAATGCATTAAGACATATCCATGACGTTTTGTCAGAATAAATAACTGCCAATAAAGCTACCAGAAAAAAACAACAAAAAACAACAAAAACAAACCATTACCAAACTCTTATCCAGCGCTAGTCTATATCGTTAGATTCCCATGCGTTCATTATATATATATATATAGATATATATATATAAGCGTTGCATCTTTTTAATTAGAAGAAAAAAAATGCTCACAATTTAAAAATATTATAACTATCAAAGTTAATTAACTAAATTACCTTTGGCATATTAATTTATAATAATAATAATCTCAATCGAATTTAATAATGTGCTAAAACACAATACGGAATGCTTAAGTAGCAACGAGAGAAGAATTAATCTGGATATTTTAAATAACTTGCCATTTTATTGTCGAAATTATTAATGAGTTTAATATCAATTTGAACATCATTAGAAAGAGTAAGGAAATTTGGTGCAACGAAATAAAAAATATATTAAGATAAAGTAAAACATTTCATTCAGCAATTATAAATATATATATTTAATTCTAGGTGTGATTATAGGCGAAGTAATTATAAACATAAGTACTATTCGGAAAACGTGATTACAAACGAAGAAACCGATATATATATATAAATATATACACACACATATTTTATATATATAAATATATAATATATATATATGTTAACTGTTGCATATCTAGTGTAAACATTACAAAGTAGAAAATATGTTTATATAACGTCTAAATATTGTAAATTAATAATCTCGACTTAATCTGAACTCAAATCCATTTCATTACAGTGTGTCGGGTTTCCCTGTTTGGAAATTCTTTAGACAGGACTTCTCTTTTTCATACATCAAATTACATTATTTTGGAAATCACGTGCATGCATACTTTTTCCGTTTTGTTGTTATCGTCACTATTACTACTACTATTGCTGCTGCCACCACCACTATTTTACCACCAGTACCACTGCTACCACCACTCATCGCTATTGTGTAGTAATGGAGAAGCGATAGTAACAGCATTTTCTCTATCTTCTCATCATCCTCTGATCTCATCACGTTGAAGTAGGCAGGTGCTCGCAGCGCCAGTCACCTTCATTTGTTTCTTGGTGACGAAGACGACAGACAGACCGAATTAATTTTCCTATTTTTTTTATCTTCTTCAAACTTGCTCTATATTGCCACAATTACTCGACCTGTCTGTCACCTTCACTACTGAAGAAGAGAGCATGTCATATTACCGCGGATCCGACTAGATCAATCAACAACACACTTCAGGAAGACACCACGATTACGCTAATAAGCAACAGCGGCGTATCTATCTCTACTCGTTCCACTCTGTTTCTCTTGTTAGAGAGAAACGAAAACGAAAGAAGATTTAACAACCAAGAGAACTAACTCATTTCTAAATGTGCTATATAAGTTAGGCAACAGGATGAAAATGGTTAACTCATAGGGTTTTATTTTTCTACAAGAAAAAAAAAATCGATTCTCATACGAGAAAGCATTGCAAAGCTTATCAGCCATCCTCAGATTATATATCCATTCATATTTATACTCATACAGACGCACATTTTCATAATATATATACATTCATTAGGACGCTAGAGTTTGAAATCAAAATATATATATATATAATATCCAAGCAAACAAAAAACTTTTCAGAAGTCAAAAAGGATTTTAAAAAGAAACCAATTGTGATAAAAGTAATCGGTTGTTATTCATCGGTACCGATTTGGCAGAAAGTTGTGTAGTTTGTGCGGAGTTCTTTCTACAAACCTTGCTGCAGGGTTTCCTTTTTCAAAAGGGGGAAAATGAGCGACGAAGATCGTGACGTAGACATAGAAAGCGATGTGAGTAAGATGTCTTGAATATCTCCATTTATGTACTTTCTAAGCTCTTCGATTGTTTATCATCTCTATTTCGTAACTTATTACTCACATCTTTCTCTGTCTCTTTCATCTTGTCTTTGCTCCTCCTGACTCTCGCTCTATCCTGCACCACACTTCTAATTCCTTTAAGCAACTCTATATTAATGTTCTCACTTAATATCGTTATATCTTCTCTATTCTCTCTTTCCCTCTCTTTCAAGTCTTTCCATACCACATTTTCCTCTTTCAGTTTCACCCTCTCTGCATTTAAGTCTATAGGTTCATTTAACGCCTGATTTTTTTTTTTTGTTGTTGCTAAAAAATAAAACAAATAAAAAAATCTCCAGGCTCTCCATTAACTAGTTTTATCGTTATAGGGTACACCGATTTTTTTTCTTCTTTCTGTCGGAATACGAAAACATTTGTAATTGAGAGATGTCAACCAACTGTAAATCCTTTTATGCAATCGCTAAATAATAACACTAACACTTCGTCACTCTGTTGTTAAACAATTAGCTTATCACAATTCTAGCGATGCTTGTTTATATATCAATTGTTATAATACCTAATGACAGACCTAGCACGTTTCTCTCTTTATTTTTTTGCTCCTATCTCTTTTAAAAGTTAGTTGATAAATATAACAGTATCTTTCTAAAAAATATACAAAAGTCGATCCCAGCGGGTTTTGAACTCGTGTATAATTATCTAGATTATATTTCTTTACTGTGGAAAATAAATATATTCAGATGAATGTGTCTTCCGGGATGAAAATTCTTCCTTTATTTTATTCTCACTTTCTTAAAATATTGTCAAGTTAAAGAAAAAATAATAATATAGGAAGTTATAATGCTTCCAATATTGTCGCATTATTAACCATCTTGCTATGATCAAGGCTAAATGATGTAAACTCCATTTTTTTTAACACGAGGAAGTGTGACTGAGATTACCAAAAGTATAAAAGGTTTGGGTGGGAAGCATTGAGTAAGGCAGTTGAGAGAGGAGTAATTTAGAAGGATAAACCAAGAAAGTAAAAAGGAGAGAATTTTTCACTTGGAAAGAGCCCAGGCGTTTATCATATATGGCGATGAAAGCAAATTAATCTAATAGTTATATTTATCAGACACATAGACCTTGTGAGAGTTTTTCTCGGTTACACTTTGACTACCATGACAGGTTAATTTAGTGTTTGGGCAACCCGGGATATTCATAATGATAAGCATGCTGAGGCTTGCGCTGTGGATATAAAGCATGAACCAGTTGAAAACTATCGTATGTGTGTTAATGTGAGGATTGTGTTGCTGTTAGGCTGGTTTTCGGTAATTCCACTAATTATTTGTTAGTAGCTAAGTTGGAACCGTTAATTTTTGTGAATTTCCTTTCTGAGTTGAATGATAATTTTAGTTTATTACTTGGGTGCCTATTATATTTCATTCGAGGCTTGATGGTGTTGAAACTCGGAACCACTAGATATTGAATCGTGGTTCTTAGAAATCGTTCAACTTACAAATGTCGCTTACTAACGTAAGCATGAAACTTAATGTTTCAAAGCAAGGAAATGTAGAAAATGAAGTTCACGTATTCCCTAACCACATGCTAAAGTAATTATTTCAACTAAAAATCGAAACTGGTTCTCGGTTATCGGAGATATCTTACACTAATCTTGTTTTAATTTTAATGTTACCTGCTGCTAAATAGATAAAACGTGTTGACTGACACACACATACACGTGTGTGTGTGTGTACACTACGGGATACGTCAGAATAACCATGTATAATCGGCTAGAGATAGTTTTGTGTTTTTCTTTTTAATGTTGGCACTTACTATTCCTTCCAGATTGTTTTTCATCTCTACATTGTTATCTGCCCTACAAGTTTTACACCTATTCTATTAGATAATCTATCGTCTATTCTATTCTCTCGTTTTCATTGACACACAGCCCCTCTCCAATTTCGTTCATTTTCAGTTTACTTTCGTCTCTCTTTTCATATGCTAATTCTTTATGTTATTATTACTCTTACATGTACTCTTCCTGTTTTACTCAACCCTCACATGCTGTCATGCACACGCGCACAGTCACATGTTCTGTCACTCAACTAACTCACTCACACTCACAAACGCACACACATACACTATCTCAGAGTGAGCCAGCGCCCTGCTCAGGCTTACTCACTCTCATGCTTCCATAACAATCTCACATCCAGTCACTTCAGTGTGTCCGTGCTATTTGTGCCAATAGTAGAAACAATTATTATTAGTATTATTATTACTATTTACAAATAACTTATGTTATATCATTTATTAAATGGGAATAGTATTTGTGTAATGAGTTAAGTGGTATATGTTTCTTTCTATTACCAGAGAAACACTTCTTTGTTGTTTTTTTTTGTTTTTTTTACCCACGTTCACTTGTACTAATTGATATCGCCAAGGTGTGTTAAGACAAATTCGGTTATCGCACTCACTCACTCCATTTCTTCGTATATAAATATCCAATCCAATGTAGTATAGATGTAATGGAATAACCTTCTAGAAATATGATTTATGAAAATGTAGGAAAAAGTTTTCGTTATATCTAATGACATTTTAATCGTGGGATAGTTCCTTCTATTAGTAACGAAATATTTTTTTCATACTTACAATATATAAGCCCCCCCCCCCCTCCTCTCCCCTTTTCCTAAAAACAGATAACAGCAAACTATTTAGACTGTGTCTTAGATACTGTCAGTGTTTTGAGTATTTAAGTAAATAAAACTTGCGTTGGGCGTCGTTAATTATTGCACTGTACACGTTTTAAGTAATCGATTTAAAATCATTTTCTTGATACGAGCCGTTTCTAAGGCATTATGTTTTAATTGACTGCACTTTCATTTTTGCACTGCACTGTGACTAAGAAATTCAACGTGTGGGTCAACTCTCTCTCTCTCTCTCTGTCAAATATATATGTAATGTAATCTTTGTGTTACTCAATAGAGCCATATATGTAAATTTAAAAGAATATATTTCGAGTGTATCTAAAGTGTTCGTGGATTGGGTTTTGTTGAAGAGTAGGCCAACCAACTATCCATGTAGTACATGTTGAAATAAATTGCTGATCTTGTTAATGGCCTCCGCAACACAGTCTCATCATCACAGGTATAGAGAAAGTAGCATGGAGAGTGTGACGTAGATTGTATTTTTATACATTGTTTCTCACCAACATCCAGATCACTCCACACTGTTGCCTGTCGCTATCTGCACTCAGTGGAAACGGTGCGAGGACAGCAAGGCGTTATAGTGTTAATTTTCAAAGTTATAACTGACTCAGAAATTAGATATTCTCATCAATAAACCTAGAGAATAATTCTCTAACGAAATCTATTATCTTTATTAGATCTAGCTTCCATTTTTTACCTACTTGTTTTGTTTTTTTATCACTTGCCGAATGAAAGAGATAACCTTCCTATTTCTCACTATTCACATGTGTACACAACACATGAAATACTCCGCCATGTGCAATCTACTTATCTATGCTTGTAATTAGTCATTAGAATATTAATATTGTCCAAATGCATTTCAGTCTTACACACAGTTAAGTACAAATAATCTGTTGGAAATTAAGTACCTGTTGAAAATACAATTTTTCTTATTCTTTCATTTATTTTATATTTTAACATTCAACGTTTTCGAGTTTGGGATTAAATTTTTTATTTATTTTATATAAGAATGAGATTTTAGCAAGACTATTGACGAAGGATCCAGTTTTATTGGTAGTTAATTCTAATTCTATTGCTCACATTTGCAACCTAATACGAATGTTCAATCATCTTCTATAAAAGATAACACTTTGAGATTCATACCTGTCACAGGTGAAATGTAAATAGACATTGTAAAAAAGAGAGAGGGAGATATGCTGTTGATGTAAAATTAGACGAATCACAATACTACTTACAAAATAGATGAAATAGTCTGGTCATATTTTACTAGGAGTCAATTTGTTATTAGATAAATATAAACTAGAAAATGAAGTTATAAAAATAAACTAGATCAGAGCTTGGACTGTATCTCCTCTGCACTTTCAACCGCTACTACAATATCCTCTACTCCTTGGAGATGGCTGGCCATTTCCACTCAAGCACTACTGACTCACTTATTTCTTCTATCTGTCACTTACTTATATTGTGTTCACTATCCAGCCTCACACTAACCATTATACCCAGTCCTTTCTCCCTAGATTGCCTTCTCACGGGAAATTTCAACCCTTCAGCTGTCGATTGTTTAATTATTGTTCAAGAGAAAAACGTTAACAGCATTGATTTTAAAAGCCATGGGCACATGCCTTTTCCCCTAAGATTGAACCAATAAATAGACACAGGCATTATACAATTGGTTCTTCATCTATTCATTCAAATTTCGTATTAGTATGATTGATAATGTTGTTATGACAAATAAGTTTCAGACAAAGTGAGCATGTATTTGTTTAAAAGTCAAGGTAACAAATGATCCCAATTAATGCAAAGGGTTTTTCCCGTTGCTGTCATAATAACTTCAACATTTGACAGCTTTGAAGAAAAGATTTAATGTTTTTACAAACACCTTCTCCTCAAAGTGTGACATGCATTTCCATGCACTTTTAGGTATGCCATTACTAACATGGATATGTTTATACAGGGTGTCCTCAAAAAATGTATACACACTTCCAACAGCATTCTAATGAATATTGCCTGTACAGGTAATCAAAGTGTGTACACATTTTTGGGGGACACCCTGTATATATATATATAATCTCTCTCTCTCATATATATATATATATATATATATATGTGAGAGAGAGAGAGAGATTTGGATACCTGCAGCTTATCTGGTATTTGGTAAGTAGTGTACTACAGAAGTCCAGTGGCTGCTGGAATATTAAGTTTATGATGTGAGAGCAACATAACTCTCTGTATCTTAGGTAGAAATATGCCTGTGAAAAGATATGCATACCGTATCCTGGACTATTAAAAAAAAAATCTATCCTGCTGATTTGAAAACCTTTATTCATTCAATAACCAATGGCACATTGCTGAGATGTGTCTTTCCTCGACCCTCTACCTCTTCTACTACTGCAACAGTTTGTTGCAACTTGTTAAATGTATATCACCTGATTGATACCTTGCAGTGATCCTTTCCATGTCTTTTAACTCTTCCATGATCACATTTCCACTCTTATTTCAATTAATTAATGAAGAATTTTGAGGTATTTACTAAAATTACTAATTATTCCATTACTAAGATAGTAACTTTAACATATAGTTCTTATATAAAATAATGGTTTCTGACTTAGGTACAAGGCCTGGAGAAGGGAAAGTTAATTGAATCAATGCCAGTGCATTACTGGTTCTTTATTTCATTTAATTAACCTCGTAAGGATGAAAGGCAAAGCTAACCTTGGCGGGATTTTAACCGAGAACGTAAGGGGCCGTAACTCTGTGTCACTAAGCCTGTTTGCCGATGCTCTTGTTGGACAATTTAAATTTAAATAGGAACCATTTAAAATGGGAGGTATTGTTTCATTGAACCAGAGACAGTTATAAATGGGTTGGTATCTTAAGGGTTAACACTAAATAATTTGTCTGCTTCTACTCCCAAACTATTTTCTTTTGGAACTTGCATTCTGCTGAAATTGTTCATTTCTATACTGTAACTGTCAAGCTACTTCATTTAGGAAGGTAATAATCTTCAGATATCTCTTTTGACAAGGGAGCTCCAAAGACTTTTACAGTAAGATAGAAAGTATGTAGAAAACTTATAATGAAACAATTGTTTGGAAAGAGAGATATATTTTAACTTTAATTATATCTCATAAAATAATACAACTGGCTTTCCACAAAATACATATAGTTAGCACCCCAAACACTTAAATTGGGTTTATACTAACATATAACCTAATGTTTGTTGCACGAGATGGTTACCAGTCGGAGTTTAGCTTTAAGCTATCTCTGTTATTGTATTAAATATATATATATATATCTATTTATGCATGTGGGTGTGTGGGTATGTATATATATATGTGTGTGGGTATGTATATATATATGTGTGTGGGTATGTATATATATATGTGTGTGGGTATGTATATATATATGTGTGGGTATGTATATATATATGTGTGTGGGTATGTATATATATATATGTGGGTGTGTATATATATGTGTGGGTGTGTATATATATGTGTGGATGTGTATATATATGTGTGGGTTGGTGTATATATGTGTGGGTGTGTATATATATGTGTGGGTTGGTGTATATATGTGTGGGTGTGTATATATGTGTGGGTTGGTGTGTATGTGTGTGTGCATGCATGTATATATTTCATAATACACCCAAGAAACCCTTATGCATTGCAACTTAAAGTCATGAGTTGTAAATTGCATATATATATATAAAATTTAATATAGAATGAAACAGTTCTAGTCCTGTAGAAACCATTTCTATATTAAATTTGATGTTTCCACTCTACTAATGTATTGAGTACCTTATTTACTGTGGTTACCCCTGATTGAGCCCAGGACTCTCACACACATACCAATCTTGCCTCAAGTAGGACAAACTCGTCCAACCCATGCTAGCGTGGAAGATGGACGTTAAATGATGATGATGATGATATGTACATTTAAGAAATGTGAGATGCAACATATGTGAACTGTAAATTAAATTTTTGTGTGTGTGTGTGTATATATATATATATGCTCACACACACATATATATATGCACACACACTTATGTATCAGCCACACCGGGGGGGTGCTGCTTTGAATCAACCACTGCACTTGTAATATTAACATGTTTTTGTTGAACCAGTAGGTTATGGGACATAAGCAAACAATAGTCATAAATACACACACACACTCACAATGAGCTTCCATATATCAAATTATACTCAAAAGTCATTGGTCAACTTATAGCAGAAGACACTTGCTCAAGGTGCCATCTGGTGGTAATGAATCTGAAACAATTTGGTTGCACAGCAAACTCTTTAACCACATGGTTTCATGTGTGTGTGTGTGTGACTGGTGCTATCATGATCAAGTGGAGTGATTGAGTGACAACAGAATCCTAATGGTTCATGCTGTTCTATGAAGGCTGTGGATAGTTAGTTCTACACCAGGGGCAGGCCACAATCCGGCCTGCCAGACCAGTCAGAGTGGCCCTCGATGATTGTTTATTTAGAATTTTGTTTTGTAACAGTAATACAATTTTCTGAATGGCTTCACTGGATAGGCTTATGTGTGTTATAATTTCCCAGTTCCATGTTATGGAAAGAAGTTGTGAATCTTTGGGATAGTGCTTAATAAATATTAATGGCCCTAATAGTTGTCCAATGTTCAAAACTGGCTCGCCAATGGAATATGTTGCACACTCTTGTTCTACACCTACCCTTAAGACAGACACAACCGTTTTTGCTACTTTAAAAAAATGGTTCTATTTGCAAATTTGTAAAAAGAGAAAAAAATCTGAATCTTGAAACCAATCAAGAAAAGAACATATTGTGTTCCTAACAGTAAAATATTTGGCTGATGGGTCACAGTCCATTTATCTCATTGACCCTTTTGTTATCCTATTTCTTATAAAGTACACTGTATTTCAATTTATTAATGAAGAATTTAAAGGAGTTATTCATTATTACGATAGTATTTGTGACATAATTTAACAAAAGATTCTTACATCAAGTTTTGTTGGGTTTCAATTTAAACGGGAACCCTTTAAAATGAGTGGTTCTTTTTCATAAAACCAGAAGTGGTTTTGGGTGGGTATCAACTTTGGATTTGTGTTAGTAAGGTGCCAGCGACCTGAAAATCCTAACATATCTAGTTCTGGACCACACCAGTTTGTCAAAGTTTTTCATTGCTGTAATTCTAAAAGACACTGCATATGATTTTTTTTCAAATTATTTTGAATATAATCTAGAATTTTATGCTATAACTAATCATCTTCATAACTTTCACATTATTTAAGTTGGCGTTGGAAAATAATTTAACAAAGGTTCTTATAATTATGATGGAAGGTTTTCAGATAAATATAAACATTTAAACCCTTTTGATATCAAATTGCTAATTTTTAAATGTTTATATTATATCAAATCCTTCTGTCATAATATTTTAGAAATTTTTGTTGAGTAATGTTCTAAATAGTTATTTGATATTCTTCCAGAATAATTGATTATTTTCAAAATTAATGGAAAGGCATGCAGCTTATTTCATTAGAAATAGTGTATTGAAAGGATTAAAATAAACCACATTGTGTTGTATGTAGAACCAGAGCGTTTGATATCAATAGGTTTAAAGTCTCTAATGAAGGTAAACAATGAAGGTAGATATAAATATCCTTTATCAATAGAAATCAATATTTCAATAGTGATGATTGTTCAGGTATCATTTATATCTCTTGTTTTATCACTCTAAAATTTATTAATCCTAATCGTATTTGTCAGAATTGTATTAACGAAGGGAAAATAATGCGATAAGTTTATTAAGCTTAACAGAAAAATGTGATAAAGACTGTAGAGTGTAAATGGCAAATTCATCTAAATTTCTGACTGACCAAGTTCTTTTATTTTAGTTTTTGTATCGTCCAATGTTGTCACAAGATTCTATTACTTTAAAATACGATCTGAGTTCAAATCCCGCCGAGGTTGACTTTGCCTTTCATCCTTACGGGGTCGATAAAATAAAGTACCAGTAATGCACTGGGTAATTGCTGGCCTTGTGCCTAAAGTAGAAACAATTACTTTAAAATACACTTTCGTTAATAACTTCAGACCTGTCAACTCTCCCCGTCCGACGAGGAGATCTCCCACCCACTTTGGGGGTGGGTGAGAGATGTTTTCTCATGAGAAAATGGTTATAGCTTTCATTATGTAAAATCTCCCCGTTTTGGGGGGACTTTTTTTTCATGGTATTCCCTGTTTGGGTTTTTAGAGGTTGGCATGTTTGTATCTTCCTTATTAACCCTTTCGTTATCATGTTTATAATGAAATACACTTCATTTGTATTAATAAAAATAAAAAAAACTTTGGAAGTACTTTTAAAATTTAGTAACTATTTCATAACTAAGATGGTATTTATAACAACATAACTTAATAAAATCATGCCGGAAAATATTAATTTAAATAGGAACCCTTTAAAATGGGTGGTGTTTTTTCTTTTTTCTTTTCTTTTTTTTTTCATAGTCCCAGAGCTGATTTTGTTTCGGGGTTAAAATACTAGAACTTTTTTATTTTTGAGACATAAAGAAATTGGTGAATGGGTTAAAATGTTTTGTTGGAGTGTTGTGAATGGCAAAAAAAAAAAAAAAAAAAGAGGGCAAGTTACTGTAGTAACCATTTTATGAAAAGGGATGGGATATAAAAATATAAGAATAATAGTTATCGTACTAATTAATATTCCGGTATTATTACCGGTAGAGCGCCAGACACCATGCTTAGCTGTGGCCTTCACGTTCTGAGTTCAAATACTGCCGAGGTTAGTTTTGCCTTTCATCCTTATGGGGTTGATAAAATAAAGCACCAGTAATGCACTGGGATAATTGCTGGCCTTGTGCCAGAAGTAGAAACAATTGTTTAGGAGACGATAGGGGATTGCACCTCATATCTTATTTATTCTCTTTTTTTTTTTTTTTTACATTTAAATGTGAAGATCAAATCTAATGATTTTATTCTCGAACCAAGGAAGGAGTAGCCTGTACATGGTCGCTGAACCCGCTAGTAATAGTAACCAAATTTCCTCTCAAATGACACACTGTGATAACACATTAGTCAATAATATACGAAAAGGACAGGATGGTCATGACTAGAATGTCTTTATAAACTAAGGTGGAAAGAAAGTGTGTGTGTGTGTGGGGGGGGGGGGTCTTCGGAACATTTTAGGTGAGCGCTTTAATTCGTAATAATTCTAAGGTGGAGTTAACGGAATATGCATATCGCTGTAAATATTCTAAATCCGAGGGTGTTCCGTTGAAAAGTAGGGATGGGAGAGTGCCATTCGGTGCCTCCTCTCCTCCAGCTTCATACTAGGTGACGAAGAACCGCCACCCCCGACTGAATTAATTCATCATCACCATTCAAAACGATTATCTTTGATTCTGTTGATGACGTTAAGAACGAAATACTTCCCTCCCACTTCGTGCACATTCTCTCTCTCTCTCTCAACTCTCGCTCTCTCCCCCTCTCATATGCGCTATTAATGCTGGTGTGCATGTTATCTCCCTTAGCTCTTGTTGCTATGCTGACATGTGTTCAGTCAGGCCCGGGTCATTCACTCCACCCATCCACCCTCCTGTTCGTCCTATTTTCCAAATGAAAACCAAAATAGACTGCATGATGGTGTATCTATCTATATATTTTTTTAAATATGTATATTTTCTTTAACACCTGAAATGGAGGGCTATGAAATATCGACCCAGTGGCGGTTTTTCATCATCATCATCATCATCATCATCATCATTAATCATTTACCTTGTTCATCTCCCCACCCGGGCTAGTCATCGTCTGTTATCTCATCTGTTAGGATCATTGTTCTGACATCTAATCTCCTTTCTTCTTCCTTTGTTTACGTCTAACTCGTGTATTTTTCGTCATTAATTCATATTCTTTTTTTTTTTTTTTTTGTTTATATATCTATCGTAAATATGGAACTAATGCGATGTGAAACATTTAGCCCTACATTTCAGTACATATCGTATAGTTTTTAGCTTTACTTTAAAAATGTTTTCTCCTTTCGTGGTAACTTTAGCCTCGTCGATGTTTCCTTTTATTTATTTATGTGTCTTAATACTGGATTGTAATCATTCTTGCCATTCTGAGTTCAAATTCCGCCGAGATTAAATTTGCCATTCATTCTTACATGGTCGATAAACTAAAGTACCAGTAATGCACTAGGGTAATTGCTGGCCTTGTGCCAAAAGTAAAAACAATTATTATTATTATTATTATTATTATTATTATTATTATTAAGGGTGGTGGATTGGCAGTATCAGTAGATAGTCAGACACCATGCTTTGCAACATAACTAAGTATTACGGTCTTTTACGTTCTGAGTTCAAATCCCGCCGAGGTTAACTTTGCCTTTCATCCTTACGGGGTCGATAAAATAAAGTACCAGTAATGCACTTATAATTTTTGCTAGTTTGTCAGCAGGTTGTTTGTTATGTATCAGTAGATTGAAATGCAGGGGACTACTGGTATTTCGGTCTTCGGTCAAGTCACACAAACTTTCTTTGTGTGTCTGTCTACCTCAGTGTGTGTGTGGTCGGCAACAGGTTACAGTGTTACACGGTTTGCATCATTAGTGGTAAGATGAGGGAGTGACCAGCTGTGAAAATATTTTGCACCCATCAGTATGGAATATGCAAAACCTCTTCCCATCCATAAAGTCAGCAAATTGGCAGTCCTGGCTCTATGCTCCCTGTTCAAATCCCACTTACGATGTTGATAAAAAAAAAAAAGTCCCAGTCTAGTATTGAGGTAAATTCTTTTACTAAACCTCTTTCTCACTTCCTTTCCCTCACTTTCTATCCATTTTGGAAGAAATCTGCTGTGTTCAAACCTGGAGAGGAGTTGGGCTCTGTCTGATTTAAAAAACCAATTCTACCCATACATACATATATTCATTTACTCTCATTTGTGGAACGGTGTACGTGTGTACAAAGTATCAACATTTGTTATATGTCAGCACATCATTTAGATGGCATATATAAGCCGACCCCACTCCCCATTTTCCATCAATTTTTTTTGGGAGGTCACATATTCCTCGGCTTATATATACTCATGTATATACAGTTATTGCAAAATCGAATTAAGTGATGCAGGATTAATAATTGTTTCTACTTTTGGCACAAGGCCAGCAATTACCCAGTGCATTACTGGTACTTTATTTTATCGACCCCGTAAGGATGAAAGGCAAAGTTAACCTCGGCGGGATTTGAACTCAGAATGGCAAGGGCCGTAACTCTATGCATCAAAGCATGGCGTCTGAACCTCTACCGATACTGCCAATGCAGGATTAATAATGTTAGACACACATATGTATAGATCAACATAAAAAAGGGGCTTGAGAATTCTGCCTTAACCCTTTAGCATTTAAACCGGCCATATCCGGACAGAATTCTCCCACCTCTTTCTGTTTAAACTGGTATATATTCTGGCTGGATACAGCCGGTTTAAATGCTAAAGGATTAAACCAGCCATAAGCTGCTACTCATACTTATGTTAAGGTATTGTTCTCAAAATAAATATTATAAAAATACATAGATTTGATATTATGTGAAAATACAATACTTTACCGTGAAAATATAATAGTATAAATATAAGTATGTATACGTACATACATATATGTATACAGACGTACAGTAGTATGTATATATATACATACATGCACACATATATATGTACGTATGGTTTTACCGAGCATTTATTATAATGCTCAGTTTGTTTGTAAATAATAATAGTATATATATATAATAGTATATATATAGTTATTTCACCAAAACAGTTTAACCCCTTAGCATTTAAACCAGCTGCCTATATCCAGCCAGAATTCTCCCACCTCTTTCTGTTTAACCCTTTAGCATTTACATGGCTTAGTGGTTAGAGCATTGGCCTTGCAATCGAAAGGTTGTGAGTTCAATTCTCAGACTGGGTGATGTGTTGTGTCCTTGAGCAAGACACTTTATTTCACATTGCTCCAGTTTACTCAGCTGTAGAAATGAGATGAGAGGGACTGGGGTCTCTATCATTCCACTGCAAAGTGGTCGTGGAGGTGCCACGGTAAAAGAGCACCCAGCACTCACTGTAAATGAGGTTGGTGTTAGGAAGGGCATCCAGCTGTAGAAATCAAGCCAGAATCAGTTCCCGTCCCACCCTTGCAAGCAGAGAAAAAGCGGACGTAAAATGAAAATGATGATGATGATGATGATTACTCTCTATTTACTGTTATATTTTCAAGGTAAAGGCTTTACCTCACATAATATTGAATCTATGAGATTTTGATATTATTTATTTTGAGAACAATGCGCTAACATCAGTATCAGTGGCCTGTTACAGCTGGATTGAACAGAAAGCGGTGGAATTCTGGCTGGATACAGCCGGTTTAAATGCTAAAGGATTAAACCAGCCATAACCTGCTACTCATACTTATGTTAAGGTATTGTTCTCAATTAATAGTAAATATAGAGCAATGTAAATGATAAAGAGTTAATAAGAATCTCATTCAATGCATGTATAACAGTGTGGGGAAAGTGAATGTAGTTGTTATTTAATCCTGGTTTTTCTGCTACATTTTTATTTTTGTACTTTTTTGAAATTCTTTAAATGGAAGGCATCTTGAGTGTTTAGCTCTGATGTTGTTAAGATGTTAGCAGCTCCACAGTTTACTTTCCTTTTTCTAATCTTGTCATTTATCGAACTGTAACCATAGCATTATCTAATTATCATGGATTTCTCTACCTCTCCTTTGCTTGGTATTACTCCCCCCCCCCTTCTCTCCCTGTCTCTCTCACCTGTTAAGGTTTAGTGTTGGTCAAACCAATTATAGAGTGTATGAGAGTTCGCATTAGCAGAGTTGTTATAGCAAGCTTAGAGAAAAAGTCTTGCAGTGTTTATTCTTGTTCTCTCTGTGCTCTGAGTTCAAATCCTGCTACAGTCAGCTTTGCCTTTCACCCCTTAAGCCTTTAGCATTTAAACCAGCCATATCTGGCCAGAATTCTCTCACCTCTTTCTGTTCGAATTGGGTGAAACTTGCTGCTCATACTGAGGTTAAGGTATTGTTCTAGAAATAAATAATATAGTGATCTTGTAGATTCAATATTTTGTGAGATAATTATGTGAAATAAAATGTTTTCTGTGAAAATGCAATAGTAAATATTGAGTAATGTAAATGGTTAAAGGGTTAAAACTACACAGGCATGTGCATAATCAACAACAATAAATTTATATTGATCAAGGCATGATCAACATGATCAAGAATTTGTTGTCATATAAACATGTATGTCATGATGCTTATTAACTACCTGTCAGTCTTATCAACTTTGTCCTTACCAAATGTTTCTCCTAAGATAATTATTACACATCCAAGCATTCTTCTGTAGCTGCTACTTACGGCAAATCCTTTACTTTTTGTTTTCTCTCTAGATTTTATGTTGCATGTTAATTTGGTGTATGTGTGTGTGGTTGTGTTTTTGAAGGGTTGGTTTATAAGCTTTTAGACTAAATAGAAGTTTGCTATATTTAAAATAAAAAAAAAAAAACACTATAGGAACACAATGGGAGGAAACGTGGAAACATGATGATCACTGAGGATGTCACAGATATGTGTGATGAAAGAACTTTGAGAAACTATATTTATATTTATATTTTTAAATTGTTGGTCAACCAGTGATAAACATTGATTGCCAGTTAAATTGTTTATAGAAATATAAAAACATACCAAAGCGAAAACCAAACCAAACAGTGTGTTTTACTATATTTTTCTGGCAATAGTAGGACATGACTCTCCCCAAATATAACAATGCTATATTTACATTTTCTTTTATCGATTTCAGTCACTAGCCCATGTCAATGCTGGGGAAGCTGCCTCAAAGGAGTTATGTCGATCATATCAATTCCCAGTACATATTTTTTCCAAGTCTGTTACTTATTTATTGATCTCTTTAATTTTGTCAAGCCTCAAAGTTATGGGATATAAGGAAATAGTTAACACAAACTCAGACGTACATGCACTTACAAACACATATACTTTCCATAACTGTTTTACCTGTACATATATGTATAACATCATTTCATCATCATTTCATTTTAGTCCGCTTTTTCCCTGCTTGCAAGGGTGGGACGGGAACTGATTCTGGCTTGATTTCTACAGCTGGATGCCCTTCCTAACACCAATCTCATTTACAGTGAGTGCTGGGTGCTTTTTTGCCGTGGCACCTCCATGACCACTTTGCAGTGGAATGATATGGACCCCAGTCCCTATCATCTCATTTCTACAGCTGAGTAAACTGGAGCAATGTGAAATAAAGTGTCTTGCTCAAGGAAACAACACATCACGCGGTCTGAGAATTGAACTCACAACCTTTCGATTGCAAGGCCAATGCTTTAACCACTAAGCCATGTGCCTCCATATATGCATATATATGTGTTTGTGTATGTATATATACTTTTACATGTTCCAGCTGACTGGCTGAGGCCATGCTGAGGCACCACCATTGAGACTACACTTCCCATAGCCAGCCTTCCTTGGTTGGCCATTGATGTAAGTGGGTGCTTGTTGCTGCTGCCGCTGCTGTTATTTGTGCTTTTCGTGCTCTGGGTTCATCCAGGACCTTGGTTAGCAGAATGTCGAGATATTTCTTTAACATCTACATGCAGACCAGGGTCTCTTAGATTTTATGGTAGCTTAATTAAAGAGTTATTACAGTGGACCTTTGGCACCAGACATTGGTGTCCTGCTCATGGGTTGGTCCAACTCTCAATGCCGAAGTTTGGTGCTAGCCCTCCAGGATCTTCCATACACATATTAATGTGTATCTGCCTGGTCTTCGCTCATGGAAGTAGAGCTTTAGTTTTTTTCGGCTTCTCCCAAGTAGCTCATCTCCTTTATTGAGGCATTCCTCTTAGTGTAGCTTCATTAGATTGCTTCAGCTTCAAGTTCTGCAGTTAGTTTGATACTGTGAGTCAACCACAGCTGAGAGCAATAATCCAGTTGACTGAGGACAAAAGTCTTCCAGAGAACCACAACCTGCTAGTCGTCTACATATTGCCGTTATTTTGGAGACGTGTGCATGAAACGATGCCTCATTGCTCGTGTCAATATCCAGGTCCCATATTGATTTTGACTTTAGGATTTCGATTCCTCCTGGTCCGGTGTGGCTTTGTTGTAGTGACCCTATGTTTACAGGTTGATAGCAGGAGGGCTCGACATTTTCTGTAATTAAATTGCATATTCTTATCCTCAGCCCATGTGTATATGCCATCTGAATAATGTAAGAGAGTAGCATCAACCAGTTTCTTGATTGCCTGTGCTACTTTTGTGTCATCAGCATAGCTAGTGAGGGATGCTGTCTGTATTACAGAGGGCATGTCTGAGAGAGCCACCACAAACAGTTCCCTGGGGCACGCCACTTGTTATTGATGTTTTCTTTGAGGAGGTCCCATTAGCTGTAACAGTCTTGTTTCTATCTTTTAAGAAGTTATGAAGCCATTCACCTAGTTTTCTAGCTATGCCAGAGCTACATAGTTTGTGACATATCATTCTATGATCAACCTTGTTGAATGCCTTCACAATGTCGAGATATATCACATCTTCATTCTAGCTGCTGTTTCTAAATGTGTGTGTATGTATGCATGTATACGTTATGTGTGTATATATGTATATATATATATCACTGTTTAACACCGATTTTTCCATTCTAGTATGAGTTATACATACACATGTATATGTATATAAAATGTACCCATTACACCCTGGAAAATGCTGGTCTTGGTGCTACAATAAAATGCAACAAGTACACTCTGCAAAGTGGTTGATGTTAAGATAAACCTACAGCCATAGAAACCATGCCAAACTACTGAACATACGAGCAACGTTTTGTTCTCCAATCCATCTACTCCCAGATTGTGATTAGCCATTTAATTCATGTCAGCCTGGAAAGTAGACATAAAATGATTATAGATGCTAGCACAACTGCAATATGGATACTGATGTTTCTACTTCTGCCTGATATTTTTTTTATTACTATGGGAGAACTCTTCAATTGTGTCAAGGACACAACAAACTCTCTTGTGTTAATGGCATAATTAAATGCACCTAGTACACTCTGTAATGTGGTTGGTGGTAGGAAGGGCATTCAGCTGAAGAAACCCTTCCAAAAGAGGCACGAGAAGACTCTTCAGTTGTGTCAAGAGACAAAACGGACTTTCTGGTGTTGGTCACATGATAAAATACACCGAGTACACTCTGTAAAGTGGTTGGTGATAAGAAAGGCATCCAGTCATGGGTAGAGAGATCTCTTCTGTTGTGTCAAAGACATGGTACACTCCATATTGCTGGTACCATGATAAAATACAAGACCCACTCTGTACAATGAGGTACTGACTTGATCTGCAATGACTCGTCCAACACTTGCTAGCAGGGAAAACAGGCCATTAAATGATCATGATGAGGATATCCCTGCCTCAGCTTAAAACCAGCATAGTCGTCCTGTTGTGAGAAATGCCAGGTCAGGTAATCATGTCTTGTTAATACAGAACTGATTTTGTCTTGGTTTCCACAGCTAGATGCCCATTCAAATGCCAACTACATTTACAGTGTGTACTGGGAGCTTTTTATTGAGGCACAAAAATGACCACTTTAGGCTGGACGCTTTTTGTCATGACACCTACATGACTACTTTACAGTGTGGATTAAACACTTTTTGTCACATCCATACTATCAAATTGTTGTTTGATTTATTTAACCCTTCTATGGAAGGAAGTCACCCATTTTAAATGGTTCTGATATAAAATTAAAAACATTCAATATAATTTAATATAAGAACTTTTTGTTGTGATTTTTCAGTAAGTAATCCAAATACAATGTAATTTATTAGAAATACGGAAATGAAAGAGTTAATGGCCTTTCATCATGATTTTATGGGGGAATCATTGTAGTGGGAGGGGAGGGTTGGTTGTATTACTGAATCTCAATCTCCAAATTCTTGATTATTTTCAAAAATGTTTGATAATCATGCAGTGTCTTTCATTGAAAATGTGACAAAGGGTTAAGATTGAGAATATTTGTTGTTTGGGAGAAGACTACACAACACCATACACACGCACGCATGCACACACACACACACCACACCACACCACACACAAAACTGAAATAGAGCTCATCAGTTATGCATGTTTAATGTGTGCTTGTCTGTTATTTAATTTAATATCAACATATTTTTAGTACTGGTGCTATGATAAAATGCACCCAGTACATTCTGAAAAGTGGTTGGTGTTAGGAAGGGTATCCAATTATAGAAATCATGCCAAACAAAGGTTTGAGGTAACTTTTCAGTTGTTTTAATTACAAGACAACCTCTAGTGCTAGTGCCTTGATAAAATGCAGCCACTAACCCTTGTAAAGTGGTTCATGTTAAGAACAGCTGTAGAAACCATGCCAAAACTGAACCATATATGAATGAGATGTGGATGCTAAATAATGTTGATACATACACCCAACACACGTGTGTGTTGGGTGTATGTATCACCATTTTATATATATATATAACAACTGCGTAAACAGCAATAACACTAACCATGTTAGGGCTGCGCTCGGTAGTGGGGTGGCTGGTGCGGCCATGTGCAAGAACCCCTCGACCGTCATCAAACAATCGCACTACAGGAAAAAGAACAAGAATATGAAGACGTCTCGTCTCAGAGTTGCCACACTTAATGTTGGCACTCTAACATGTAGATCTGGTGAGATAGTGGAGATGCTGAAGAGAAGACATGTGGATGTGTGCTGCGTGCAAGAGGTAAGATGGAGAGGTGCCTCTGCAAGACTAATCACAGGCAAACATCTTAATTATAAGCTTCTCTGGGTGGGTAAGGATGATGGGTTAGGTGGGGTAGGCATTTTACTGGCTGAGAGATGGATCGATAAGACAATAGAGGTAGTTAGAGTTAGTAATAGAATAGTTAAGCTTAGATTAGTTGAAGGCAAGAGACTGCTGACAATCATCTCTGCCTATGCTCCCCCAGGCAGGCCTAGGTAAAGAAGAGCAACTTTTACAAACAGCCGCAATGACGGAGGATGGAGACATCGTTATGCTAGCAGGGGACTTCAATGGTCATGTTGGACAGCTCCAGGATGGATACACTGGAGTACATGGTGAGCACGGTTATGGCTCAAGAAATGAAGAAGGAGTGAGATTTTTGTGATGCAAGTACACTGACCATTTGCAACACTAACTTGCAGAAACCTGCCAACCACCTAATAACCTACAAATCAGGCGAGCACATAAGCCAGATTGACTTCTTGCTAGTTAGGCAGTGAGACAGACAGATGGTGTCAAATATCAAGGCATACCCCGGAGATGAATGTACCCCACAGCATAGGTTAGTCGTTAGTGATATCGCAGTAAGCAAGAGACGGAATGAGACATACAGGAAGGTGTGGAAAAGAAAGGTCGGGAATCTAAAAGACCTTTCACTAAAATATAAATTTAAGAAAGCCCTTCAAGATGTGTATGATAAAAAAGAAGACGGTTTAGAGTCATATGACATAGATGATAACTGGAATTTCTTACGTGACAACTTACTGCAGGCTACTGAAGAAACTTGTGGCTGGAGCAGAGCTTCAACCAGACAGTGACCTGGTGGTGGAACAGCACGGTAGATAGGGCCATTAGAGACAAAAGACTAGCATGGAACGCTTGAAAAATGGAAAAATTGGGTGTAGAGAAGGATTCACAGCCGCTGAGAAGCTAGACATCAGGTGTACTTAGCACGCAGGGAGGCTGAAAGTAGGAGGTTTGCCAATGTTCTGCGATGGGAAGATCAGAGGCGTGCGGTGTTCCGCATTGCAAAGCAGTGTGTCCGTGCAAATCAGGATGTTGTTGGAGGTAAGTGTGTCCGGAATGATGCCGGTGTACTTAGTGTCATGAATGATCAGAAAAAGGAGGCCTGGAAATGTCATGAGAGACTGATGAATGTGGAGAATGAATGGGAGAGAGAAATTACCCTCAGTAGATCCGACAGAGGGACAACTATTGAGATTGACGAATATAGGGTCCAAGAGGCGATTAAGGAAATGAAAAATGGTAAGGCCGCTGGACTATCGGGGATAGTTGCTGAGATGCTGAAGGCATCGGGACGTAGGCACTAAACAAGTTGCACACATCATCAATCAGGCTATATATGGCGGTGTCATACCCAAAGACTGGTGCAGCAGTATTCTCATAAAATGCTACAAAGGTAAAGGGGATGCTCTGGAGATGAGCAATTATAGGGGCATAAAGCTGATGGATCAGGTTATGAAAGTGGCAAAGAGAATATTAGCGCAACTGATTAGAGAAAGGGTCAAATTAGATGAGTTTGGTTTTGTGCCTGCGAAAAGTACAACAGATGCCCTCTTCTTAGTAAGACAACTACAAGAGAGGTTCTTAGAGAAGAATAAGCCACTATACTTAGCTTTTGTTGACCTAGAGAAGGCCTTTGATAGGGTACCCCGATCTGTCATCTGGTGGTCCCTAAGGAAACTAGGTGTTGAAGAATGGCTTGTGAGGACAGTGCAAGCTTTGTACAGAGGTGCTGTCAGTAAAGTGAGGGTAGGAATGGAGTTTGTGAGGACTTCCAGATACAAGTAGGAGTACATCAGGGTTCGGTCCTCAGTCCGCTCTTGTTCATTATAGTCCTCTAAGCCATAATAGAGGAGTTTAAGACTGGCTGTCCATGGGAACTTCTCTATGCTGACGATCTGGTTCTTATAGCAGAATCAGTAGAGGAGCTAGAGAATAAATTCTGGCTATGGAAACAGCAGTTGGAATTAAGAGGACTGAAAGTGAACCTAGCTAAGACAAAAGTGTTTGAGTAGAAAAGAGGACAAAACTCTGATTCCGTCAGGGAAATGGCCATGTTCGATATGCAGAAAAGGAACTGGCATAAATTCTATAAAATGTACACAGGAGATGTAGTGAGATAGCAGACAAACTAACAGGTAGGGAAAAATATGTATGCAGTAGATGTACAGGGAAATTTGCCAGTAGAAGTCGCATTGATAGACACATTTTTCAAATGCCGGTGGGTTCTATAGAAGTGGTTGATAGCTTCAGGTACCTAGGTGATCAGATTAGCATGGGAGGGGGTGTTCCAAGGCCATAGTATCTAGAATAAGGACGGGTTGGAAGAAGTTTAGGGAGCTGCCTCCTCTGCTGATGAAGAAGGGTTATATGATGACTGTGAGGTGCGTAATGCTGCATGGTAGTAAGACATGGGCAGCAACTGCAGAGGATATGCAATGGCTGGAAAGAAATGAGGCAAGCATGCTCCAATGGAGAGAAACTGTGTTTAAGAGGGAGAAGTTGTAGTGTGCAGGAGAGAAGAATGCGATGGTATGGATATGTGATGCGCATGGAGGATGACCGCTGGGTAAAGAAATGTCAGTTGAAAGAAGGCGCAGTAGAGGAAGACCACGAAAAACATGGGCGGAGGTGCTGAGAGCAGACCTCAGATCGCTGAAGCTCACGGTGGAGATGACGAAGGACCGTGACAAGTGGAGAGATGCTGTGCTGAATAGGACCTGTCCCACCCTTGCAAGCAGGGAAAAGCGGACATAAAATGATGATGATGATATATACATAACATGGTGATACATATCAGCAATATATATATATAACAGTATGTATTCTGTCTTGACTTTCAGTAATGCTTGCGCAAGGATAATTGAAACCATTACAAATTTAGGTAGACAGCAAACTTCTTTTTCAGTTGTCCATTTGTCTATCCAGCTATTTATCTGTCTGTAGACTTTATCTCTATTCATGTGTCTGTCTGTATGTCTATCTAATTTATTCTCTATTTATTAAAAGTGAAAATATAGCTGCTCAGATATTAATCAGACAATGTTATTCATTTAATTGCAGGCTGAAAAAAGAGCTCATCACAATGCTTTGGAACGGAAACGAAGAGACCACATTAAAGAAAGTTTTAACAGTCTACGAGATTCAGTACCAACACTTCAGGTGGAAAAAGTGACTGTATGTATATTCTGTTTTTCAAGTCATTCTGTAACCAATATTGCCTGAGTTGGTAGAGCGCTTGCAGTGTTTTGTTACAGTTCTTTATGTTGTGTATTGTTCAGATCCTTCAAGGTTGCCACAAGCACATGCATGGTTGGATGGTTAAGGAGCTCACTTTGAGACTACATGGTTTCAGCTTCAGTCCCACCATGTGATGCCTTAGATAAGTGTCTTCTTTAGCCATGGGTTGACCAATACCTTGTGAATGAAATTTTGTACATGGAAACTGTTGAAGCTCTTTGTGTGTGTGTTTACATTTATTGTTTGTTGATTAGTCTAATGTAGTGTTTTGATAAAATAAATAAGTACCAGACTTGAATAAATATAATTACTCTGGTTAGTTGTTGACAAAAACATCTTTTTGAGGTCACATTCTAATGACTGAAACCAGTAAAAAAAAAAATAATTAAAAAAATGTTTCAATCTTTCTGGGGTCAATACAATTAGAATCCTTGTGGCTATGTTAGGGATCAACAATTAACATCCTTATTACTCGTGTGTTGGTTTAACCCTTTAGCATTTAAACCGGCTGTATCGACAGAATTCTCTTACCTCATTCTATTCAAACCAGCCATAACTAGCCGCTCATACTGATGTTAAGGTATTGTTCTCAAAATAAATAATTGTTTCTACTTTTGGCACAAGGCCCAGTGTATTACTGGTACTTTATTTTATCGACCTTGTAAGAATGAAAGGCAAAGTTAACCTCGGTGGGATTTGAACTCAGAATGGCAAGGGCCGTAACTCTATGCATGGCGTCCGACCCTCTACCGATACTGCCAATCCACCGCCATAAGGTATTGTTCTCAAAATAAATATCAAAATCTCAGATTCAGTATTATGTGAAATAATTATGTAAGGTAAAACCTTTACTGTGAAAATATAATAGTAAATATAGAATAATGTAAATGCTAATGTCTTTACTAATTGAATATTTTAATTTAGATATTCTATTGGTAGGTTACTGATATTACAATGATAATACATTGAGTTGAATTACAGTTGAACTACTAATCAATGTGGAACCTCTGTTAGAGATATAGTTGGTACTTAGATTGATTTCAGCTGAGTCAGAGCAGAAAATTTTAAATATACATGGCGCCTGATTATACAGTGTTTGAGAAAGTTCAGTGGAAATAACTGAGAATATTAAAAGTACTAGGTCATCTATGTTGTGAATGTTAGGGAGGTGTTGTATATATTAGGACATGATAGTTATATGTTGTTGTTATTGTTCGTTCCATCTATGATCAAAAGCATTCCAGCTCTGACCATCCTGCTTGAAAAAAAAAAGATGTGATTTTAGAGATATTTGGTTGTTTTTTTTCTAACATGTTAAGTGATTCTGTAGAGCAAGGATGGGAAATCTTTTTAGTAGCATATGGAACCTAAGAACTTGTTGGGGATAGCTGTGAACTAGTCTTAAAACTGGTGCCGTTGTTGATTCCACTTAAATTAGATCGAGATCTCTGGCATTACGCAGTAATACAGAAGACCCAAGTTCCTACGAGTACAAGCCGAGGCAGAAGCATATAGACAATATGTCCCCATGCCTCTCCCACTGTAAAGTGGTCATGTAGATGTCATAACAAAAAGCACCCAATACTCACTGTAAATGAAGTTGGTGTTAGGAAGGCCTTCCAGCTGTAGAGAAAATTGGTCCTGTATGAGGAAGACATGGTCACTTGACCTGGCATTGCCCACAACAGGACAACCCGTCTAACCCATGCTAGCATGGAAACATTGATGTAAAACGGAGATGATGATGATGTCTCATAACTCCTTATTCTCATAGCCGATTTAATGAGGTGGAAAACTCTGTGCTTGCTTGACATGCTAGAAGTAGCAGCTAGGTTTCCCCTTAACCCTTTCACATTTAAACTGGCTGTATCCGGACAATTCTCTCACCTCTTTCTGTTTAAACTGGCTGTAACTGGCCATTCATGCTGATGTCAAATTATTGTTCTCCAAGTAAATAACATCAAAATCTCATAGGTACAATATTATGTGAAGTAATTATGTAAGATAAAGCCTTTACCACAAAAATACAATAGTATATATAGATTAATGTAAATGCTAAAGGGTTAAATTTGATCCCACCACTTGAAGAAAGAATACATTAAATAGTCTATATCTAAAAAAAAAAAGAGGCTGGAATAGTTATGACTATAATGTTAGAGTTGACCTAGGGCTATGGGGCAACAATATTAACACTTCTATCTCTCTGTTTTCACTGCGACTAAGAGCGTGTGTTCATGTGTTATCTTAACCCTTTAGCATTTACGTTACTCTATATTTACTATTGTATTTTTACGGTAAACATTTTATGTCCCATTATATCAAATCTACGAGATTTTGATATTATTTATTTTGAGAACAATACCTTAACATAAGTATAAGCAGCTGGTTTGAACAGAAAGAGGTGAGAGAATTCTGGCCGGATACAGCTGGTTTAAATGCTAAAGGGTTAAACACACTTCTCATGCCATCCCATCTCATACAAAATCACTGCCTTATAATTCATGCAATACATCCTTATGGAGCAGAAAGACAATTGGCAACCTGATAGTTTTACCTGTCCCCTATATAAAAAATACACCTGACATTTTCTTTATTTGTCTTGTCTCCTCATATCACTTTTTGTTAAAAATGTATATTACTTTTATCATGTGGAGATTGGCCTGATATTTTAAAAATAGTATGAAACTTATAGTCAATTTCTGCAATTCTGTCACATACATGTAAAGAGAGAGTAGTTTGACTACCTCATACTACTCCTCTCTCTTTACGTCTGCTGCCTGTATGAATATGTGTGTGTAAAAGGAAGGAAGGGGATGTTGAAAAGTGTTTGTGTGCATGTATGTCTAAGAGTGTATTTTTGTAAGTGTGTCTGTGTTTTTATATTTATGAGGGAGGCACATGGCTTAGTGGTTAGTGTTTTGGCCTTGCAATCGAAAGTTTGTGAGTTCAATTCTCAGACCGGGTGATGTGTTGTTTCCTTGAGCAAGACACTTTATTTCACATTGCTCCAGTTTACTCAGCTGTAGAAATGAGATGATAGGGACTGGGGTCCATATCATTCCACTGCAAAGTGGTCGTGGAGGTGCCACAGCAAAAAAGCACCCAGCACTAACTGTAAATGAGGTTGGT
>OZ024744.1:70908877-70911377 GCA_964016885.1 Eledone cirrhosa | reverse complement strand
TAACTTTGCCTTTCATCCTTACGGGGTCGATAAAATAAAGTACCAGTAATGTACTGGGTAAATGCTGGCCTTGTGCCTAAAATAGAAACAATTATATGCCATATATAGGTGGGTATCTCTGTGTGTGTATATATACATACAAACCTATTCTTTCTATAGGAATTTATGAATGCCCGTGTCGAGTGGAGTTACGTGGCTTTGTGGTTGTGGTTTCAGCTCACGAACATAAATTGGTGAGTTCGATTCCCGATGGTATATTGTGTCCTTGAGTGTGACACTTAATTTAACATTGCTGCAGGAATTTAAGCTGGTAAAGATGCAATGTACTTCTAATTCAAAGAGGCACACATGTTACACATTGTATTACAGTGAGCCTTCCTGTGAACTATGTCAACCGTAGACACGCCTATGGAATGATCAGCCACATACACGATAACTCCAAGACTAGAAGGTACCGTTAATTCAATACTTAGAATATTCGTCGTGGACTCCAACGGAGGCCCAACACAAATATGTAGAAATGTATGTATGTATAGGTATATGTGTGTGTGTGTTTGCATATGTATGTATATATTCATGTATGTATATATATATATACGTACGTACATATATGTCTGTATGTATGCATATATATGTATGTATATATGTATGTGCCTTTGCTCACTATAAAAGCTTCACGGCACAGGCATTGCTTTATATCTGGAGATCTCACTGCACTTGTCATCACATGGGCCCAGCACTATGTGTCAATAATTGTCACAAGTGTAGTGTTTGTACCAGAGTTTTCAAGTCGCTGGCTGGACTAAAAAGTCACACTCGTAGGGGTTCGGTAGGGGTTCTCCTACATGGATATAAAGTAGTGGCCGAATTCGAAAACGAGTTGGCAGCCACCATGTATGTTTGTATGTATGCTAGTATGAATTCTAGGGGAAGGAAAACTCTGATATAACACCTGCAACCCTGATGGTATCCAATGATGTTGACTTGTTCTTCTTTTTGGTAAATATCATCTTGGTTAAGAGAGTGGGACTGGCTTTGTGCAGTGCCTTTGCTCACTATAAAAGCTTCACGGCACAGGCATTGCTTTATATCTGGAGATCTCTCTGCACTTGTCGTCACATGGTGCCATGGGCCCAGCACTATGTGTCAATAATTGTCACAGGTGTAGCGTTTGTACCAGATTTTTCAAGTCGCTGGTTGGACTAAAAAGTCACACTTGTTTAGCGCATCGGTGGGGGTTCTCCTACATGGATATAAAGTAGTGGCCGTACTCGAAAACGAGTTGGCAGCCACCATGTATGTATGTACACACAGGCTGCTGTTGGAGATGCTACTCATCATGCTTGCCAAACATGTGGTAGAGAATGTAAATCAGCAGGAGGGCTCAAGCGACATGCAAAAGTACACGAACTCCAACCACAGCCGGCTATTCCCAGTAAATATTTTGGCTGCCGACTCTGTGCAAGACATTTTAGATCATTGGCTGGGCTAAAAAGCCACATTCGATCGCAGCGTTGTTAATTGCTATCGTGTGTGTGCGCGTATAGATATGTTTATGTGTGTGCTTGTGTGTGTAGATATATATATGTATATTATTATTATTGTTGTTGTCGTTATTATTATTGTTGTTATTATTATTATTATTGTTATTAATATATATGTATATATATATTTTTTTTTTTCTCGTGCAATGGCCATACTCGATAGCGAGGGGGCAGCCATCATCATGTATGTGTGTAAGTATGTGTAACTCTGATATAAAACCTGCGGCTCAGTAGTTACCGATGATGTTCATCTTTTCTTCTTTTCGGGTTATAGCTACTGTTGCTCAGAGAGTGGGATTGGCTCAGTGCACCGTCTTTCCTCACTTTACAAAATAATCTCCATGCACAGGCATTTCTCGATAGCATTAATTAATAATTATAATAATGTTATATTGTGCAATGGCCATACTCGATAACGAGGGGGCAGCCATCATGTATGTATGTATGTGTCGGGTCACTCTTGAGTGGAAAAAAGAGAAGATGAACATCATCGGTAACTACTGAGACGCAGGTTTTATATCGGAGTTACACATACTTACATACATACATGATGATGGCTGCCCCCTCGTTATCGAGTATGGCCATTGCACGAGAAAAAAAAATATATATATATACATATATATATATATATACATATATATTAATAACAATAATAATAATAATTTTTTTTTTTTAACAACAATAATAATAACGACAACAACAACAATAATAATATACATATATATATATATATATATATATATATATATATATATATATATATATATATATATATATATATATATATATACATATATATATATATATATATATACTGGTAACATGTAACCTAGTACGACCTGTCGAATAGTCGGGTCGTCGATGACTAAACTGGCAACGCCACCAAGTTTACTTGGTGAGGAGGGTGATTTTGGACACCCTTCAGGACAAAAAACAAAACCTGACAAAGAGCGGTT
>OZ024744.1:70873877-70886377 GCA_964016885.1 Eledone cirrhosa | reverse complement strand
TTGAGTTGAGTTTTAAGCTCCAAAAATGAAATCGTGGGACATTTGTTAGACTAGATAAACATTATAGCCCTCCCTGCCTGTAGATATAAGAAAGAAGCCCTCTTTGCTGTTGTCTGTGAGCTAAATAGCAGTTACAAAATGGTGGAAAAGTGTTTTTTGTAAAGCAAAGAGAAAGATAAGATGGATGGATGGGGAGAGATGGAGATATACGGAGCCAGAGAGTGAGAAAGAGAGAGAGAGAGAGAGAGAGAGTGAATTAGTGAGTGAGTGAATGAGTGAGTGAGTGAGAGAGCGAATTAGTGAGTGAGTGAGAGATTGAGCGTGCGTGAGAGATAGAGATAGATAGATAGATAGATAGATAGAGAGAGAGAGAGAGAGAGAGAGAGAGAGAGCGAGAGAGAGAGAGAGAGAGAGAGAGAGATAAACTGCACGAGGGAATGGTAGTTGTAGTGCGAGTACGGGAGAAGACAGGGAGTGGGAAGAAATGTAAGAGATTGAGAGAGAGAAAAAGAGAAGAGGGGGGAAAGTTAGGGAGAGAGAAAAAAGAGAAGGGGAGAGAGAGAGAGAGAGAAAGAGAGAAGGGGAAAGCGAGGAGGAGAGAAAGAAAAAAGAGTGAAGGGGAGAGGGAGGGAGAGAGAGAGAGAGAGAGAGAGAGTGAGAGAGAGAGAGAGAAAAGAGAGAAGGAGGAAAGGGTGAGGGAGAGAGAGAGATAGCAGACGGCTGAAAGTGGCTGAATGAGGGGAATGGTGAGAGGGTGTAGTGGGATAAATGATAGTGTGAGAGTGTTTCAGATGAGGACTAGGTTTCAGGGAGAAAAAGACAAATTGATAGTTAGAGAGAGGGGGATGGAGAGAGGCAGACAAAGAGAAAGCAGACGATAAAATGCGATTGAGAGAATGGAAAGGAGTGGTAGTGAGAGAATGTAAGATAATGTGAGAAACTGTTGCAGATGAAGAAGTGTGAGAGACACAGAGAGAAAGAGAGAGAATAAGTGTTAGAATGAGAGAGAGAGAGAGACAGAGAGTCATACAGAACGTGGGAGTGGGTGGTAGTGAGAGAGAGAGAGAGAAAGAGAGAGGGAGAGAGGAGAGAGAGGGGGAGTCGTATAGATAGAAAGAGTGATAAGCAGACGACAAACTGAGGCTAAGGAAACCGAGGAGAGTACTAGAGAGAGAGAGGGGAAAAGTAAGAGAATGGAAAGAAAGTGAGAGATAGAAAGAGAGTAAGAGATAGTTATAGGAAAAGAGAGAAAGGGAAATGAAGAAGAAGGAGGAGGGGGGGAAGGAGAAGAAGAAGAAGAAGAAAAAGAAGAAGAAGAAGAAGAAGAAGAAGAAGAAGAAGAAGAAGAAGAAGAAGAAGAAGAAGAAGAAGAAGAAGAAGAAGAGAGAAAGAGAAACGAAGGAGAAGGAGGAGGGGGGAGAAGAAGAAGAAGGAAGAGGAGGAGGGGGGAGGAGGAGGAGAAGAAGAAGAAGAAGAAGAAGAAGAAGAAGAAGAAGAAGAAGAAGAAGCAGGAGGAGGAGGAGGAGGAGAAGAAGAAGAAGCAGGAGGAGGAGGAGAAGAAGAAGAAGAAGAAGAAGAAGAAGAAGAAGAAGAAGAAGAAGAAGAAGAAGAAGAAGAAGAAGAAGGGCTAAAGAGATACAGAAAAACTTGATGGCTTGAAGAGAAAGAGAAAATGTGATAAAATTGAAGAAAGAGAGAACTAAGAAGGGAGAGAGTGGAGTAGCAAGAGAGACAGAGTGAGACGTGTAGTGAGAAAGAATAGAAGAAGCAATGGAGGATAAGAGAAGGTGTGAGATGGACGTGAGTGAAAGAGAGAGAAAGTGAAAGAGAGAGAGGAAAGAAAGAAAGAAAGAAAGAAAGAAAGAAAGAAAGAAAGAAAGAAAGAAAGAAAGAAAGAAAGAAAGAAAGAAAGAAAGAAAGAAAGAAAGAAAGAAAGAAAAAAAAAGAAAAAAAGAAAGAAAGAAAGAAAGAAAGAAAGAAAGAAAGAAAGAAAGAAAGAAAGAAAGAAAGAAAGAAAGAGAAAACGAGACGGAGTGTGTAAGAAAAGAAGGCAAATGAGGATGAATGAAAGGCAAGAGAGTGAAAGGAAGGCGAGATAAGGAATGAGAAAATGGAAGAAAGTGTATATGAGAAAGTGTGAGAGAGTCAGTGAGTAACAGAGAGGGAGAGAGAGAAAGTGGGTAAGGAAAATGTGAGAAATAGCCGACAAAATGTTGAGTGGTGGGAAGTCTCTGAGAGAGAGAAAGAGAGAGAGAGAGAAATATGGAGGCAGAAGGAAAAAGAAGAAGAAAAACGAGAGAAAGGGAAAGGCGAAGATAAATTAAAAGAACAGAAGGGAGACGGGAAAAGGAGGGAGAGAGAGAGAAAATGAAAGAATGCAAGAAAGAGAGAGGGGGAGTGAGAAGTAAGAGAAAGTAAGAGTGGAAGGTGAAAGATCAGAGTAGTGAGAAAATATGAGAAAATGGAGGAAAAGAAACGGGGAATAGTGAGAGAGAATGTGCTAGAGCAGAAGAAAAGAAGTGGGAGAATTTGAAAGACTAGAATTGTCTTAAAGAGGAGAACATGAGGAGTGGTTTAAAAGGGAAGGAGAGAAGCGGAGTGAGCTAAAAGGAAGAGGGGCAAATAAAGGGAGAGAATAAGAAATTGTGGTGGGAGAGAGTGAGAAACATACGAGAGAGATATTGATATAGAACCGAAAGGAGTTAGAGGGAATTAGAGAGAGAGGGGAGGGGGGAGATGAATAGAGAGAGATATGAAGAGAGAGAGAGAGATTGATATAGAACCGAAAGGAGTTAGAGGGAATTAGAGAGAGAGGGGAGGGGGGAGATGAATAGAGAGAGATATGAAGAGAGAGAGAGAGATTGATATAGAACCGAAAGGAGTTAGAGGGAATTAGAGAGAGGGGGGAGGGGGAGATGAATAGAGAGAGAGAGAGATTGATATAGAACCGAAAGGAGTTAGAGGGAATTAGAGAGAGAGGGGAGGGGGGAGATGAATAGAGAGAGATATGAAGAGAGAGAGAGAGATTGATATAGAACCGAAAGGAGTTAGAGGGAATTAGAGAGAGAGAGAGAGAGAGGGGGGCCAGTTAGAGAGAGAGGCGAGGGGGGAGGTGAATAGAGAGAGATATTGATATAGAACCGAAAGGAGTTAGAGGGAATTAGAGAGAGAGAGAGGGGCCCAGTTAGAGAGAGATGGGAGGGGGAGATGAATAGATAGAGATATGAAGAGAGAGAGAGAGGGGGGAGAGAGAGTGTGAGGGGAAGAGAGAAAGAGAGAGAAAGAGAGAAAGTGACAGAATAGAGGTGGTGAGTGAAAGTTAAAAAAAATACAGATAAACGTGAGTAAAAAGGGGGAAACAGAGAGAGAGAGGCGGAGTGTGAGAAGAGAGGAGGGAGAGAGGGGGAGAGGGAGAAAGGGGATAGAGAGAGGGGGAGAGAGAGATTGAGGGAGGCGAGAGAGGTGGGTAGTGAGAAAGGGGGAGGGTTGTGAATGATTAAGAGAAGACAAGACAATATATGTCTTCTCCATTCTCTTTAAATGTCTATAAGCAGAAATAAAGGACAGCGTTAGTGAACCTTCACAGAAGTTCTAACACCTCTATAGGAAGAGGATAAGGAGATGTAGACCTGGCTTGAGTGTTTAAAACAGATTGGATCCCATTTATGAGACTCTAGGGAGTAAAACGTCCATTTAATTAAAGTCTAATGTGTGAAGTGAATAAGTTTATGTCGGAAAAGATAGAAAGGATGAGGAGGGGAGGGGGGAGAAAATGAAATGAAGACACTAGATGCTGACGGCGATTGTGGTTGAGTGAGGGGTGATTGCGATGTCTGTATGGTGGTTTATGTAGATGGGGTGGTCATGGATGGAATGATGGGGAAGGATTGGGTGGTCCTTACTTTGTAAGCCTTGTTCCTGCTTGATTTCTGTAAATGTTTGCGTATGTGCATATCTGTTGCTATGTATTGTTATGTGTGTATGTATGTATGTATGTATGTGTCATCATGAATGGACCTGTTATTTTAATCTAAAGTCATTTTTTTCCAATTCCACCCCGCCCGTCTCCTCAATCTATCTTATTTCTCATTCTTTCTTCTGATAAAGGACTAGCGTCCGAAACGTCAAGACCCTCTTCCTGCTATATCAAGCGTTAACCTAATATATCCCTTCCATATACTGTACCGATTGTGTTGATGTTTCTGTTTACCTTTTACATACATACATACATATATATATATATATATATATATATATATATATATACCGGGTTCAATCGGTGGTATATATATATATATATACCACCGGGTTCAATCGGTGGTAACCAGAGTAAGTAAGGTACTCAATACATTAGTAGAGTGTAAACATCAAATTTAATATAGAAATGGCTTCTACATGACTAGATGATTTCCTTCGAATGAAAGAGTTCTAGTCCTGTATACATATATATAGGTTGTGTGTTCGATTCCCAGGCTGCGTGATGCGTTGTGTTCTTGAGCAAGACACTTTGTTTTCCCCGTTTCTCCAATTCGCTCATCTGGATGAGTGAATTGCGACATCACTGATGTCAAGCTATATCGGCCATTACCTTTCCCTTGGACAACATCGTATGGAGAAGGGAAACTCGCATGCATGGGTGACTGCTGGCTTTCCACAAACAACCTTACTCGGACTTGTGCGTCTAGGTGTAAATCCCATGGTCATTCGTGACCGATGGGGGTCTTTACTTTACTTTATACATACATGCATACATGCATACATGTATATATATATATATATATATTAGTTTTGCGAGGTTTTTTTATATGAAATCGTGTGTCGAAACAGATATTGTTATATTTGGGGAGGGTCTTATTTGCGTAATATTGCCAGAATTAATAACAGAACACACTCACTGTTTGGTTGGTTTTCGCTTCTCGCTGTCTTTAATATCTGCGATCTAACTTACTCGGTCCTCAATGTTGTCATTGACTGACCGACGGTCAAAAATAATACAGATACAATATAGACACAAACACATATATATAGTTTACATAATTTACATAAATCTTTCGTTGCACATCTGCAACATCGTCAGTGGTGTTATATTCATTGTTCCTCCTGTTGTGTTGTATGTCTACGCCATTTTTTGTTCAGTCTGTCTATATATTTATTTATTTATTTATTTGCTTGTTTGTTTATCTTATTTTATTTTGTCTTCTTTGCGCATGCGTTTGCGTGTGTGTATAGTGTTATGTGTGATGTGTGACTAGTGTGTATAGTGTTGTGTCTGCTGGGTGACTAGTGTGTGTTTATGTGCTTGTTGTTATTGTGCTTAAGTATGTATTTATTTATCTTATTTTATTTTATTTTATTTACTTATTTATACTTCTCTTAGGTCAGTGTTGTTTGTTTGGGTGTTGTTGTTGTTCCACTCATTCTTTCTGTTTAGCTTTGGTCTTCTAATTTCTATTTCACTGGCCTCTCTGATTTGCCTATCTGCTGGGTCATTCCTATGTTTAGATATTATTCTAATTTCTATGTTGTCTATGTTACCGTCATGTTGTTGTCTGGCATGTTCGTATAGTACTGACCCGTTTTTTCGTCCTTTTAGTTCCCCCCAGTGTTGGTCTATCCTTTCACCTATGCTACGAGCTGTCTCACCTATGTATGTTGTTGTCATGTTTCTGCAAGTACCCTCTGTACATCTTATGCTATAGACTACGTTTCTAGTTTTACAGTTTATCCGGGGGTTCACCTTACATATGATACATTTTCTATTAGTACAGTGGGTTTTCTTAAAAGGGTAGGTTTTGCTGATCAGGGATTTTATGGTGGTTCCTGGCTTTTCTACCACCTTTATTTTTAAGTGGGTCTTTCTCAGGGCCTTTCTACACTGGTTAGCTAATTTCCCTCCAGGGGTGGTGTCCACAAACATGACACTCTGATATCTCTGGTTGTCGTACCATGATGTGGCCTTCCCTATCTTATGTCTAGCCCTATCTAAGCTATTCCATGATTTGCTCCTGTATAGTGGGCAAATTCCTTTCATGTCCAGTTCTATGAGGGTCTTATATTTTTCCATGGCTCCTTCGTATACTCTGACTCTGTCTCTTTGGTTGTAGCCAGAGAACTGCATGCGGTTGATGAAGTGTTGAATGTGTCCTTCCATTTCTGTTGGGTCGCACATGCTGGACACATTCTTCATTACTCGTACCAAATCTGCGATCAGAATATTAAACTTAGCACTACTGGACATTGCTGAGTTTTTGAGTATCAGGTATTTGGAGGCCATGGGTTTAGCATAGTGTGAGTGGAGAATTTGGGCTCTCTCGTCTATAGTGTTAATCCAGAGTTCTGTGTCTAATACAGGTAGTCTATTGTTAGGGTGTTTGGAAGGGAAGTCTATAGTTACAGTTATACTCTGGTGTATGGAATTAGCTATCTGCTGGATGCTTTCCATCGTGCTACGTTCTAAATCAAACTTGTTAGTGCTCTCTAGTGGGGGTGTTCTTATAACTATATTGATATCGTCTACATAACGAGAGTACATGATGAGGTCTATGGAGCTTTCATTAAGCACAATAACAACAAGCACATAAACACACACTAGTCACCCAGCAGACACAACACTATACACATTAGTCACACATCACACATAACACTATACACACACGCAAACGCATGCGCAAAGAAGACAAAATAAAATAAGATAAACAAACAAGCAAATAAATAAATAAATAAATATATAGACAGACTGAACAAAAAATGGCGTAGACATACAACACAACAGGAGGAACAATGAATATAACACCACTGACGATGTTGCAGATGTGCAACGAAAGATTTATGTAAATTATGTAAACTATATATATGTGTTTGTGTCTATATTGTATCTGTATTATTTTTGACCGTCGGTCAGTCAATGGCAACATTGAGGACCGAGTAAGTTAGATCGCAGATATAAAAGACAGCGAGAAGCGAAAACCAACCAAACAGTGAGTGTGTTCTGTTATTAATTCTGGTAATATTACGCAAATAAGACCCTCCCCAAATATAACAATATATATATATATATATATATATGTGTGTGTGTGTGTGTGTGTGTGTGTGTGTGTGTGTGTGTGTGTGTGTGTGTGTGTGTGTGTGTGTGTGTGTATTTGTTTTGCAAGATACTTGATGTGAAATTGTTATATTTGGGGGTGGTCATTTTGCCAACAAAAACACTCGCACTATTTAAATTTCCTTTTATTATCATTATTATTAATCATTGGTTATTTTGTTCATACATTTTTTCATCATACATTTTGTGACCTCTTCAATGTCTATTTGTTATACTTATCTGTATCTCCTTTTCTTTTTAGTTTTAATCCGTTTACTTGACTTTCTCGGATTAAGTCCAAAAAGAAGAGAAGACACAGAGAAGAAAAACAAATAGTTATTGGAGAGGTCACAAAATATGTGACAACAGAGCTTTGGCTAATAATTGTTTCTAGTTTTGGCACAAGGCCCACAAGTACCCAGTGCATTACTGGTACTTTATTTTATCGTACCAGTAATGTACTGGTTAACTGCTGGGCTTGTGCCAAAAGTAGAAACAATTATTATTATTATTATTGTGTATGTGTGTGTGTGTATAATAATAATAATAATAATAATAATAATAATAATAATAATAATAATAATAATAGTAAAGGACGAGGTGATAGATCTTCATTGCATGGCGTCCGACCCTCTACCGATACTGCCAATCCACCGGGGTCGATAAGTAAAATACCAGTAATACACTGGGGTCGATTTAATCGACTTCCCCTCCCCACAAAATGGTTGGCATTGTGCCTAAAGTAGAGACAATTATGATTATTATTATAACCAATAACTTTGCCTTTCATCCGTAAGAGGTCGATAAAATAAAGTACCAGTAATACACTGGGATAATTGCTGGCCTTGTGCCTATTGTAGAAACAATTATTATAACCAATAACTAATAATAATAATCATGTTCCAACAATTTTGTGGGGAGGGGAAGTCGATTAAATCGACCACAGTGCATTACTGGTACTTTATTTATCGACCCCGTAAGGATGAAAGGTAAAGTTCACCTCGGCGTGTTTTGAACTAAAAAAGTAAAGGGCAACAATTCTATGCCGCAAAGCATTGTATCTCCTACTGTCCAATACTGCCAATTCACCAATAACAATAACAATTATCGTACACACACACACACACACACACACACACACACACACACACACACACACACACACACACACACACACACACACACACACACGCACACACACACACACACACACACACACACACACACACACACACACACACACCTATATATATAGAGGGAGAGTGAGGATGTCCCTAAAAAAGGTATACAGCATTCTAATAAATATTGCCTGTACAGGTAATCAAAGTGTGCATACATTCTTTGGGACACCCTGTATATATATATATATATATATGGCACTGTATGTATGCATGCATGTATGTATGTATGTATTTGTGTATGGATGTATGTTTATAGATATATATACATACATAGCTAGATATAGGTATAAATGTGTGTGTATATATATATATATATTATAGAACGAGGAGTCAGTGATACATCAAAACACAATTTATTAGCATCTTACATATGTTTCTCCGACGATCAGGGCCTGCCTTGAGCTGATCGTCGGCGAAACATATGTAATATGTTAATCAATTGTGTTTTGATGCATCACTGATTCCTCGTTCTATAATAATATAACTCTGCTCTGCGTGAGCATCTAGAGCTCAAACGGCATACCACCTACGGACGCATCTATTGCAACCATACAACAACATATATATATATAGAGAGAGAGATTTCAGTAATCAAAGTTCAGTTTAAGTCATTTATTTGCTTACAATTGTTTCCTCCAAACCGAGGTTTGGATTCTTCGGAGCAGCTATTTATAACATACTTGACCTCCTTTTCAACCCAAGAGACACATAAAACATATGCGCATATTTATCAACAGTGGGGTGACATTCATCAAATGAAATAGCATGGCAATTTACATATAGTAATTAAAGACTATCTCTCACTATTTAGGGCTTGTGTATATATAATATATTACCATCAAATTTATTGCATACATAACCATAAATAGTACCCTTAATACTTATATATATATATATATATATATATATATATATATATATATATATATATATATATATATATATATATATATATATATATATATACATATATATATATATATATGTGTGTGTGTGTGTGTATGTATGTAAAAGGTAAACAGAAATAACAACACAATCGGTACAGTATATGAAAGGTATACGCTTGATATAACAGGAAGGGCGTCTTAACGTTTCGGACGCTAGTCCTTCATCAGAAGAAATAATGGGAAATAAAATAGATTGAGGGGACGGGTGGGATGGAATTCGAAAAAATATCTTTAGATAAAAATAACAGGTCCATTCATGTCGACATTTCTTGCAAAACTGTTGGTGCTGGCGTTTTGCGTATGATTTATTTTTTAGAAAAGTGGGTGATGGAGCGCGTCAACCTGAAATGGGGAAAAAACCGTTTTGTAAAAAGAGCTATACTTGAGCATGTGCGTAAGCATGTATTTGTGTGTGTGAGTGTGCGTGTGTTATTATACGTCCGTACGAAGCTAAGGAGAAACGTGTGTGTATATGTGAATAAAAGAGTGTATGTATCGGCATGTATTAGTTGTAAGAGAAGCTGCTAATGATCAAGTGAAAGCGATAGGAAACTAGGGGTGTGATAATGGACGGGGTATTAGAGAAATTGGGGAGGTGAGTTGAGTCCAAGAGGGGAATAGGACCCAAGACGGTGAATCAGACTTTGTTCCGTCCTGGTGCGCGAGGTCTGTGATCCATGATGTAAAAGTACACCTAGGACTGAAATATGTAGGGAAGAATGACCAGGAGAACAGAAATGATGGGCGACAGGAGTATCCAGACCGAGTCGTATGTCCCTCAAATGTTCGGCAAAACGGTCCGCCATACGGCGTCCCGTTTGTCCGATATGTAGAGACCAGCGAAGGGAACACCGGAGGGCATAGACAACGTGGGTGGATGTGCAGGTGAAGGAATGGCGGATACGGAAAGACCCGTTAGGGCCTGTATGAGTGGTGAGAGTGGAAATAAAGGGACAAGTGTTGCAGCGGGAACGGGAACAAGGACGAGAGCCGGGTGGAGTCGTGGGAGAGGACGTAAAGGAACTGCGAACCAGGAGGTCGCGGAGGTTGCGGGCGCGCTTAAAAGCAGTAATGGGTGGGTTTGGAAAAAAGCGAGAAGTGACGGGGTCAGAAGAGAGGATACGGAAGGAACGGAGGATATGTCGACGGGGTGGTAGGGTGATGTGGTGGTAGGTGAGAGGGAAAGGAACACGGGTGTTGGGAGGGCGGGGGTGAGGTGAGAGGGCTGAGTTATACCCTACATTAATTCCCTACCTCCAGCAATGCCATTAGCATTTACTATATGTCAAGTGTCTGATCGATCATGATTTCTTCATCTTATATCCACCTCAACTCTCTAGCTATAAATCTAACCTTCAGCGTGTGTTAATTATTACCTTTGATTATTTTAACCTTCCATGTTGATCCTACCAACTCTGCTAACAAACATTGCCTTTAGTTGACTCAATCGTCGAAATTTTTCAGTTTCTAGCCACTGCATCTTTTGTATTAGCACGCAGACGCTTTCAATGAAGTAACCCCCATCCGTTGATTACATAGGCTTAGTTCTTTTGCTCCAGTTCAAATTGCCTATGCCTGCATCTTCGGATGTTTATAACACTTTAAGGCAAGTTAGCAACGACTAAAGAGTAGGTTGGTCTCAGATAAATAGTTTCGTATATAATTAAATATCTATAGTTGTGTGCTAACAGCAGATCACACTGATACGGTATTAGTACTTTAAAATTTGACTACCGAGTTATATTTATATGGTGAAATCAACAGGCATATTTCGCTCGAAGTATAGTGAATTATATATATATACAGCGAGAGAGTGTGTGTGTGGGGGGGGGGGGGGGGGGGGGTTAAAGAAATAATTCGCTGTTAACGTGCGTCAACAAACAAATAGAGCGGGGAGAATATCTGGGGGTAGCGTTCTTCTGGCCATATTGCAGTGTTTTGGGACAGGATTAACATGCACAGTCGAGTTGGAAGTGGTATTAAGACTAGCGAGAATAGGATGAATCGGCTAGAATTTGCAGACGACACGGTATTATTTAACTCGACAGAAGGTGATTTTTGACTTGCACTTGATAGGTTTGCCGCCGACTGCTGTATGGCTGGAATGAAAATCAGTGCTACAAAGACTGAGACACTCGTCATCTCAAGGTAGCCTGCACAGTGCACTCTACATATGGATGGAGTTCCACTGAAGCAGGTGAGGAAGTTCAAGTATCTCGGGATCGTGTTCACGAGTGATGAAATGCTGTAAGAATTGCTTAAGCATTCGGTAAATCCTGGATAAAGGTACGTCTGATATTGGAAAAGAATGTTTCTTCAAAACAAATCACTTTACTTTATTTTTTCAAAGGAACATTAGATAACGTTGTATCCAGTGGTTGTAAAGGAAGAATCATCTAATGAGGGACAGTAAGTTCTTAGCTATGTTTGTTGATATATCTAGATTGAATGGAGGATTAAACCAATGTCTTTTTCATCAGATGCATCAATCTGTAACTGTCGAAACCCTGCCAATTGTCCTCTGGGCTATCATGCCATTAAAAGGTTGTGATCTAAAGAGCTTCTTTCACACGACCTGATGTTATCCGGAGGAATTTAATAGTCAATGAGTTTATAAATAGATTTAACCAGTAAATGAATTCTTTAACTGCTGGGACAAAGAAAATTCCACCTACATATCTCGACTTATCTGGAGGATCCGATGCGAAGGAGGCAACATCCCCACATCAGATGGAGTATTATAGATAGGGTATTCTATTACCAGCCCTTAATTGGGTGCTATAACTAGCAACCTGCGATATCCACAGGAAAAAGGGACTAAAGTTAAGCTGTCACTGGTGAAACACTTTCTAAGCCAATTTCAGGTAACTGACCACGAATATCCCGCAAGAACCACCTTAGCTTTACATTGTGCAGGGTGGAGAGCCCTCTACCTAGAGCTGGTGTACCAGCATATACATTAGATGAACACCAGCAGAGATACCAGAATGATAATTCACATTGACCCTGTATCAACGTCGGATACTAAGAACACTGCTTGCAGAAAAGTAACTATCAAAGCTTTCGGAACAAACGATGCAGCTCAACCACGATTTCAACATCTCATTTTATAATAGCATATATAACACCACATGTACTTAAAAAACCAATTCACCTTTTTCAAACTTCACTTATCTTAATGGCATCTAATACAACACACACACACACACATACACACACACACATATATATATATATATAAAATGAAGTAAAAGGCACTAGGTTCAAATTTTACTATATTTTATATACTAA
>OZ024744.1:70853877-70868877 GCA_964016885.1 Eledone cirrhosa | reverse complement strand
TTAACCACATTGGCATATGGTTGGACAATACATGTGTCCCTGGACGCTTTTTGCGTGTAGGGATATATACTTTATTATATATATATATATATATATATATATATATATATATATATATATATATATATATATATATAGCTTTCACCGTATTTTTTTGACTAAAAAATTTTAGTCTGATAATGGGGTTTAGAACCCTCAGATAAATGGAAAAAGATGAGTATTGATGTACATTAATACTCATCTATTTCCATTTATCTGAGGGTTCTAAACCCCATTATGAGACTAAAATTTCTTTAGTGAAAAAAGATACGGTGAGAGCTATTCTATTTCTAATTTCAAACCTGCTCACTGTTTCAAAACATACTTACTTGATATATATATATATATATATATATATATATATATATATATATATATATATATATATATATATAAGTAATAATAGTAAATTTGAAGACTAAATCCAAAGAGGGCTCGATAAGGCTAAATATATATCAAATATATAAGAACCGTAGAGCAAAATAAATAAATATATATATATATATATATATATATATATATATATAATATTAAGGATACTATTTATAGTTATGTATAAACTATATACAACTATAAACAGGTAAGGTCAGTAATTTATTACTACCTTATTACCAGTAAGATAAATAGCTCAATGTAAGAACATCATTTGTTATACAGAGCAGTAATATAGAATACACAAGAATCAAAGCTATGTTAGAACATTTAATTGCTGACAATTGTTTCTTCCAAGCCTAGGCTTGGAGTCTTCGGAGCATTATTAATAATGTTTTTACATATAATCAGCCTCATATTCTGCTGAAGAGTCATACAGATACATATTGTGGACAACAGTATGCGATGGGTAAGATTCAAAATTACAATTAAAAGCTTCTAGTACATAAATAAAATTAAAGAGACAGTATGTGCGTTAGTCATACATAAAGCAATTGAACAGGCAAAAGTATCAAGCATATATGAATGCTGGGTGTTGCATAACAAATACAAGCACATAAAGCAGGTGTGTTAATATATTATGGTGGTTGCAATGCTGAGATATTTTCAGTGTAGATCGAATATGTGTGTGTGTAGAATAAGAAAGTTCCAGGTTTCACATCCATTAATTGAAAATGTATATATAAATCATTGTTACGTTTATTATTTAAAGTTTATCCAAATTATATTTCCATTACTATATAATTATAAGTAATCTAATTTTACTATATTAAGGGTATAGAGTTATAGGTCGGCTGAATTGTGTAGAGGAAAGGGTGGGTCAAAGAGTGTGGTGCAGTGGTGCATTGCAAGCCCTAAAAGTGAAGTGCTAATGGAGGTGCTGAGTTCAAAACTGACATTGCTATATACTAGGTTTAAAGCTTTGGAAAGAGTGTCGGAAGCGGTTCTGGCACGATGCAAGCACTTCCGATTTTTTATTAAGGAGGTTAAGGTTCGAAAATATTATAGTATGGGTCTCTAGAAGACAGATGTTACAAAATTTATTAGGTGGTTTATACGATGATGCCCTACCTACTACTTCCCATTGAAGTGTATATGATCTATTCCTAGTGTTAATTGTGTTTTTATTTAAAAGCCTATGGTACTTGTCGCCCGACGGGAAGTTTCTTTCTAGGATTGAGAAGAAGGCCCTAGGTAAGTTGGTAGAGACGTTTAGATTGAAAGGGGTGGGGTGAAAAAAGTATTAGTTCTTCTATTTTTCTTTTTTATATCTATTGAGGTATTTCTGTTTATAATATTTTGGTGTCTACTATGGTGCGAGTTGGGCTTGTTATTCCCCTTCGTGTTAGAGTAGGGGTGGTTATTATTCTTACTACCGCTATTCCTCATAGCCATATTGTGAGAAATAATGTTGGAACTATGTGATTTTGTAGGTAGGAACTCAATTCCATTACTATGGCCTGATTTAGCTAATGCCTGATTGTAGTACTGCGAATTATTGCTAAATATGGTTTCTTTATAAGATAGATTAGAGATTCTGTTAGAAATACCTTTAGTGATAGAGTTTTAAATGGATCTAGGGTGGTTCGACTTGGTGTCTACATAAATCAGTTTTTCGTTAGGTTTATGGTAAGGCGTATATACTTTAGAGTCTAGGTAAAGGGTAGCATCAAGGAAGTTAACATTTTTAGTGTGTTTGTCTATGGTGATACTTAAGTTGAAGTTGTTGAAGGTTTTATGTAACAGTTTGCTTGTTCTCTCTATATTACATTTTTTATAGTCTATAAGGAGTAGTGCATCATCGTGGTATAAACCACCGTTGAGATATGGTAGGTTCTTATGAATTTCATTTAGTAGATATAGGCCCACCAAATCAGTGACCTGCGCCGAGTCACTAGACCCCATAGTTATGTCAAAGTTGCTATGCGTATCCTTGCGGGTCCATAACTGATCCTCAAATGTAATTATGATTTTACGGGCCGCAAGTATGACATCAATTTGGGATCTAGTCAGGTCATTGTTGTTCATGGCCATAATGAGTGCCTTATTTAATAGGATGGGTGAAATAGAGGTGTAGTAAGAATTGATATTAAACTGAATGAATTTTTTATTTTTGATCTCTTTAATTTCTCTAAACCATTCAATAACTTCACCCGTATTTCCACACTGTTTAAGGAATACTTTGTGCTTAATCTGCGGGATGATTTTATCTAAAATTTTCTTACTGATAATGCCAATGTCAGATTTGGAAGGGCAGATTAGTCTAATCGAAGGGTTACTAATGAAATCTTCCTTATGGTCCTTCAGAGAGAATCTTGGGGGTTAGGGTGTATGGCTGAGTATGCCTCTGAAGTCCCAGTTTAGACACTATCCGAATTAATATCTTCTAGGTTTTTAGTAGTAGTCTTCTTATAGCGCCTGTGTAGCTCTTTATATATACATTTTCTATATGTATCATAATCTAGGCTATATATATTATTAGTTTTAGCTGCATGTACAATGATTTTATTATTTGTATTGAATCCTTTAATGGTGGAATTAAGTTTGCTTAAGAAGGTGTTGTTTCTATTACGATGGTTTGTGTATTTAATGCTCTTAACTAGTTTTATTAGATCGTTTTCAAACGAGTTTAATAGTGTGTTGTGAGGAGGGCTTTTAAAAGTTTTAAAGCCGAAGGATTCAAACTTGTTAGTATCATCGGTTTTGTTAGATCTGTTTTTATCATAATGGAATGTCCTCCATCTCACTCTATTGATAAAGGAGTTGACACTATTGATCAGTAATTTTTCGTATGTATCTCTGGATGGTATTGGAATGTTCTTAGCAGACATAGGGAGGTAGTCCTTGATCAGCATACTGGTAATTTAATGTATGTTAGCTCAACAGAGAGGAGCAGTTAATAATATTAAGGATACTATTTATAGTTAGGTATATACTATATACAACTATAAACAGGTAAGGTCAGTCATTTATTACTACCTTATTACCAGTAAGATAAATAGCTCAATGTAAGAACATCATTTGTTATACAGAGCAGTAATATAGAATACACAAGAATCAAAGCTATGTTAGAACATTTAATTGCTGATAATTGTTTCTTCCAAGCCTAGAAAGTTTCTTCTCAATCCTAGAAAGAACCTTCCCGTCGGGCCACAAGTAGCATAGACTTTTAAATAAAAACACCATTAAAATCTCCTACTTTACCACACCTAACATAGCATACCATATAGCTAGTAGTAATAAAAGAAGAATTAATGCTTATCTCCATCAAATTAAAACACAACAAGAAGGAAACTTTCGAAACAACATAATAACTACTAACCCTAATAGCAATAGTAATAATAGTAGTAACAATATTGAAATCAATAACATTGTGACCGGCAACCATCATAGCCCTAATACTAACCCTAGCAACCAGACTTCTACACAGCATAATAACCGACGAGATATAACCCAAAATAAATGTAACTGTAGATCTAATAGAACCTGCCCTTTAGGTAACAACTGCTTAATCATGGACATCATTTACTCATGCACGGTCAACACTATCAACTCTTCTAAAACCTATATAGGCTCCACTTTGAACTGCTTCAAGATGAGATACAACTCACACCTTCACTCTTTCAGGGAGCACAATCTAGCCAACTCCACTTCACTATCTAGCTGCATACACTATCTGAAAACTAGGAATAGATCATATATACTTCAATGGGAAGTAGTAGGTAGGGCAGCATCGTATAAACCCCTAATAAATTTTGTAACATCTGTCTTCTAGAGACCCATACTATAATATTTTCGAACCTTAACCTCCTTAATAAAAAATCGGAAGTGTTTGCATCGTGCCAGAACCGCTTCCGACACTCTTTCCAAAGCTTTAAACCTAGTATATAGCAATTTCAGTTTTGAACTCAGCACCTCCATTAGCACTTCACTTTTAGGGCTTGCATTGCACCACTGCACCACACTCTTTGATCCACGCTTTCCTCTACACAATTCAGCCGACCTATAACTCTATACCCTTAATATAGTAAAATTAGATTACTTATAATTATATAGTAATGGAAATATAATTTGGATAAACTTTAAATAATAAACGTAACAATGATTTATATATACATTTTCAATTAAATGTAAAAATTAATATCATTGTATATATAGGATTAATGTAGTAACATAAGGGATTTATCTAACTTAAATGCAATATGGAACAATGAATTATGTATACATCTATAATTAAATGTATGGATTAACATTAATAACATTGTATATAAGGGATGTGTTTATTTACTCTAGAGATATACCGTATTACATAGCTTACCATATACTAGGTAGACAGCAATCTAGCAAAACCTCTGATATATTTTGGAAGGGTAGACTGTATCCAGGATTAAATTAATATAAATATATAACAATTTGTATGGGAAACTCAATTATGGCACTTTATAATACTTGATAGGCAACTTTATAATGATACCTTAATGTATTAGGAGAGAGTAGACTGGGTTTAAATTAAATTAAATTAAATATAAATATATAGTTTCTATATTAGGCCCTCAATTATAACACTATATAAAGTCCCTTAGAACAATGAGTTTAATTATTATTATAATGAGCTACTTACCTCCCCTTACGCATTAGCTCCCCTTACTTCCATTCCCACTTCCGGGTATTAAACAGTAGAAAATTCTCCCAGCTATACAAATGTAGTATACGGTACGGACTAAATAACACTAAGTTACTTTACATTACAAGCCATTACTATAACAGATACTCAACACAAATACATCATGACATATGTAATGGATGTGAAACCTGCGGTAACCACAGTAAGTAAGGTATTAATACATATTTCGTACATATATATATATATATATACAAGTTAATATAAATTAATATATTTGATAAACACAAATACCAACATATTCATGTTTGTATTGTAAATGACCAAGTTAGCTAGATTGAAATATACTAATAATAATAATACATTTTGCCTGTCTCGGTTTAAGATAATAAATCAATAAAAACAAATCATAATGGCAATGGCCGTAGTGCTTGGACAAATTTAAATTTCAAAATCAAACCTGTTCCGTAGACAGGTTTAAACGTTAAAATCCAAATATGTTTCGAATAATGAAAAGTGAAAGAATACCGCATTTTGATCTCCTCAGCAAGCACTATAAAAATTGGTATGTTTCACTTCAAAATATTTAGAAAGACTGATTAACGCACATGGTATTTCACGCGGTTATCCAGTGTCTAGCTGTCACATACTCGTGTTGCTAGAAATAACAGCCGTTTGTATGGGGCTAAATTCAGCTCAACAAAGGAGCAGTGATACTATCAATAATAATGAGTTCAAAACTCAGGCAGTCTTTTACAATGAAATAGCTCAAAGAAAGAAGTATTTCTGAGCCGTGTAATACAAGTTAATATAAATTAATATATTTGATAAACACAAATACCAACATATTCATGTTTGTATTGTAAATGACCAAGTTAGCTAGATTGAAATATAATAATAATAATAACACATTTTGCCTGTCTCGATTTAAGATAATAAATCAATAAAAACAAATCATAATGGCAATGGCCGTAGTGCTTGGACAAATTTAAATTTCAAAATCAAAACTGTTCCGTAGACAGGTTTAAACGTTAAAATCCAAATATGTTTCGAATAATGAAAAAGTGAAAGAATACCGCATTTTGATCTCCTCAGTAAGCATTATTATTCGAAACATATTTCGATTTTAACGTTTAAACCTGTCTACGGAACAGTTTTGATTTTGAAATTTAAATTTGTCCAAGCACTACGGCCATTGCCATTATGATTTGTTTTTATTGATTTATTATCTTAAATCGAGACAGGCAAAATGTATTATTATTATTAGTATATTTCAATCTAGCTAACTTGGTCATTTACAATACAAACATGAATATGTTGGTATTTGTGTTTATCAAATATATTAATTTATATTAACTTGTATTACACGGCTCAGAAATACTTCTTTCTTTGAACTATTTCATTGCAAAAGACTGCCTGAGTTTTGAACTCATTATTATTGATAGTATATATATATATATATAAAAATATAATATAGAAATAGTTTCTACAGTTCTAGTCCTGTAGAAACTATTTCTATATTATATATATATATGTACGAAACTTTTAGGCGCTGGGAATATATATGATATATATATATATAATTATATATATATATAATTTGGTTTGCAAGATTTCTTATCTGAAAAGGTGTGTTGAAAGAGATATTGTTATACTTTGGTAGGGTCATGCTCCCAATAAAAACACGCGTACCTGTTGGTTTTGACCAGGTTGTTTATATATTGTCAAAGCTCTTTCGTCACGCATTCTGTAACCTCCTCAGTGACTTGGATTTTATTTTGTCTCTCCTTTGTTCTGTCCTATACCATCTTGTTTTTGTGTGCCGTGTGCTGTGTAATTGGTTTGCGCATGCGTTACATCCGGATGTGTGTGTATTTTTATTTATTTATTTATGTTTTTATTTACTGGTCACTAGTTGGTTGTTTGTTCTATTTCTGTGTGTCTGGTTTATTCTATTAGTTTGGTTTTTGTGTGTCTGTATGTCTTCATTTCGACCTTAATTATTAATTGTGATGTTGCTATTCCACTTTTTACAGCATTTCAGCGCGTGAGCACATTCTATATACTTTTGTATGAATTTAGAAAATGATGCATAGCACAGCAAAAGAAAAAAAAAAGTGCTATATTTAGATACAAATTGGTACAAATATTATTTACAATACATTTATCATATATATTCAATGAATTCTTCGTTGGCAACAGATGACCTCTATCAACACTGAACATTGCGCTGGCAATGGCGGATTTGGGAGATTCTATAGTGTTGTGAGGGTGATGGTTGACCTCTCTTTCAACTACACCTCATACGTAATACTCCAGCTGATTGAGATCTGGTGAGCTAGGAGGCCATGCGTCTGGAAGAACGGTGTCATGGAGATTGTCACGCATCCATGCTTGTGTTGTTATGGCCTTATGAGAGGGTTTGGAATCTTGTTGGAAGATGAACGGTCTTCCATTGCTTACCCTGTCTATCCAGTACTTCACAACTGTTTCCAACACCTCTATATAGACAGCAGCGTTGACTTTTAAGCCCTAAGACAAAAATGAGGAAACGTGACATCTCCCTCGTTGCTGACGACACACAGAACAGTCACAGTCGCGGGAAATTTGATGTGAATTTTTTTTTACATACTTAGGCGTTTCGATTGTACTAGGATTTTTTTCAACACGTATGTGTATATATGTGTGCGTGTGTGTATGTACATATGCATACATTTATATGTATGCATATATAAATATAAACGTGCAAACACAGACACACTTACAAAAATATACACTCACAGACATACATTCACACAAATACACACACACACACACACACATACATTTACACAAACACACACATACACTCACACAGCGTAGTAAATGGAACGCCGACCGCTGTTTTACTCACACATTAATTGGCGGATGGACGGATGGAAGTCGCTCAAATTTATATATAGATTAGGACCTTGTGCGTTCGCTTTGCGCTTGGCTGCTGATATTAGATCCCATTCAACAGTTTCCAGATCCTTTCTAACTATGACGACAAAGGATCGGGCAATTTTCAAGAAGGAGGCTATCACTGTATCACTGTGTTGTGTTTTTAAGTTAACGATTACAGTGTTAGAAAGAAGGTGGAAATAAATGTACAAGTAATTGCTAAATGAATATACTTCGTTGCGGTGATCCGATGAGATTGAAACTTGTTCGTTACATTCACCAAGTTAGCATAAGAGAAAGATGAGATGGGTTGGTAAGTAGTCCGGTATTCGGAGTGATGGTGGAGTGCTCGGGTCGATTACCGGTACTAGCACGTGTATGCGGATGAGGTTAATTTTGTGACTGCGTTTTGTTGTTTTAATTTTTCTTTCTTTATGTGTGTGTGCATGTGTTTTGTTTATTGCCAATGTGAGTGTGTATATGTGAGCATGTGTGTCTGTTTGGATCTGTGTGTTTGTACGATGACTAATCCGTGATGAGGGGCGAAGTTGGTAAAGAATACTAGTATGAAAAAAAATGTTGTCGATCGACATTCGTCAAATTGGACCGAGGAAACGTTTCCTCTGGTCTTTCCAATTGCTAATACTATCTATCGGTCGCGACTCCATGTAGAAGGAACAACGTGAAATAAAGTGCCTTGCTCAAGGACATAACGCATCGCCCGGTCCAGAAACCGAATTGACAACCTCGCGATTGCGAATCCAGTTCTCTAACCACTCAGCCACACGCCTTCACTAATATACCTAGCGAAAATTATTTTTGGTGTGGTCTATAATTGCTCAGAATGCTTTACACACACACACACACACACACACAAATATATATATATACATGTCAGATCAGATCAGATATATATATATATATATATATATATATATATATATATATATATATATATATAGAGAGAGAGAGAGAGAGAGAGAGAGAGAGAGAGGTCAGAACTAACCGTTCGGATCTAGCTGTTGAAACGGCCGGAGCTCAGTCGTTGGGGTCCTGAATATATATTGAATAATATACGGGATGTTTATGAAAAACGTTTGAAGGCCTTTTGCTATGGATTTTTAAGATTGTGACCATCGTCACGCACCCGGCCTCAGCAAGAACAGAAAGCAGTAATCCTTTGTTTTTCACTTATTATCGTTTATAAGGAACCCAGTACATTCGTAGTGAAGAAGAATATTAATTTTATATAGAAAAGACTGCAACAGTGTTACAACTGTTTCTTTCGTATGAAATTATATGCGCATATATTGTATTTTTATATAAGTATATGGTAAATTAATATACTTCATTGAGATTATTCGATGAGATCGAAACTTGTCCATTACTTTCATATATCTGTGTGCTCGAGTGTGTGTGTGTGTGTGTGTGTGTGTGTGTGTGTGTGTGTGTGTGTGTGTGTGTGTGTGTGTGTGTGTGTGTGTGTGTGTGTGTGTGTGTGTGTGTGTGTGCGCGCGTGTGTGTGTGTGTGTTTGGAAATTACAGCCAATTTAAATTTAACAGCTTCAACGCACGTATTCAGGATATAAAGAATAGTTTGACAAAAAAATTGATCACCCACTGGACTTGAACTCACACACGCCGTATGATACTATTGCACCCAACTGATACTGAACCTTTTTTCCTATTTTCCATTAATTTACGCTATATCAGTCAACCAGGAAGAAAAAGAAACTCTTCCATCCACATCACACTATATTCAATAGTGCCACAATGTGGACGATTCCGTTCTTCATTTTTCATATCTTTCAACTCTTACAGTTATGCTCTCTCTTCTCCTATTCTTTGCAAGACATTTCCAATTCCTTACGAAGGAACCGGCACTTTCTTAGGTAGAACGTTAATCAGTAACTACACCTGAGGTTTGGTTTTGAGGCCTTGCATAACTCTCCATGAAACATTTGCTTTGGGAGAAGTAAATCGTCCATTCGAACGAGATGACCACATCACATAAATATATATATTTTTGAATTATTAGAGCTTCGATTCTCGGCAGCCCTGCTCTCTCAAGAACTTCGGTGACCCCCAGTCAAAGCAACATCTTGCATGAAAGCGTTCCCTTAAATTGACCTTGTGATTATATAAGACCCATGTTTTACTAGCGTATACATGAGCCGTCAAGGACGCATGCTTTATATACGGGGATTTTTGGTTAATATTTTCATGTAACGTTTCGACGAAAAGCGTTTTTCAAGTTTGAGATGGCTCTTGATTATTTTTCAATGGAGAAAGCAATTTCACTGACAAGGCCTCCACCCTTTGTATACTCCTCAGGTACACAAAAAACTGGATTATCTGTAATGGTATCACATCGATGTTATCTAGCCCTAAAAATTCCAGCATTCTCGCGCCACCATTTCGGGAGTTCTATTTGTCATTCATTTGATTCCAGAAAGTGCAATTTCCTCAAGACTGATGGTGGATTATCGGTGCGTTTTTGTTTGTTTGTTTCGTTCATTGTCCTTTGTATTTTTTGCCTTTCTCGTGTCTCCACGCGCGCGCGCAACCCCCCTCCCCTCCCCCCCAACCCCACACACACATATATATGAACACATGTTTATATATAAGTAACAAAATACTAGGTACCAGATCATACGAAACAAAGAATATATAATAGTTATAATATAATAGTAAAACACTGGAGGGTTATATCCGCAGTAGAAGAGCACTTAGTCCATGGGACGAGTTTGGTAGACGTAGTTCCACAACAGTTAGTTCACCATACCGAGAACAATTGTTTCACCTTATTCGGATCATCAGCTCAGATTTTTTTTTAGACCGAGCTGATGATCCAAATAAAGTGAAACAATTGTTCTCGATAATGGTGAACTAACTCTTGTGGAACTACTTCTGTATATATATATATATATATATATATATATATATATATATATATATATATATATATATATATATATATATATATATATATATATATATATATATATATATATGGAGGGTGAAAGATCAATTTTAAAACAATCCTCAGTCTATTGCAAGAGACCTTATTTAGTATAAATAATGTTTCATACATTTAACATGTTAAGTCTATGAATTATTTATACTATATATATATATGTGTGTGTGTGTGTGTGTGTGTGTGTGTGTGTGTGTGTGTGTGTGCGCGTGTGTGTGTGTGTGTGTGTGTGTGTGTGTGTGTGTGTGTGTGTGTGTGTGTGTGTGTGTGTGTGTGTGTGTGTGTGTGTGCATGTATGTATATATATATATATATAGGGAGAGATGACCCCTTAGCCTTTGTCAAGGCAGAATTCTAGGAGAAGGAAAACTCTGATATAACACCTGCAACCCTGATGGCATCCAATGATGTTGACTTCTTCTTTTTGGTAAATATCATCTTGGTTAAGAGAGTGGGACTGGCTTTGTGCAGTGCCTTTGCTCACTATAAAAGCTTAACGGCACAGGCATTGCTTTATATCTGGAGATCTCTCTGCACTTGTCGTCACATGGTACCATGGGCCCAGCACTGTGTCAATAATTGTCACAAGTGTAGTGTTTGTACCAGAGTTTTCAAGTCGCTGGCTGGACTAAAAAGTCACACTTGTTCAGCGCATCGGTAGGGGTTCTCCTACATGGATATAAAGTAGTGGCCGTACTCGAAAACGAGTTGGCAGCCACCATATATATATATATGCCCATGTTTATATATAAGTATAGTTGTCAGCAGTAATATGACACTAGACACCAGATCCTACGAAACAACAAAAAAACTAAACTCCTCTACCGAAAATATTTGGTTTCCTAAAATATAAAAGTTACCGAAAAGAAACCTAAACAAATATGAAATTGACTTATTATTGAAGGGTTTAAAATTTACTCCCACACCAACATTAAATATTACAAAACTAAATGCAGACATTCAAAACATCACTTGGTATCTTTCCCCGAGAAAAGTTGTCAACAATAGGATTGAAGATGATTTTGTGGTCAGGAATAAATATGATTTCACCCCCGTATAGAGATGAACATTTAGAGGCCTAAATTTCCCATTAATACCCATAAACATTGAAAACGACTAATTTAATTATTTTAAGAAAAGCTGACAAATATAAGGCAATTGTCATTATGGATAAGGATTTTTATGAAGATAAAATACTAGAAGAAATAACGGATTACATTTTCAATGTCCTCCACCAATTCACAACAGAAACCAAAGAGAAAGAATTATTGCTTTTGGAAATCCTCATAAAATAATGTAAGGTCAGAATTACAACAGACATAGTTTACAAAAAGAAAGACACATAACAATATTTGAACTTTTATTTATGCCACGTTTCACACACCAAACGGAACATTCCATACCACATAGCAAGGTGAACATATGCAATAATGGCTGATACAGAACAGCGGTAAATCCACATTGTTAAACTTAGAGGTTTGCTTAAACAACAAAAATATTCCTTGAATTTAATAGATGACAGGATTAAAAACGTAAAGGAACTGGATATATCTAAACTTAGACCTCATAGACAAAATGTTAAGGAAGATATTCTATTTGTTAGCACCTATGATTCAGGAGTACCAAACATATTTGTTATCATTAAAAAACCCTTCCAATCCTGTTTCAAAGCACGAAAATGAAGGAGCTAGTGAAATGAACCTCAGTCGTGAAAAACAAACGGCAACCAAGAATCTAAAAAGACACCTCACTAACGCATAATATACATTAGAAAATAACTCTACTCTTTGCAACGCCTGGGTTGTCCCTATATCTTTAACTCACTGTGTGGGCTGCCTCCTCTATTTTCAGTTTCTATTGACTTCCTTTTAACTGTTACCACGAAAACGGCAGGGCGGGCTTTCTCCATTATAAGACATCTATATATAAAATTGACCAAATTCCGCCCGTCCGCACACAATGTGTGTGTGTGTGTGTGTGTGTGTGTGTGTGTGTGTGTGTGTGTGTGTGTGTGTGTGTGTGTGTGTGTGTGTGTGTGTGTGTGTGTGTGTGTGTGTGTGTGTGTGTGTGTGTGTGTGTGTGTCTCTAAAAAAAGGAAGGAAAGGAATGGTGAAAAAGCTATAGGAAAAACAACGACTGGCGTTCTACTTGCTACGCTGTGTGTGAGCATATGTGTATGTGTGTGTTTGTGTAAATGTATGTGTGTGTTTGTTTGTGTGAATGTATGTGTGTGTTTGTGTGAATGTATGTGTATTTGTGTGAATGTGTGTCTGTGAGTGTGTATTTTTGTAAGTGTGTCTGTGTTTGTGCGTTTATATTTACATACTCATACATATAAATATATATGCATATATATACACACAGACACACACACACACTCACACACATATATACAGATACGAGTCAGCGTGTTGAAAAAAGCCCCAGTAAGTCTAAATCATCATGCACCTGTTACACTTTTTGTCCTTCTCAGTTGAAAGAATTTAACATTTGTTTATTGTTTTTATTTTAGTTTATTTAAAATGCAATAAATTACCTCCTCCGCCGAAAGACTCGTCTGCAATTTTTCGTTATTTTTACTTTTACTATTTGTTCGTAATATTTTCTTTTCTTGTTTAACGTAATTCTTTCTGGTGGTGGTTTCATAGCCAGGAGCACCTTGAGACAAACAGTTTAAAGATCCCAAATTGCGTAAAAGTCTCGTACAATAGATGATGACTGATCCGTTACCTATGTTTTACGTTGTCTGATGATGCATGACGTTGCATCGAACTCTATCCCTGCAGCTATGTGTCCAGTGACAAGCCACGGTAGATAACAGGACAGTTAAGAGGATCGTATGTGTTATTGCCATGGAGTTTACCCTCCCTAGGGGATGTAGTCCTACTCAGCACGCTTGCCCAATTGCAGGTTGGTGAAGCTAATTAACCCATAGTCGGGGTGTGGATGGCTGTTGACAGCTCTTGTTTTTGGATGTTGGGTTTCCACTTACCCTCCTCACCAAACCAAGGTCTGGTGAGGGAGCCGGTTTAGTCGCCGACCTCCCAACCGTGAAATAAGTTGTACTGAGACCCAACCTGATATATATATATATATATATATATATATACACACATATATAACCAAGTTTAAAGAAGTTGATAATACAAAGACCCAAATATAAACCCAAAGAACATTTTAAAGCTCAATGTGATTTTATAGTCCACAACAATGTAGGTAAAAAACAGTTCAGAGTTTACTCCAATCCGTAAATTTCCAATCACAGTAGTGTTATAATCTCACAGAACACCTCTCCCATATATATATATATATATATATATATATATATATATATATATATATACACACATATATATGTATATACACACATATACACACATATATACACACACACACGCACGCACACACACACACACATACAAATATATATATATATATATATATATATATATATACATACGCACATTATAGTAGTAATAATAATATCATTATTAATATTGGCAGTATCGGTAGAGGCTCGGACATGCTTGCCAGCATAGCTACGTCCCTTTATGATCTGAGTTCAAATCCCGCCGAGGTTAACTTTGCCTTTCATCCTTACGGGGTCGATAAAATAAAGTACCAGTAATGTACTGGGTAATTTGCTGGCCTTGTGCCAAAAGTAGAAACAATTATTAATAAATGAAGGTGGATTAATAAAAGACGGTGGATTGGTAGTATCGGTAGAGGGTCGGATGCCATGCTTTGCAGCACAGTTACGTCCCTTTACGGACTGAGTTCAAATCCCGCCAAGGTTAACTTTGCCTTTCATCCTTACGGGGTCGATAAAATAAAGTACCAGTAATACACTGGGATAATTGCTGGCCTTGTGCCAAAAGTAGAAACAATTATTAATAAATGAAGTATTAAAACTGCTTTACCGGATGGTTAAAAGCTCAATGTAATGGTGTTCACTCAGAGTTGTTATATACTAATTTTAAAAACACCAAAGATTCATGGCATTGTTAAA
>OZ024744.1:70843877-70848877 GCA_964016885.1 Eledone cirrhosa | reverse complement strand
GATGTATGACATACCGCTACGGTCTTGATTATACAATTCCAGTATTAGCAGTGATTTATTTCGTCAAATCTCAATGTTTGTATACCACAAATAATATGATAAACTTAAAGAAGAAAAGGACGTAGAGCAAATTAGAGATATGAGAGAGGGTGTAAATAGGAGGAAAGGCAAGAAAAAATAAATAAATACATACGTAAATATATACATAAATAGATAAATGAATAAAAACAAAACATAAAAGGATGAATGAGTAAAAGAAATATATAAAAAGAAAAGAGGAATAACGACAAAAGAGGGAAGGTGTAAGGAAAGTAAAGGGAACAGAAGGGGTAAAGAAAATAAAGAAAAGAAAGATAGAGAAAAAACCGTTGTTTTCAAATACTGGATCAAATAGGACATCCAATCAATTCAACTAAACAATTGAATATCTTTAGTATTTGATTATGCATTAGCTAATTATACTTATATATTATATCAAAATTAATCAGTATAGATTATTTTCTATAGCAATCACATATATAGTTTAATTAAAAATTTATTTTATTTTATTTAACTCATTATAGATTATTATTTTTAATTTTACGATAAGATATTCTATAAATATTTTGTTACAACTTTAAAAGAATTAATCATTAAAGCGTATTTGAATAATTATTACATATGTATTAAAATCTAATACCATACATAAGTCACCATCAATACATATAATATATTTAGATCATATATTACTCAAATTATTTAATTATGATATTCTCTTTTTTAAATCTTCACTATTCTTTAATTTTCATTTAATTTCTAGGATTAAACTGCAGTTACATTTACTCACAAAAGTTAATTTCATTAATTTACTGAAGGTTATATTTACTTCTGCATTTACTTATTTATATAGTTTCAGTTTAGAAATTAGAAGTAGAAAATAATAATAAAATAGTTAATTTTTTAGACGTGACTCTTAATTTGAACTCAGGCCTTTATTATCCCTTCCATAAACTCAATGAGAATTTAAATTATGTTAGTTTTTATTCTAATCATCCTAAAAGTGTTAAGAATGCAATTGTCAACAGTGTACAACAACGAATATCCAGGCTATCTGCTAATAGATCCATATTTAATAGTAAGGCTGTATATTATAATGAATCGTTACATAAAGCTGGATATAACAATAATTGTTTCTATTTTAGGCACAAGGCCAGCAATTACCCAGTACATTACTGGGACTTTATTTTATCGACCCCGTAAGGATGAAAGGCAAAGTTAACCTCGGCGGGATTACGAACTCAGATCATAAAGGGACGTAACTCTATGCTTCAAAGCATGATGTCCGACTCTCTACCGATACTGCCAATCCACCGCCCTATATAACAATCCACCGCCTTGGATATAACAATAATATTGAGTATATAGAAAAAATAGTGAAAATAATATTAATTATAATCACACTAATCATAATAAAAATGAATATAAAATCAACAACTTGAGGAATAAATCGGGGAAAAAAATAAGAACTCGATCTATAATTTGGTATGCTCCGCCTGCATCTTTAACTATTAAAACACCTGTAGCACACTTCTTTTTTAAAGCTTTGGATATATGCTTCCCTAGGTCACATAAATATTACTCTATTTTCAATAGACATACAGTTAAACTTTCTTATTCAACAACTATGAATATTGCTCAAAATATAGCAAAAATGAATAGTAAAAATCTTAATTTGAACCAACATATAATTAGCAATAATAATAATAATAATAATAACAATACATTAGTTAATGGGAATAACAATAATAGTTTAAATACTAATAATTGTTTCTACTTTAGGCACAAGGCCAGCAATTACCCAGTGCATTACTGGTACTTTATTTTATCGACCCCGTAAGGATGAAAGGCAAAGTCAACCTCGGCGGGATTTGAACTCAGATCGTAAAGGGAGGTAACTATGCTGGAAAGCATGGCGTCCGACCCTCTACCGATACTGCCTAATAATAGTAGAACACCTGTAAATAATAATGTGAATAGTTTAAGGTCTGGAAATAACATTGAGAAGAAATGTAATTGTAGAAAGAAGTCCGAATGTCCTTTACAAAATAATGCCTTGACAAGAATATAGTATATAAATGTACCATTAAGACAAATAATAATATATATAACTATATTGGTGCCACTTCATCTAAGTTTAAGGAACGTTGGTATAATCATAGACAGTCTTTTACTAAACCAGATAAGAAATTTTCAACTTCACTTTCGCAATTAATATGGTCTTTAAAGGACAATAATATTAAATACTCCATCTCTTGGACCAAATTAAAGAAAAGCCAATTCCTATCAGAACGCTTCTATTTCGCAAAATTGCAATCTTTGTAATTTCGAGACTCTACAGATAAGTACAAATTATGACAATTTAATCAACAACAAAAAAACGAATTATTCAGTAGTTGTCACCATAAAATTGGTTAAACGTTCCAAGCATTGTACAAGTTTCAAAAAAATATTGACAATTAATAATTTAATATATATATGTTTTTGCCTTATTGTGGTAATAATTTATTGATATTTATATGTATTAGAATTATTTTATTAAGAGTCTCGTTTTCCTGTTTTGATTAGGACAGTTCAATATCTAACTAGACATATTTTATGATATTTGCAATAGATGATTTATGGTTTTCGAAATATCGCGTAATGTGTGAGTAGAGATATGTTATAAATGTTTGTATATGGTGAATGAGTTATCTTCCTTTTGTTTACATTGTTCGTAAAATTTCCTTCCTTTTGTCTAGCTTGCTGAATTTTATTAGTTTTGAAATATGTAGACTAATAATATACAGACTATCATTAAAATGAAACTATATAAATAAGTAAATGCAGAAGTAAATATAACCTTCAGTAAATTAATGAAATTAACTTTTGTGAGTAAATGTAACTGCAGTTTAATCCTAGAAATTAAATGAAAATTAAAGAATAGTGAAGATTTAAAAAAGAGAATATCATAATTAAATAATTTGAGTAATATATGATCTAAATATATTATATGTATTGATGGTGACTTATGTATGGTATTAGATTTTAATACATATGTAATAATTATTCAAATACGCTTTAATGATTAATTCTTTTAAAGTTGTAACAAAATATTTATAGAATATCTTATCTTAAAATTAAAAATAATAATCTATAATGAGTTAAATTAAATTATATAAATTTTTAATTAAACTATATATGTGATTGCTATAGAAAATAATCTATACTGATTAATTTTGATATAATATATAAGTATAATTAGCTAAGGCATAATCAAATACAAAAGATATTCAATTGTTTAGTTGAATTGATTGGATGTCCTATTTGATCCAGTATTTGAAAACAACGGTTTTTTCTCTATCTTTCTTTTCTTTATTTTCTTTACCCCCTCTATTCCCTTTACTTTCCTTACACCTTCCCTCTTTTGTCGTTATTCCTCTTTTCTTTTTTATATATTTCTTTTACTCATTCATCCTTTTATCTTTTATTTTTTATTCATTTATCTATTTATGTATATATTTATGTATGTATTTACTTATTTTTTCTTGCCTTTCCTCCTATTTACATCCTCTCTCATATCTCTAATTTGCTCTACGTCCTTTTCTTCTTTAAGTTTATCATATTATTAGTGGTATACAAACATTGAGATTTGACGAAATAAATCACTGCTAATACTGGAATTGTATAATCAAGACCGTAGCGGTATGTCATACATCAAATCATATATTTTATCTGATGAAGACGTACTGAAAAAACAAAACAGTACCTTTGAAATATATATAATAAAGCATATATTTTGATTATGTGAATATCCTTCATGTGTTAATATTTTGAATAATATATATATATATATATATATAGTATTAAGGATACTATTTATGGTTATGTATATACTAAAACCTTTTATAGTTATATATACTTTAAACCCTAAATAGTGAAAGACAGTAATTTATTACTACCTTATTACCAGTAAGATAAATAGTTCAATGTAATAACATCAGTTGTTCTACAGAGCAGTTATATAGAAATTACATGAATCAAAGTTGTGTTTAAACCATTTATTCGCTTACAATTCTTTCTTCAAAACCGAGGTTTGGAGTCTTCGGAGCAATTTTTCAATGATTTTTTTACATACTTGACCTCCTTTCCAACACAAGAGACATACAGAAACATATATAATATTGATGCACAGTGGGTTGACATCCATTATAATATTTTAGCATGGCAATTTACATACAAAGATTAAAGTCATATTAAAGGACAAAATTAAAGTTAAAATACAACATTGGTAGTTTACGAAGGAGGTTATGGTTTGAGAAGATAATAGTATGGGTCTCTAGTAGACAGAGGTTACAAAATTCATTAGGTGGTTTGTACGATGTCGCGTTACCTATCACTTCCCATTTAAGTGTATATGATTTATTTTTAGTTTTTATATAGTGTATGTAGCGAGATAGTGAAGTGGAGTTGGCTAGACTGTGTTTTTTGAAAGAGTGGAGGTGCGAATTGTATCTGGTTTTGAAGCAGTTCGAAGTAGAGCCTATATAGGTTTCAGAAGAGTTGCTAGTTGTGACGGTGCATGAGTATATGATATCCTTGATTAAGCATTTTTAATCTAAAGGGCAGGTTCTATTTGATCTACAGTTACAATTATTCTGGGTGTTAGTCTGCCGGTTATTATGTTGTGTAGAAGTCTGGATGGTAGCTATAGGATTATGGTGCTGGCGGTTGTCGTTCCCAGCGTTATTGCTTACACTAGTGCTATTACTATTTCTATTGTTATTAGGGTTAGTTGATATAATGTTATTTTGAAGGTTTATCGTCTGTTGTGATTTAGTTTGTTGGAAGTAAGAATTAATTTTTGTTTTATTGCTACTAGCTATGTGGTATGCTATGTTAGGCGTAGTAGAGTATGAGATTTTAATGGTGTTTTTGTTTAAAAGGCTATGGTACTTCTGGCCAGGTGGGAAGTTTTTATCTAG
>OZ024744.1:70828877-70836377 GCA_964016885.1 Eledone cirrhosa | reverse complement strand
AGCGGAGGACACGTTTCGCACCTTTCCGACAGACCCCCCCCCCCCCCCCGAAAAAAAAACCAGTTGATGGATGTGAATCAGAAATATATAGGGACAATTAAATCTCTCCCAATCTCCCAAGGTAACTCTCTCTCGTGTTGTTATTTTTATTTTTATCCTTTACGCTCTTTCCTTCATTCCTCTACACGTCTTATACACGCCACGCATCTCAACGTACACCCACTTACATCTCTCTCTCCACCACCGGATCTTGTTACCCGGAGATTTACCCATTTGCATTGTCGAGGCTTCCAAACGACTTAAAGAAATTTACCTTATTATTCCACAATGCTTCAAGCAAACTTCAATACTCTCTTATATATATATATATAACCAAAGATTAATATGCTTCATTGATTACTCAATGAATATAGTTTTACAATAGATTAAAAGCACTCTACAAGGAAGTTTTCTGGAGTTATTAATATTATTCAGAATATTAATAAATGAAGACATTCACATAATCAAAATATGTTTTTATTATATATATTTCGAAGGTACTGTGCTGTTTTTTCAGTACGTCCTCGTCAGATAAAATACATGAATTGATGTATGACATACCTCAACGGTCTTGATGGTTCAATTCCAGTATTAGCTGTGATTTATTACAACAAATCTCAACGTTTATATACCACAAATAATAACATGATAAACTTAAATTTAATGAAGAAGAGGATGTGTAGCGAGATATAGGTATAACGAGGGGGTGAGTATGAGGAAATGCAAGAAGAAAATAAATAAATACATACATACATAAATATTTAAATACGTAAATATACTTATTAAGGAAGAAAAAGGGAGAGAGAGAGAGAAAGATAGAAGAGAGAAGAAGAAAGAAAAAGAAAAAAAGAAAGAAAGATAAATGATGTGTGACCGTTGCTTTCAAATATTACGTCAATTAGAAGCGACCAATTAAATACTATGAAATTTTTTAATATCTTTTGTATTTGGTTTATGCAGGGGTTTTAGTAAATATCCTTATACATATTTAATATGTATTTAAACTTGCTTTAAAGATAAAAATGTTTTTGAATATTGTAACAAAATATTTAGTAAATATATTACTTAATTACATTATGGTTCTGATTGCTATAGAAAATATTTTTATATCGTTTAATTTTGATATAATATATTAGTTTAATTAGCTTAAACATAACCAAATACAAAAGATATTAAAACAATTCATGGATTTAATTGGTCGCTTCTATTTGACTTCATATTTGAAAGCAACGGTCACACATCATTTATCTTTCTTTCTTTTTTTCTTTTTCTTTCTTCTTCTCTCTCTTCTCTCTTTCTCTCCCTTTTTCTTCCCTAATAAGTATATTTACGCATTTAAATATTTATGTATGTATGTATTTATTTATTTTCTTCTTGCATTTCCTCATACTCACCCCCTCCTTATACCTATTTCTCGCTCCACATCCTCTTCTTCATTAAATTTAAGTTTATCATGTTATTATTTGTGGTATATAAACGTTGAGATTTGTTGTAATAAATCACTGGCAATACTGGAATTGAACCATCAAGACCGTTGAGGTATGTCATACATCAATTCATGTATTTTAACTGACGAGGACGTACTGAAAAAACAGCACAGTACCTTCGAAATATATATAATAAAACATATAGTTTGATTATGTGAATGTCTTCATTTATTAATATTATGAATAATTGCTCGCACCAACCTGAGGTATCTGATTTTTAATGCGACGAAATACCAATGATGGTTGGAAAATCACTGATGAGGGACTAATTTTATAATATGTAATCCATGTGCAACCATGCAGTATTCTTCTCCTCATGTTTTTCATATATATTTACCTAAACTGCGATTATCTGTTTCTCTCTTTCTCTCTTACTGCTCCCCCGTTCTCCCTGTTTCTCTTACCTTCTTTCGTCCCTTCTGTCAGTTAACACTTTCTCTCGACTGACCTCTTCCTCGCACTTCCACTCACTCACTCTCTGTTTCTCCCCTTCTCACTTCCTCCCGTTCGCTAGTAGTGGGGTTCCTTCTTTCTCACACCGCACTCACGGCGTACGGTCTGCTTCTCTGACCGCTCATGAAATTCACCCAGGTTATGCTGACCGGATAACCATCATGTTGCTTGCTGTTTTCCCAACCTACGGTTTGCTTTTCCTTCTGTTGTTTACTTGTCTCACTCGCTTTACGCGTTTCACTTGTCCCAATAGCTTATTTTAGTTATTGCTCGCACCAACCTGAGGTATCTGATTTTTAATGCGACGAAATACCAATGATGGTTGGCAAAATCACTGATGAGGGACTAATTTCATAATATGTAATCCATGTGCAACCATGCAGTATTCTTCTCCCCATGTTTTTCATATATATTTACCTAAACTGCGATTATCTGTTACTCTCTTTCTCTCTTACTGCTCCCCCGTTCTCTCTGTTTCTCTTACCTTTTTTCGTCCCCTCTGTCAGTTAACACTTTCTCTCGACTGACCTCTTCCTCGCACTTCCACTCACTCACTCTCTGTTTCTCCCCTTCTCACTTCCTCCCGTTCGCTAGTAGTGGGGTTCCTTCTTTCTCACACCGCACTCACGGGGTACGGTCTGCTTCTCTGACCGCTCATGAAATTCACCCAGCTTATGCTGATCGGATAACTATCATGTGGCTTGCTGTTTTCCCAACCTTCAGTTTGCTTTTCCTTCTGTTGTTTACTTGTCTCACTCGCTTTACGCATTTCACTTGTCCCAATAGCTTATTTTAGTTATTGCTCGCACCAACCTGAGATATCTGATTTTTAATGCGATGAAATACCAATGAGGGTTGGCAAATCACTGATGAGGGACTAATTTTATAATATGTAATCCATGTGCAACCATGCAGTATTCTTCCCCCCATGTTTTTGATATATATATATATATATATATATATATGTGTGTGTGTGTGTGTGTGTGTGTGTGTGTGTGTGTGTGTGTGTGTGTGTGTGTGTGTGTGTGTGTGTGTGTGTGTGTGTGTGTGTGTGTATTAATTTTAAAAGACAAAGACTACATTTCGATCTACCGCCTCCGTGCGGTTTTGCAGGATTAATAATATCCTATTTAAACGTGTATCTTATATTTATCACTTTTTAGACTTTAGATTAATTTAGCTAAGGAAGCAGGATATTTTTGTAATTTTCCATCCTTAAAAGAATGTAAATGTGGATAAAATCCAGTTTTAAAATTATTTGCATTTGTACCTATGTAATTATATGATTTATCATGTGTTGAGACCTCACACTTAAATACAACATTAGTTTTAACAATGACTCCTAATTGGGCAAGAATCTGAGACCCCACAATTACAATTAGCTACTGGAATATTAGTATTCGGAAGTCTATTTACTGTAATACAATCGTAAGATAAAGCGTTATTTATATTAAACAGCCTACAAGTGTTATCAGCATCATAAATCAGTTCATTATTATCATCAATATCATTACTACTATTACATTCAGTATCTAAAAGTTTGGGATGGTTTAGTTGCTTATTATTATATATATAATTATTTATTATACAAACATAATTGTCTGGATATTCGTGTTTCATTGACGACAAATCATCTATCCATCTTATTGTAATAGTAAGTGTAATACTTATATTTTATAACTCGACCCTCTGATTGAGAGCTCTACAAAATTTGGGTAGTTTTTATGAAATTAAGATACGCTATATATATATGTATACATATATGCGTGTGTATATGTATACATATATGCGTGTGTATATGTATACATATATACATATATGTATACATATATGCGTGTGTCTGTGTATATATATATATAACGGCCCTCAAAGGTCACTAATGACCATTCATTTGCACCTAGAATCAGAGAATCGAACACAATGCTCTAACCACTAAGCCATGCGCCTTCACTGTATTTTTCTCTGTATGTATGTATGTATGTATGTATGTATGTATGTATGTATGTATGTATGTATGTATGTATGTATGTATGTATGTATGTATCTATATATGTATGTAAGTATGTATGTATGTATGTATGTATGTATATACTTGTATATATATACATACATACATGTATATATATATATACAGTACAACCTGTCTCGTGGTCGGGTCGTTGGCGACTAAACTGGCAACCCCACCAAGGTTTCTTGGTGAGGAGGGTGACTTTGGACATCCTGCAGGACTAAAAACAAAACCTGCCAAAGGGCAAAGGAGCTCTTAAGAGTCAATGGCCATCCAAAATCACCGGGAGAGATGACCCCTTAGCTTTTGTAAAGGCAGAATTCTAGGAGAAGGAAAACTCTGATATAACACCTGCAATTCTGATGGTATCCAATGATGTTGACTTGTTCTTCTTTTTGGTAAATATCATCTTGGTTAAGAGAATGGGACTGGCTTTGTGCAGTGCCTTTGCTCACTATAAAAGCTTCACGGCACAGGCATTGCTTTATATCTGGAGATCTCTCTGCATTTGTCGTCACATGGTACCATGGGCCCAGCACTATGTGACAATAATTGTCACAGGTGTAGTGTTTGTACCAGAGTTTTCAAGTCGCTGGCTGAACTAAAAAGTCATACTCGTTCAGTGGATATAAAATAGTGGCCATACTCGAAAACGAGTTGGCAGCTACCATATACATGTATATATAAATATATATATACACACACACACACACACACACACAATAAGAAATCCAAAGATCAAAATCCAGAGGGGACACTCTGGATTTTAGTCTTTGTATTTATTATTACTAACTAGCAGAAAAACCACCTTCTGCAGGATTTACTGCTAGCATGTGTAATGCGCATATTGATATTATACGCAAATATTTATGCATCATATGATACATCAAATAAAATCGTAATTGACAATATACACAGAAATTAAAGAGAGACTGTGTTACTCTCTCTTCTGTAATCAGTAAAGTAATCCATGATACATTTAAAGACGATATTATAATAAACTGCATTACGGTGATATGTTATGAAAACGAAAAAGGAGAAAAGTAGCGACGGAAATATAAACGTTATGATATAACGATGCAAATATATGAACGTTTATATAAGTGATACAATATAGCATCCGTTATATCATAACCGGAAGTATTGACATTTTAAAATTTTAAAAGAAGTGAATCTTAAAATAAGCAATCATTATATACTTGTATAATGTACTGGGTAATTGCTGGCCTTGTGCCAAAAGTAGAAACAATTATATACTCGTATAAACATATACTCGTATAAGAATATACGGGAATATACAGCTACGAAATTTAGTACATAAATTATGTAATATTCATTCATTATTTATTCAAAGTAATCCAACTTATTTTATTAACAAGATAAAAATATATATTCAGGACACAGTCCCGCACTCCTCCCTTATTATATTATGATATTTAGCTCGTACGGTAGAGCACTCTTCAGACTTAAAATTACTATTGCAGAAACTACACCTAAATATTTCTACCAAAAATATTCCGGTAAACTTTTAATCTATACTAATAATTGTTTCTACTTTAGGCACAAGGCCAGCAATTACCAGTGCATTACTGGTACTTTAGAGCACTCTTCAGATTTAAAATTACTATGCAGAAACTACACCTAAATATTTCTACCAAAAATATTCCGATAAACTTTTAATCTATACTAATAATGATTTCTACTATAGGCCAGCAATTTGGGGGAAGGGAGAGTCGATTAAATCGATCCCATTGCGTTACTGATGCTTTATTTTATCGACCAATAAGACTGAAAGGCAAAGCTAACCGCGGCGGGATTTGAACTTGAATGTAAAGGGTCATAACTATATGCTACAAAGCATGGCGTCTGACGCTCTACCGATACTGCCAATCGACCGCTCTTCCTAATAATAGATACACACGCACCCGCGCGCGCGCACGCACACACAATACATATACACATACACAACACACACACACACACACACACACACACGCACACACACACACACACACACACACACACACACACACATATATATATGTATTAAGAAGAACAAAACTAGGTTTCACATTGCAGTTTTATTGATTAAGTGGATTGGCAGTATCGGTAGAGGGTCGGACGCCATGCTTTCAAGCATAGTTACGTCCCTTTACGATCTGAGTTCAAATCCCGCCGAGGTTGACTTTGCCTTTCATCCTTACGGGGTCGATAAAATAAAGTACCAGTAATGCACTGGGTAATTGCTGGCCTTGTGCCTAAAGTAGAAACAAGTTTTATTGATTAAGTTCAGTTACGAACGTTTCAGTGATGGGTGGCTCAAGATCCATATTTGTGTTATAGATCTGAATTATCAATCTTAATGCATCTAAACTGTTGTGATTTCCAGAAGTTGACTGAGGAGATGGGACTGTCCGTTTTTCCGTCGCTTTTTTCTATTGTCTTTGTCCTGTGCGCCCCCTGTTTTCAGTTCATATTCTAAAGATTTAGTCATGCGGGTTTTTTGGAAACTATCACAAAATCTCCTCTGCTCCCTTCTCCCCTTTTCTACGTCTTAGTGTTATTTTTCTTTGTCTACATGTTGAACTGCAGCCCATATTATTATTAACTGTATTATCTATTTCTCTCCTTTCTATATTTCTTCTCTTTTAGCTTAGCGCTCGCTTTTGGTTGAGCACTCTTTTTCAGTTGACACACTTGGGCAACGTTTCGTTTTTACTTGTATAATTCGCCGAAAGACTTAAATTGTCCTGTCTTTATTTCTATCTGTTTCGTTACGCCTCACTGTGCACTGGAATGAACAATATCAACCTTAAAGTACAGAAACTGTAGTGATTTCCAGTGGTTGACTGAGATGGGACTGTTCATTTTTCAGTTGCTTATCCAGTGTCTTTGTCCTGTGCGCCTTCCTGTTTTAAATATATATAACAAATATTTATTAATTTCATTTTTTTTTTTTTCTTCATGGAAAGGTTTTTGTTTTTTTTAATTAATAACAAATATCTATTTTCAGAAATTGTTGTTATAAAGCAATAAGGAAATGAAGAATAGAAGAAAAGGAAAATAAATAAATTAAAAGAAGAAATTAAGCAACGAAATAAAGGGAAAAGGGGGAAGGGGTGACAGATTATTTTTCGATTTTGTGAAGGAAAATGGCAGTTTGGGGACCTAGGACACCCGAAGTCTCGAGGGAAACTGTCAGGAAAAGCAACAGGCCTTTCAAACACCGGTATTTGGCAATTTATGGTTTACATTAGTAGTTCAAGGAGATGTTTTCTCGAAAATAAAATGTATTTTTTATTAGGTTCTTAAAAAGTCATTTCACCTGCTTTTAAAGTTTGCGTCGCAGTACGTCATTCCATCATTATGTTTGTGCAGTAGTGTGTGTTTGTACGTGTATCGATGCATGCATCTATGAATGTATGTATGCATATATATATATATAATTATATGTATGTATGTATATAAACATATAAATTTATACACAAACACATACACACATATATAATGTTC
>OZ024744.1:70808877-70816377 GCA_964016885.1 Eledone cirrhosa | reverse complement strand
TTGCCTTTCATCCTTACGGGGTCGATAAAATAAAGTACCAGTAATACACTAGAATATTGCTGGGCTTGTGCCAAAAGTAGAAACAATTATATATATATATATATATATATATATATATATATATATATATATATGTATGTATATCTATGTGTATATATGAGTATATATATATATATATTTATATATATATCTATGTGTATATATGAGTATATATATATATATTTATATATATATATATATATATATATATATATATATATATATATATATATATATATATATATATATATATATATATATATGTACTTGTATAACAAAGTGCAGGGCAATAAAGATAGACGGTAGCCACGGAATAGGCAGACCTAGAAAAACCTGGGACGAGCTGATAAACTCCGACCTCACACACTTACACCTCACCAAGACAATGTCACTGGACCGAGACCTTTGGCGGTACTCAGTAAACAGAGAAGACCCGCCTTACCTAAATACATAGTAAAACCTACTACAGCCAGTAGGCATCTCTAACAAAATACACCCCGTCCCACCACCCCCACCCCCACCCCCACCCCATCCACACCACCCCGTTCTATGTAAAGTTATGTTGGTGCCACACCATCAAGGCCGAAACAAATGAGATCGTGTAGGTGTCACGACAAAAAAACACACAGTCCACGCTGTAATGTGGCCGTGTAGGCAACACGGTAAAAACCTCCCAGACCCACACTGTAAATGTGGTTGGTGTTAGGAAGGGCATCCAACTGTAGAAAACCTGCCAGACAGTCCTACGCGAGCAAGACAATCACTCTTGCCTCAAGTGGGACTACCCCCGTCCAAACCCATGCAAGCGTGGAACACGGACGTTAAACGTTGATGATGATGATGATGATGATATATATATATATATATATATATATATATATATATATATATATATATATATATATATATATATAAGTATGTATACGTACATACATATATGTATACAGACGTACAGTAGTATGTATATATATATACATACATGCACACATACATATATGTACGTATGGATTCACTGAACATTTATTATAATGTTCGGTGTATTTGTAAACAAACATCCCGAATTAAGCCGTAGAGTGTCTAGCAACCATCGTTGCTCATTTGTTCAACACTGACAAAGGAACGCTGTACTAGTTTCAAGCTTATTAGCTATCGTCAGCAACGTATACCTTCCTGCCAGATGATTGAACGTCTGAAAGTATATACTTTCCCCTATGCATATTAACGGCTGCGCAGCCTAATTTGCATATCGAGTGAGTTAGTCGGGCGGTCGCACCCAAAACGATAAACGGAAAAAATGAAAATATATATAGAGAGAGAGAATTCACAAGAATCAAAGCTATGTTCAAAGCATTTTATTCACTTACAATTGTTTCATCCAAACCTAAATTTGAAGTCTTCGGAGCATTTTTCAATGTTTGTACATATAATTGACCTCCTTTCCGACGCAAGAGACATACATATACATATATATATTGATGCACATTGTAGTGACATATACTATTTTTGTATTTTTGTACAGCAATTCAAATTCAAGACCAAAATCAAAATCAAAATCAATATTAAAATCAAAATCAAAATTAAAATCAAAATCAAAATTAAAATCAAAATTAAAATTAAAATACATTCGGCAGATAACACAGATAATGCAGGAGGATAGTTTGATAGTCAGATCTAGTAGGTAGTGTATGCGTTAGTTACACGTGGGGCATGCAAGTTTGTCTCATTTTTATACTATTATTGTGTGGCAAGGTGTTACATGTAATGCAAGCACTTTAAGCGGGTAAGCAAGAGTATTATGGTGGTTGTAGTGGTAGGGTATTTTTATTCTATATAACTGCTCTGTAGAACAACTGATGTTATTACATTGAGCTATTTATCTTACTGGTAATAGGTAGTAATAAATTACTGACCTTCCCTATTTATGGTTTAAAATATACATAACTATAAAAAGTTTTAATATATATATATAACCATAAATAGTATCCTTAATATTATATATATATATGTATATATATATATATATATAATTGTTTCTACTTTTGGCACAAGCCCAGCAATTATTTCAGTGTATTACTGGTAGTTTATTTTATATATATCTATATTCCAACTAGTTTGTTGAAAGGTGGGCAAGAGTGGTGACCGTCGTCTGAATGGTCGAAAAAACGAACAGACTTTATACAACTAACCGAAACCGCTAGCGGGGGGGGGGGGTAGAGAGAGTGGGGGGGGGGGGGGGGGGCGAGAGAGAGTGAGAGAGACAGACATGTATACATACATATATATATATATATATATATATATATATATATATATATATACACATGTCTATATATATTCTTATATATATATATGTGTGTATATATATAAACATATTTATATATACATATTTGTATATATACATATATGTATATATATATACGTGTGTGTGTGTGTGTATGTGTGTATGTGTATGTATGTGTGTGTGTGTATCTGTGTGCAAAAAGGTAAAGGAAACAACAAATCAAAAAACACATTACAATGAAGAAAAGAGCCTAAACGTTTCGGATACTAGTCCTTCATCAGATTATAGAATGAAAAATAAAAAATAAAATAGAAATATTTAGAGTGGGAGTAGTAAGAAACGGAAAAAATATTTTGAGAGAAAACACTTGTGTATTCAGTCAGGCGGGCTCCTATGATGAGGAGATCCATCTGCTGTCAACACCCTTCGAAAGGAGGGCTGGGGATGCCGTGGCTAATGATACGTAAACACGCATTAAGGCTACGGGACCTCCAGGTATTCCTCACCGGTCAGCCGGTGTGGGCCCCGTTTGTGAGGCGAGCCTTTCCCAGACTCGTCTCACTCACCGAGCTGTAATCCTGGGTCAAGCAAAGACCGAGAAAACTGGGCGCCTGGCACACCGAGTGTGCCCAGGTGCTCACGGCTCTCTGGCAGGCGGACCAGGCTGTCAGTGGAGAATCCACCTCCTCATTCTATAGAGGGCTGGTGGGTAGCAGGTGCGACGACGCCCTCAGAGAAGCTCTAGGCATGGAGGAAGACGAACTGGCCAACCTGTTCGGTAGGACATTCAGCCCGGGACCCATGGATAACTTCCAGAGATCCCTGGCCTGGCAGTGCTACAGAAGGGCTCTGCCCGTTCGATAAAGGCTCTACAGACACGGACACCCGGGTAGGGACCCCTCGAAAAAGATCTGTCCCAGATGCGTGTGCGACGAGGAAACCGTTGCACACGCATTGGTACACTGCTCGGGCATTGCCGATCTGTGGCGCTATGTCGAACAACTGCTGTCAAGGGATGGGACCGATCCGGTTGACCACCGAGTCTATTGTAACGATCAAGCCGCCTCCCCTCTTCAAAAACGAAGGAGAGGCCGTGTTTCTGTGCGTAATTGCCATTGCGAAAGAGGTTGTATGGTGGACGCGTCTGAAAGGACTGAGGTCAGACACCTTTCTCTCTGGCCAACAACTGGTCCGTTTCTTCCGATATCATTTCGGAAGAAGGATCAGGATGGAGAGAGAGGTGCTGCACCCCAGCCGTTTTTATGAAAGATGGGTGAAAGTGGCGAGAATGGCCCGTGTGAATGGGTCTTCACTCTACATCAGACTATAGGTGAGGAAGATGAAAGACCAAGGGAGCACCCCGTCTCTGTGCTCCTGAGGAGAAGGGTTGCGCACTTTTTTTCGGGTGTGTGCGACCCCAAGGCGCCTCCTCTCTATTGAGGATTTTGTTATAAATTTTATCTTGTTATATTTTATTTTATTTTTATATTTTGTTATTGCCTCCTCCTTATTGAGCACGCCTTGTTATGTAAATTCCCCCCCATTGTACTTGTCCCACTTTTTGATGCCCTGGTGGCAAATAAAAAGAAAATTATATATATATATATGATTCTACCCTATTGGACCTAAAAAAGTCTAAAAAAATCCATGTCCACTCGGACAAAACTGGTAACTTGTATCACATGGATATTGAACATTATAATGAGTTCATATATAAAGAACTCAGGAAAAATTATAAAAAATCCAATAATGCGTCACTCACCAACATCAACAACAAAACACACAACATAGTAAAAAAACTAAACATTGAAGATAGAACTGAACCTTTGGCATTGAAAAGACCACACTTCAACCTGAAGGATCATAAATCAAACTTTAACTCAAATCCTTCTATAAGACTTATATGTCCCTCCAAATCAGATATTGGAATAATTAGCAAAAAAATTTTGGATAGAGTCATCCCACAAATAAGAAAACACGTTATTTTACCACTCTGGGAAAACACCTCCCAGGTAATTAACTGGTTTAAAAATATTAAATGTAAATCTTCTGCTTCATTTCTACAATTTGATATAGATAATTACTATTCTTCTATATCACCTATACTCCTGAACAAAGCATTGATATTTGCTAAAAATAGATCTAACTTAACTTTGGATGACATTAATATTATTACACATGCTAGACTAACACTTATTGAATTTCAGAATGAATACTGGACCAGAAACACATATAGTAATCTATTTGATATTACTATGGGTTCAAGCGATTCCGCCCAAATTACTGATCTTGTGGGCCTCTTTCTCCTTTTCAACATAAATGCCTCCTTTCCCCACCTTAAAGGTGGTTTATATCGTGATGACTGTCTTCTTCTTTCTAACAACCTTAGCCTTTCAGAAATAGAAAAAAACAAAAAACATATTAGAACTTTCCTTAAAGACTATTATAATCTTCATATTACTTTTGAAAAAACAAGTAAAGTAGTAAATTTCCTAGATATAACTTTAGATTTAGCTACGGGTATCTACCAACCTTACCATAAACCAAACCAAAACTTACATTACATACACTCACAATCTAATCACCCTAAATCTATCCTTAAAAACCTTGCATATAATATATCACTTAGAATTTCTAACCTTTCTTCTAACCAAGATGTATTTGATAAAAATGCGACCTTCTATAACGAAGCTCTAGATAGAAGTGGCCACAAAAAAATAGATTAGAATATATACCTTCTACTAAAAATACTAAAAACATACAACCTAATATTACCAACAAACACCAAATGAAAAGTACACACCTAAATGCCACCCACACTATACCCCAAAATACCAAATCTTCTAATATAAAATATAGTAACTCTCAAAAAACTACTCATCATACAACTCTAATAAATATTAATAATAAAACTCCTAATAAAAAAGATAAAACACCTAAATCTACAAATATAACTAAAAATGGTTGTGGTGAGATCATTAACATTAATCCTCCTAGTAAACATCACGATACAACCTATAAAAATAATAAAAATAATAAACAACATAGAAACCGTAATAGACGGGTTACTTGGTATAATGCTCCATTTAATTTACAAATTAAGGATAATATTGCTAAAAAATTTTTTTATATCCTAGAGAAAAACTTCCCGCCAAACCACAAATACCATCAAATCTTAAATAGGTCTACAGTTAAATTCTCATACTCAACAACAAATAACATAAAACAAAATATAAGTGCCTATAATGCATATAAATGTAAGAAAACCATAAGTATACCACCAATACATCAAACTAACCATAATATCTCCTCAAATACAGAATTAACGAAAGGTTGTAACTGTAGAAACAAAGCAAACTGCCCATTAAAAGGGAATTGTCTTGTTAACAACATAGTCTATAAATGTAATGTTAAAACTAAAGATTCTATTTGCTCATATATAGGAGCTACTTCTAACAATTTTAAGACAAGGTTTAATACCCACAAGCATAGTTTTAAAAATGCCGCACTGGCTAATACAACATCTCTAGCAGAAAAAATCAATAGTTATAAAAATAAGAATATAGAATATGATTTGACCTGGAGTGTGCTCAAAAGAGCCACCCCTTATCAAAATAATAGAAATGAATGTAGATTATGTTCCCAAGAACTATTTGAAATAATGAAATCTAAGGATATCCTATTAAATAAACGACAGGAATTAATTATATCGTGTAATCATAAACTAAAAAAAACATTTAAATATTATAAACCTAATTAATAACATTATTTTAGAAATTAATATATAATTTAATTTAAATGTTAGTTAACCTATAAATTTAATTTAATTAAAATTCTACTACAGATGAGAATATAAAATATTGTGTAATCATAAATTGTGAAAAACCTTTAAATATTACTAATATATACTTAGTAATTTAATTTATAGATTAATTTTAATTTATTTAACCATTTATTAAAATTCCTTTACAGATAAAATATAACAAAATATCGTGTATTCAATGACAGAGAAATAATTTTTAGTATTATAGACCTAATTAATATACATTTTAGAAATATATTTATAATTTGGTTTTAAATTTAGTCAACCTAAAAATTTAATTTAATTGGCTTAAAATTAGTATCCTAATACAGACGGATTGCAGAGTGTCATGTAATCATAGAATGGGATGTGTTTTTGATGTATACCTAGTTAATATATTCTTTGCAATTTTTGAAAAAATATGTATATGTATGTATGTATATGTATGTGTATGTATGTATATATATGTGTATATATATATATGTATATATATGTATATGTATATGTATTAATTTTGATTTCTGTTTGCATATAATTATATTCTGCTATTGATAAAATACAATATCTGTTTTATTTATTATATACCTAATTAACATATACTATAGAAATTAATATATAATTTTTAATTTAGTTAACCTATAATTTATATTCTACTACCGATGTAATACTTTATTTGTTTTTTCCCTATTACTAAACTCATTTCCTAATATTGATACCATAACGTTAATAATTTTATTTTAGTTATACTATAATTAATACTCTACTACTATTTAACTTCAAAATTCTGCTTCAAATATTATAAACCTAACTAATTTACACCTTAGAAATCAATATGTTAACTATCTTTAGTTTAGTTAACCTATAATTAATGGTATACTTATATTGAAATGCATAATTTTGCCTTATTTTTTGCATTTCCTAACACTGAAACTATGTAAAAACATATATTGAGATCCAAATACAGATTAATATTCTATGTTTCTTGAAACATATATTTACTATAATCCCCTTCTCCACCCCCCCTTTCCCCCATACTATTATTATCTGTATTTGTAAGCGTGTATGTATGAATATATATGTAGGTAGGTGTATATATGTTTGGGTGTTTATATCTGAGTATAAAAATACATATATGTGCATGCAAATAAGGATGTATGATTGTATGTATATATATGTATGTATATATGTATATATATATGTATGTATATATATATATATATATATATATATATATATATATATGTATATATGTATGTGTGTGTGGGCGTGTATGTGTGTGTATATATATGTGTGTATGTATGTGTGTGTATATATGTGTATGTATATGTATGTCTCTCTATATATATGTGTATCTTCGTATCTATGTGGGTATATGTGT
>OZ024744.1:70751377-70801377 GCA_964016885.1 Eledone cirrhosa | reverse complement strand
GGTTGAAATGTGAGCAAGGAAGGAATTTCGCACAGGTCTAACGGGAGGAAGAAGCGGTCTGGTCTGCGAATTCGGATATATATATATATATATATATATATCTTATATTATATTATATATATATATATATTATAAGTACAGATTAAAGTTTAAGTAAAGAATCCCTGCTTTTACCTTTTTAAGGGATCTTCTGAAACTCAGTTTCCCATAAAGATCTATATATATATATATATATATACATACACACACACATATATATATATAGACATGTGTGTGGGTGTGTGTGTGCTAATTTTGCTTTACTTTATCCACTGAGCTTCCTGAGTGCTATATATGAAACTTTAACTCTTCCTGATCGACCTGATAACTTCTGTTGGAAACCAAAGATGCTTCATAACTCTTGAAAGAAATCAATCATTTTTAAGATGAACAATGACTCAAGAATAGTTGTCTTCCCTGACTCGTATTTCCATCGAAGAACAAATAAGTACCCGTTGATTAAGGCTGACAAAAAGAATTACACAAGAGATTATAGGAATTTACTATAAAATCGAGGCACTTGAAATTTATGTTTAAATGAAGAAAGTATCTATTTCTCATAAAAACGTACGCGTTTTAAGTATTGGTCGCTCTCCGATAGATTTGCAGTCGTGCCCTTAGCAGTGGAGACTTCTGATGTCCTTGGCTCTAGGGCTACCTCCCTAATTACCACCATAGGTGCTGAGCTGGCCAGCCGCATGTGTGAGCCTCGCGAGATGGAATGGCTCTTCCAGCGCATCTCCCTTACCATCCTCCGGGGAAACGCTTTCTCTATGCTGTACGCCGGGGCCGTGGGGCAGCCAGCACGTGGGACCCGATTTGCTCATAATACAGAGAGTTGGAGAGGGCGAGAGAGATGGAGGCGATGACAGTGGGAGTTCGGCTCTTCCGGACACATTTATTAATTCTATGTTATTGTCTGAGCATCACGTAATACGTTAAATTGTAAAATGTAATTACGCGTGCGTGTATATATGTACTATTGCAGCGTTCGTTCAAAGTAAATGAATTGCTGACTCTACTATAAGAAAGCGTTTCAAATGATCTTACTAACAGAAATGCATAGGAGATTAGGAAAGAAAGAAATCGTGTCTTTTCTATTAATCTGTTGTAAGCCGAAGGTTATCATATTGGTACTTATCTCTGGTTTCTTTGGCGTTAAGCGACTGCGAATACAAGATAGTGTACTGGAGCGACGTGAAATAAAATGTATGGCTCAAGAACACAACGCAGCACCCTGACCTAGCATTGCTCAAAACAGGACAACTCGTCTAATACAAGCTAACATGGAAAAATGGACGTTGAACGGTGATGATGATTAAGTTCTCTAATTTTATTATTTTCTTTCGAAAATTAATCCCACAGAGAAATTGATGATCAAAATAATTTTTAAGTTAAAGGTTTAATCGACGAGTGCTTATTTGTTCTTCGATAGAAATACGAACCGGAGCCCCACTGAAGATCACCCCGCCGTCTTCCTTTAGTGGGGAAATACAGGCAGTGTTTATCTGCCTGGTGGCCAAGCATGAAAAGGCCTTATGGTGGACACCCCGCCGTCTTCAGAAAATATGAAAAATTAATCGTTTGAAATGATAAAGCATGGCAGTGTAATTAAGAAATTCGCTTCACAACCATATGGTTTTGGGTTCTATGTGGCACCTTTGGCAAATGTCTTGTATTATAGACTTGAACCAACCAGCCTTTTGACTAAATTTGGTATGCCGAAACTGTTATATCCTAACCATTAGGTCATGGGTCTTCTATTAATCCCCACAACACTAATCAAGTATAGCTGTAGCTCGCCGGTTTTTTTTTCTTCTTAAATAAATGTAAATAAACTACAGGTTGCATGACTGTAGTTCAATGTTCTTCATTGGTTTTGTTCCTTCATGGTTTTCTTAATAACGCATGTCTTAATGAAATTTTGCATGCAAATATGATTAATCACCTCATTTACACAGACGAGAAACTATATATTCTCCACTGTTCTCAAGTCCAGCAGTTGCAAGCGTGGGAGGGACCGTCCTGGTGAAGACCAGTCAAGCCTGAAATGCATAGATGGTTGTCCCCCTTGCTGGACACCACCAGAGGGCGTTAGCCCCGGTGTTTGCATAGCTACGGCTTCCTAAATGTTTTACCCTGTAAACATACCGTAGTTCTTTAGAAATACGAAATTTCTATACGTATATATATATTTAAATTTCGCTCTACATGGCTGAATACAATAAATGTAATCTGAGTTTTTCGAATATTAATAATAATATTCGATTCGTTTGCAATTATGCAAACAAGCCTCATTTTCAAAGCCATGTCAGTAGAATGAGTCCCTTATTCTTGCTCTTGTGTTGGCATCTAAACAGAACTGCAGACACTAATGTTTCTGGGTATTACTCTTCATCAGTACAGCTCACTGTTCACCTGTCAACTGTTAGAGCTAGTGAAGATATATTATATTTTCTGAAATATACAGTGACTGATCGGCCTGATTTGCATATTAGCAGATTGGCTGATCAGTCAGATCTGCATATTAGCAGATCCACTGGTTAGCCAGATTTGCATATCAGCAAGTCAGTTTCCTGTATAGGAGCGATTAATAGCGAAACGCGCGTCACCAACTAATAAACGTTATGAAGGAGTAACCACTCGTCCTTGTTTTATTTTATTATATATGAAGCCTAATTTGCATATCGAGTGAGTTAATCGGCCGGGCGCACCGAAAACGATAAATGGAAAAAATGAAACGAAATTTCATTTCAATTCTCACTCTTAGTACGGCTGTTACTTAAATATAAGTATGTATACGTACATATATATATATATATGTATACAGACGTACAGTAGTATGTATATACATACATACATGCACACATATATATATATACGTATGGTTTTACCGAGCCGTTAATATGCATAAGGAAAGTATATACTTTCAGACGTTCAATCATCTGGCAGGAAGGTATACGTTGCTGACGATAGCTAATAAGCTTGAAACTAGTACATCGTTTCTTTGTCAGTGTTGAACAAAAGGGCAACGATGGTTGCTAAACACTGTACGGCTTAATTCGGGATGTTTGTTTACAAACAAACCGAGCATTATAATAAATGCTCGGTAAACCCATACGTGCATATATATATATGTGTGTGCATGTATGTATATATATACATACTACTGTACGTCTGTATACATATATGTATGTACGTATACATACTTACATTTAAGTAACAGCCGCACTAAGAGTGAGAATTGAAATGAAATTTCGTTTCATTTTTTCCATTTATCGTTTTCGGTGCGCCCAGCCGGCTAACTCATTCGATATGCAAATTAGGCTACTCAGCTGTTAATATGCATAAGGAAAGTTTAGACTTTCAGAAGTTCAATCATCTGGCAGGAAGGTATACGGTGCTGACGATAGCTAATAAGCTTGAAACTAGTACATCGTTCCTTTGTCAATATTGAACAAAAGAGCAACGATGGTTGCTAAACACTGTACGGCTTAATTCGGGATGTTTGTTTGTTTACAAACAAACCGAGCATTATAATAAATGTTCGGTAAACCCATACGTACATATATATATATATGTGTGTGCATGTATGTATATATATATACATACTACTGTACGTCTGTATACATATATGTATGTACGTATACATACTTACACATATATATATATATATATATATATATAAATGTATATATATATATATATATACACGCTCCCCCCCCCCCCCACACACACACAGCACACAGCACACAGCACACATACAGAGACCAGCGAAGCTCACGGATGTTATCCAACCATCTTGTTCGAGGTTCATGTCCATAGTCAAACGAATGTCCGTCATGCAAATTAGATCAGTTATGTTCTTCATCATACTATAAGGTTCCACTGTAGATAGAATCGTGGGAGCACTTGTCGTTTGATAAATAAAAAAAAAACTGTAGACATATTTAAAAACTGTAGTTATATCTAAAAACTGTAGACATCTAAAAACTGTAGTTATATCTAAAAACTGTAGATATATCTAAAAACTGTAGACATATTTAAAAACTGTAGTTATATCTAAAAACTGTAGACATCTAAAAACTGTAGTTATATCTAAAAACTGTAGACATCTAAAAACTGTAGTTATATCTAAAAACTGTAGACATCTAAAAACTGTAGTTATATCTAAAAACTGTAGTTATATCTAAAAACTGTAGTTATATCTAAAAACTGTAGTTATATCTAAAAACTGTAGTTATATCTAAAAACTGTAGTTATATCTAAAAACTGTAGACATATCTAAAAACTGTAGTTATATCTAAAAACTGTAGTTATATCTAAAAACTGTAGTTATATCTAAAAACTGTAGATATATCTAAAAACTGTAGACATCTAAAAACTGTAGTTATATCTAAAAACTGTAGATATATCTAAAAACTGTAGACATCTAAAAACTGTAGTTATATCTAAAAACTGTAGATATATCTAAAAACTGTAGTTATATCTAAAAACTGTAGACATATCTAAAAACTGTAGTTATATCTAAAAACTGTAGTTATATCTAAAAACTGTAGTTATATCTAAAAACTGTAGTTATATCTAAAAACTGTAGACATCTAAAAACTGTAGTTATATCTAAAAACTGTAGACATATCTAAAAACTGTAGTTATATCTAAAAACTGTAGTTATATCTAAAAACTGTAGTTATATCTAAAAACTGTAGTTATATCTAAAAACTGTAGACATCTAAAAACTGTAGACATATCTAAAAACTGTAGTTATATCTAAAAACTGTAGTTATATCTAAAAACTGTAGACATCTAAAAACTGTAGACATATCTAAAAACTGTAGTTATATCTAAAAACTGTAGTTATATCTAAAAACTGTAGACATCTAAAAACTGTAGTTATATCTAAAAACTGTAGTTATATCTAAAAACTGTAGTTATATCTAAAAACTGTAGATATATCTAAAAACTGTAGACATCTAAAAACTGTAGACATCTAAAAACTGTAGACATCTAAAAACTGTAGTTATATCTAAAAACTGTAGATATATCTAAAAACTGTAGTTATATCTAAAAACTGTAGATATATCTAAAAACTGTAGTTATATCTAAAAACTGTAGTTATATCTAAAAACTGTAGACATCTAAAAACTGTAGACATATCTAAAAACTGTAGTTATATCTAAAAACTGTAGTTATATCTAAAAACTGTAGACATCTAAAAACTGTAGTTATATCTAAAAACTGTAGTTATATCTAAAAACTGTAGTTATATCTAAAAACTGTAGATATATCTAAAAACTGTAGACATCTAAAAACTGTAGACATCTAAAAACTGTAGACTTCTAAAAACTGTAGTTATATCTAAAAACTGTAGATATATCTAAAAACTGTAGTTATATCTAAAAACTGTAGATATATCTAAAAACTGTAGTTATATCTAAAAACTGTAGTTATATCTAAAAACTGTAGTTATATCTAAAAACTGTAGATATATCTAAAAACTGTAGACATCTAAAAACTGTAGTTATATCTAAAAACTGTAGTTATATCTAAAAACTGTAGACATCTAAAAACTGTAGACATCTAAAAACTGTAGTTATATCTAAAAACTGTAGACATATCTAAAAACTGTAGTTATATCTAAAAACTGTAGTTATATCTAAAAACTGTAGTTATATCTAAAAACTGTAGTTATATCTATCAACTGTAGACATCTAAAAACTGTAGTTATATCTAAAAACTGTAGACATATCTAAAAACTGTAGTTATATCTAAAAACTGTAGTTATATCTAAAAACTGTAGACATATCTAAAAACTGTAGTTATATCTAAAAACTGTAGACATATCTAAAAACTGTAGTTATATCTAAAAACTGTAGACATATCTAAAAACTGTAGACATCTAAAAACTGTAGTTATATCTAAAAACTGTAGACATATCTAAAAACTGTAGTTATATCTAAAAACTGTAGTTATATCTAAAAACTGTAGTTATATCTAAAAACTGTAGTTATATCTAAAAACTGTAGTTATATCTAAAAACTGTAGATATATCTAAAAACTGTAGTTATATCTAAAAACTGTAGTTATATCTAAAAACTGTAGACATCTAAAAACTGTAGACATATCTAAAAACTGTAGATATATCTAAAAACTGTAGTTATATCTAAGAACTGTAGTTATATCTAAAAACTGTAGACATCTAAAAACTGTAGACATATCTAAAAACTGTAGTTATATCTAAAAACTGTAGATATATAAAAACTGTAGTTATATCTAAAAACTGTAGTTATATCTAAAAACTGTAGTTATATCTAAAAACTGTAGACATATCTATCAACTGTAGATATATAAAAACTGTAGACATATCTAAAAACTGTAGATATATCTAAAAACTGTAGTTATATCTAAAAACTCTAGACATCTAAAAACTGTAGACATATCTAAAAACTGTAGACATCTAAAAACTGTAGACATCTAAAAACTGTAGACATATCTAAAAACTGTAGACATCTAAAAACTGTAGACATATCTAAAAACTGTAGATATATCTAAAAACTGTAGACATCTAAAAACTGTAGATATATCTAAAAACTGTAGTTATATCTAAAAACTGTAGACATCTAAAAACTGTAGTTATATCTAAAAACTGTAGATATATCTAAAAACTGTAGATATATAAAAACTGTAGTTATATCTAAAAAACTGTAGAAATATCTAAAAACTGTAGACATCTAAAAACTGTAGAAATATCTAAAAACTGTAGATATATCTAAAAACTGTAGATATCTAAAAACTGTAGATATATCTAAAAAACTGTAGTTATATCTAAAAACTGTAGACATCTAAAAACTTTAGATATATCTAAAAACTGTAGACATATCTAAAAACTGTAGATATCTAAAAACTGTAGACATCTAAAAAACTGTAGAAATATCTAAAAACTGTAGACATATCTAAAAACTGTAGACATATCTAAAAACTGTAGACATATCTAAAAACTGTAGATATCTAAAAACTGTAGATATATCTAAAAACTGTAGATATCTAAAAACTGTAGATATATCTAAAAAACTGTAGTTATATCTAAAAACTGTAGACATCTAAAAACTGTAGATATATCTAAAAACTGTAGACATATCTAAAAACTGTAGAAATATCTAAAAACTGTAGACATCTAAAAACTGTAGATATATCTAAAAACTGTAGACATATCTAAAAACTGTAGAAATATCTAAAAACTGTAGTTACATCTAAAAACTGTAGACATCTAAAAACTGTAGATATATCTAAAAACTGTAGTTATATCTAAAAACTGTAGACATCTAAAAACTGTAGTTATATCTAAAAACTGTAGACATATCTAAAAACTGTAGATATCTAAAAACTGTAGACATATCTATCAACTGTAGACATCTAAAAACTGTAGAAATATATAAAAACTGTAGACATATCTAAAAACTGTAGACATCTAAAAACTGTAGACATATCTAAAAACAGTAGACATCTAAAAACTGTAGACATATCTAAAAACTGTAGTTATATCTAAAAACTGTAGACATCTAAAAACTGTAGACATATCTAAAAACTGTAGACATCTAAAAACTGTAGACATATCTAAAAACTGTAGACATCTAAAAACTGTAGATATATCTATCAACTGTAGACATCTAAAAACTGTAGTTATATCTAAAAACTGTAGATATATCTAAAAACTGTAGTTATATCTAAAAACTGTAGATATATCTAAAAACTGTAGTTATATCTAAAAACTGTAGACATCTAAAAACTGTAGTTATATCTAAAAACTGTAGAAATATCTAAAAACTGTAGTTATATCTAAAAACTGTAGAAATATCTAAAAACTGTAGACATATCTAAAAACTGTAGTTATATATAAAAACTGTAGATATATCTAAAAACTGTAGACATATCTAAAAACTGTAGTTATATCTATAAACTGTAGACATATCTAAAAACTGTAGTTATATCTAAAAACTGTAGAAATATCTAAAAACTGTAGTTATATCTTAAAACTGTAGACATATCTATCAACTGTAGACATCTAAAAACTGTAGACATATCTATCAACTGTAGACATCTAAAAACTGTAGACATATCTAAAAACTGTAGACATATCTAAAAACTGTAGTTATATCTAAAAACTGTAGACATATCTATCAACTGTAGACATCTAAAAAATGTAGACAAATTTATCAACTGTAGACATCTAAAAACAGTAGACATATCTAAAAACTGTAGACATCTAAAAACTGTAGATATATCTAAAAAACTGTAGAAATATCTAAAAACTGTAGACATATCTAAAAACAGTAGACATATCTAAAAACTGTAGACATATCCTAAAACTGTAGATATATCTAAAAACTGTAGTTATATCTAAAAACTGTAGACATCTAAAAACTGTAGACATATCTAAAAACTGTAGACATCTAAAAACTGTAGACATCTAAAAACTGTAGACATATCTAAAAACTGTAGACATCTAAAAACTGTAGAAATATATATCAACTGTAGACATCTAAAAACTGTAGACATATCTAAAAACTGTAGACATCTAAAAACTGTAGATATATCTAAAAACTGTAGACATCTAAAAACTGTAGACATATCTAAAAACTAGATATATCTGTAGTTATAGCTAAAATCGTACTTAGATCTACATTAAATTGTTTGATCTTATATACGGTGTGTTATGCACGGTGGATTGGCAGAAAAGGTAGAGCGTCGGACAAAATGCTTTGTGGCATAGAGTTATAGCTCATAACAATCTGAGTTCAAGTTCCACCGAGATTAGCTTTGCCATTTATCCTTACGGTTAAAGTACCAATAACGCACTGGGTTGGATTTAATCAACTTTCCTCTCCCACCAAAATGTTGACCTTGTGCCTAAATCAGAAACCATTCTTTAATATACATACATGCACACAAACATACACACATACACGCATATTTCAAATAATGTGTATACAGAGAGAGCACGCATACAGGTACACACATATATATTTATACATGTATATGCGATTATATGCATGTATGTGTCTATTGCCTCCTCCCTCCCTGTCAAATACTTCCACAAACACCTGCACAAACACTCCCCCACACAACATACCTCTCCCATCTACTCCTGATTCAGAAGTCTCAGACACGGGAACCTCTACATCTCCAAGTGAGAATGAAGAGGAACCCAAAAATTCCAAAAAAACAAAAAAGAGACAAAATAGACACAAAATCATCTACAGAAAACACGCACACACCCAACCCCACCATAAACACACCGCCACAAACGACAAACACACCAACAACACAATCACCACCAACACAACCAGACACTTCACCAACAAAACAAACACCCACACCACCACAATCACAAACCCCAACCACAAAAAGAAAACTAAAAACAGAAGCAGTACACATAAAAAACAAAACACATGACACATACATAAAAACAAGAAACAAAGAACTGGTGGAAACTGTCCGAAAAGACCCCACAATGCAAACGGAAGGGAAAACCCTCCCCACCAACGACCCACCCCAAACCTCAAACTTATCAGGGTAACAACCCTACAGTATGAAACTTTAAAAGAGAACTTCCTTCATGATGTGGGCCCCCCTTGCCAAAAGCCCCTTAACCGTGTCCTGCTAAAAGGATTCCCTCCATCCCCAAACACCACCAATCTGGACATGGAGATCGAACAACCCGACCTCCAGGAAACGAAAAGGTAAGTGTTCCTGCCTTTTCTCTCCTTAACTCTTCTTCATCAACATGGCGACTATACAAGCTGGATGTTTGAATGTACGTGGCCTGGGCATGTCCTGGAAACAGGGCTAGCTTTTAAATGATCTCAGGTCACACTGTATAGATGTGATAGCCATCACCGAATCCAGGAGGCGGAGGAGGAGTTGCTGTTCTGTTTCGAAAAATCTTGGATCTCAAAATACAGACGATTCACTTGGACCCGGAGGGCAGTCTGGTGGTCCTGGACGTGAATGGTAGTCAAGGTGGAGCTTTCAGACTGGTGGCCGTATATGCCCCAACAGGGACATCGCGACCAGAGTTCTTCAAGCGTCTGAAGCCATTCCTGGGAACGTCTCGCTCCTTAGTGTTAGCGGGGGACTGGAATGGAATCTTAGACGCACTTTGGGATTATGTAGGAGTTTGTATTAATAGAGGGGGGGTATAATAGCCTCAAAAATCTCATCAGCCAATTCCAACTGGCTGATAAATATCGACTAGACTTCCTAAGTGCACCACTGTGGACGTGGAGCAACCGTACTGGGTCTTCTAGATCGTATTTAGATAGATTTTTAATTAGACAGAATAAGGAAACATTAAGCTGTCCACAAATGCACATGGTTGCCTATTCAGACCACAAATTAGTCACCTGCGTAGTCAACCTTGATAGAATACATAGACAGGGACCCGGATACTGGAAGCTAAACATGTCGCTCCCGGCTCGTAAGGCCTACAGTAAACGGAGTAGCACCTTAGTTAAGAGCCAGTTGACGGGGGCGATCGTCAACAACAGGTGCTGGAACTCTCTCAAGAGAGCAATTAGAATAGAATCGATAGCATTTAGCAAGGAAGTAGCTTTAGAAAGAAAAAAAATGAAAAGGAACTGGTAGCTAAAATAGAAGAGGAACTTAGGAATGGCAGTACAGCTGACGTGCTAGCGGCGAGAACGGCACTAGACCAGTTTTTCAACGTGAAACACGAAGGTTGTATTGTCAGAAGTAGAACACGTGCTCTAAAAAACTAGGGAGCCAACGCTGTTAGCTGGGCCCGAGTGGCAGAGGAGAAAAGTGGCAACAAATCCACAATTCGGTCTTTGCAAGACAAAGATGGACGCATTATACTTGAATCCAAGCAGATGTGCACGGCCTTCCAGCAGCATTTTGCACAACCGTTCGGGCAAAGCGGTACATCGAGCGAGGTGATGGACTTCAGCTCCTACCTCGACAGCGTACCACGACTCTCGAGCACGGATGCAGAGAGCTGCGAAAGGCCGATCACAGCGGGCGAAATAGAAGATGCCCTAGGCCGCTGCGGGAAACGCAAATCACCTGCTTTAGATGGTCTACTCTATGAGTTTTACATAGGCATGCCAGACTTGTTCTCTGGCATCCTCGAAGCGGTCTACAGCAACTGGCAGCAGAACGGGAGGATTCCCAGTTCTGTAGGCAGAGGCGTAATAACGCTGATCAGGAAAGATGAGAACAAAGTGGATGAGATAAGCAACTTCAGGCCCATAATTCTGCTCAACACAGATTTAAAGATTTTGGCCAAGGAGTTAGCAACGAGGCTGGGTCTTGTCGTCGAGAACCTGGTAGGAGAAGCTCAAACGTGTGCAATCCCGACCAGGTCCGTACACAACAACCTCCACCTCATGCGATACATCATAGAGAGGGTAGGGTGGGGTTCTGATCAATTTAGATCAGTCTAAGGCATTTGATAAGATCGACCATCAATACTTGGAAGCAGTTCTCAAGGCGGCCGGCTTCGGTCCCGTCTTCAGAGGCTGGATCGCTGCCATGCACACCAGCATCTGCTCAGCAGTCAAGGTGAATGGCTAGCTATCAGAGCCATTCCAAATCATGCGTTCCATCCGTCAGGGATGCCCTCTCTCCTCCATTCTGTATGTACTGACTCTCGAGCTGTTACTGCGGAAGTTGGAGCTGTTGCAGGGCATCCCGATCGAACCAGGACTGCGGAAAGCAGCGTCGACCTATGCCGACGTCATAACTGTAATGGTGTCGAAAACCTCAGAAATCGGGGTAATCGGCAACCTATTACAGGAATACGAAACGTTGACAGGAGCAAGACTAAACCCAAACAAGTCTGTCAGTTTGCAACTCGGCACATGGAGAGGCAAACCCATGCCTTCCGACAATCGTTGGACACTGGATGGAAGGACTGGTGAAATTGCTCGGGATCTGGTTTGGTCCAGACCTCCAGGTGAACAAGAACTGGAACGAGGTCACGGCGAAGGTGTTTGCACTCACCCAGAAGTGGGTTGAGTGCAAACTCTCCATGAAAGGTCGAGCGGGGGTGGCGAACACTTACATAGCGTCCGTCATCTACTACCATTTGACAGTCGTGCTTTGCCCCCGCGAATACCTTACCAAAATGGAACGCCTACTCTTCAAGTTCCTCTGGAAGAAACAGGCTCCATTGGTGAGGAGATCCATCTACTGTCAACATCCTTCTAACGGAGGGATGGGCATGCCGTGGCTGATGATGCGCAAACACGCGCTGAGGCTACGCCATCTCCAGGTATTCCTTACCGGTGAACCGGTGTGGCTGTTGTTTGTGAGACAAGCTCTTCCACAACTCGTCTCACTAACGGAGCTGCAGTCCTGGGTCAAGCGAAGACCGAAAATGGGTGCCTGGCACCTCGAGTGCCTACAGGCGTTCACAGCCCTCTACCAAGCAGAAACGGCGATCAGCGGAGACTCCACTTCGACATTCTATAGGGGATTAGTGGAGGATAAGTGCGACGGTGTTCTCGGGGAAACTCTAGGCATCGAGGAGGACGAACTGACCAGTCTGTTCGGGAGGACTTTCTGTCCAGGGCTTATGGATAACTTCCAGAGGCCTCTGGCCTGGCAGTGTTACTGAGGAGCTCTACCAGTTCGAGACAAAATCTACAGGCACGAACGTCCTGGCAGAGATCCTGCCAAAAGGACCTGTCCAAGATGTGAGCAGGACATCGAAACCGTTCTGCACGCAATTGTTCAGTGCCCAGGGGTGACCGACCTGTGGAATTATGTCGAACAGCTACTGTCACGTATGGGACGCATCCAGTTGTCAGCCGAGTCCATCGTGAGGATCACCCCGTCGCCTTCAATTAAGAACGAAGGAGAGGCGGTTTTCCTCTGTCTGGTGGTTATGGCGAAAGAGGTAATATGGTGAACGAGGTTAAAAGGACTGAGGGCAAACACCTTTCTCTCCGGACAACAACTTATCCCCTTCTTTAAATATCACTTCAGAAGGAAGGTGAGAGTGGTGAGAGAGGTGCTACACCCCAGTAAATTCGCTGAAAGATAGGTGAATGTGGCGAAAATGGCCCCAGTGAATGGGCCTTCTCTGTATATAAACCTGTAGGTTGAGGAAGATAAACAGAGGGAAGACAGGAACACCTACAAAACGTGTTCCTGGTGTTGAGAGTTGTTCTATCCACGGGGTGTAAAAACCTTGCAGTAACGTTCCCCCCTATTGGGGATTTTAATTGTTATTTTATAGTTATTATTGTTATTATTATAGTTTATTGTTATTATTGTTATTTATTAATGTTAAAGTTATTTTTATGTAAAACCCCCGCCGTCACGTCTTGTAATATCCCATTTCTGTACGCCCCTGTGGCAAATAAAGTAAGATATCTATCTATCTATATAAATATGTATGTTTGTATGTATATATGTATGTATATATGTATGTATTGCATGTCGGGTCACTCTTGAGTGCTACTGGTAACATGTAACCCAGTACAACCTGTCGCATGGTCGGGTCGTCGGCGACTAAACCGGCAACCACACCAAGTTTACTTGGTGAGGAGGAGTATTTTGGACATCCTGCAGGACAAAAAACAAAACCTGACAAAGGGCGGAAGAACTCATAAGAGTCAACGGCCATCCAAAAGTGTGTAAATATGTATATACGCATGTACATATATATGTATATGTGTATATATATATGGGTGCATGTATATGTATATGCGCGGGGACATAGAAATAGTCGGGCTGGACACTCCATCGCGCGGTTAAACCACTGGGAGTGAAGGACCCTAGCCTTTGTCAGGGCATTCTTCTAGGAGAAGGCAACTCAGGAAACTAGGATAACTCCGATATAAAACCTGTGGCTCAGTAGTTACCGATGATGTTGATCTTTTCTTCTTTTCGGGTTATAGCTACTGTCGCTCAGAGAGTGGGATTGGCTCAGTGCACAGTCTTTCCTCACTTTAAAAAATATCTTCACGCACAGGCATTGCACGATAGAATTAATTAATAATTATTAATAATGGTATATCGTGCAATGGCCATACTCGATAACGAGGGGGCAGCTATCATCATGTATATATGTATATAAGTATGTATCTATATAAATATGTATGTTTGTATGTATGTATGTATGTGTGTATGTATTTACGTATGTGTGTATGTATGTATGCATGTATGTATGCATATATGTTTGTATGTATGTATGCGTATGTGTATGTATTTATGTATATATATATATATATATATATATATATATATATATATATATATATATATATATATATATATATATATATATATATATATATATATATATATATATATATATATATATATATATATATATATATATATATATATATATATATATATATATATATATGCATATATGGATATGTATATATGTATATATGGATGCATATATGCGTCTATGTATGTATGTATGTATGTATGTATGTATGTTGTATTTGTTAATGTTGAAGTTGTTGATTTTATAGGATTATAAATAACAACAAACATTTACTGATGGTGAACTCATTACTGGTAGTTGAGTAAAATTCATTATGCATCCTGGGTTGACTAGGACTCCCAGGTTCACTGTGGATGAATTAACCACCGGAAAAGAAACTCAGTGTCTCAGTCGATCCAAGATACATAATATATATATATATATATATATATATATATATATATATTTTTATATATATATATATATATATATATATATATATATATATATATATATATAATTCGTTTTATATATATATATATTTATATATATATAATTTTTTATATATATATATATATATAAAAAACGAATTATATATAAATATATATATATATATATAACGAATTATATATAAATATATATATATATAACGAATTATATATATATATATATATATATGTCCCAAGGGTCTGATACAGAGCTGGCATATCTAAGAACTGACTAACTGCCTGATGAGGTCACAACCATTCAATGGCTATCATCGAAATATATATAGCAGTAAATAAAGGATTATGAGTTCATGCAATTGACTTATGTTTCGTCACTATATATATATATATATATATATACATATATATAATTCGTTTTTGAATTTGCTTTGCGAGATCTCTTATCTGAAAACGTGTTGGAACGTGTTATACTTTGGGAGGGTCATGTTGCTAATAAAAACACACGCATCTGTCGGTTTCAATTCAATTTATTATAAGTTTCCAGTTGGGTGGCTTGCGCATGCGTCACATCCGTGTGTGTGTGTGTGTGTGTGTCTGTGTGTGTGTGTGTGTGTGTGTGTGTGTGTGTGTGTGTGTGTGTGTGTGTGTGTGTGTGCGCGCGCGTGTGTGTGTGTGTGTGTGTGTGTGTGTGTCCTAAATAAGGTGCGTGTGACTTTATTGGCAACATGACCCTCCTAAAGTATAACTATATATATATTATTATTATATTATGTTTCTTGAATCAGTCCACATACCTCAACAAAAATATATATTTTGTCGCATCACCAGTCTGAAGAGCAGATCGATACTGGAGTCAGGTCCATAAATCCTATGGGCCAATGCTATGGGTCAAACGTGCGTATTTTTCATATGTAAACGATACTTCCACGTTTTTTCTATTATATATATATACACATATATACACACACACACATATATATATATATATACATGTGTGTGTGTGTGTGTGTATGTGTGTGTATGTAAAAGGTAAACAGAAATAACAACACAATCGATACAGTATATATGGATAGGCTATATTAGGTTAACGCTTGATATAGTAGGAAGATGGTCTTAACGTTTCGGACGCTAGTCCTTCGAAAGAAGAAAGAATGAGAAATTGAGAAATAAGATAGATTGAGAAATAAGATAGATTATGTGTGTGTGTGTGTGTGTGTGTGTGTGTGTGTGTGTGTGTGTGTGTGTGTGTGTGTGTGTGTGTGTGTGTGTGTGTGTGTGTGTGTGTGTGTGTGTGTGTGTGTGTGTGTAAAAGGTAAACAGAAATAACAACACAATCGATACAGTATATATGGATAGGCTATATTAGGTTAACGCTTGATATAGTAGGAAGATGGTCTTAACGTTTCGGACGCTAGTCCTTCGAAAGAAGAAAGAATGAGAAATAAGATAGATTGAGGGGACGGGTGTGTATACAATGTGAGCATAAAGTCTTTCCCTGGATATAAATTTCAAGTGTAAAGTCTTTCTGAACATGTTTTACATATACTCTTCTACAGGAAGTATTTCTAATTTTCAGTAACAAATGGTATCTATGAAACAAAAAGCTCAGTGTGGAAAGACTGTATATATATATATATGTGTGTGTGTGTGTGTGTGTGTGTGCGTGCGTGTGCGTGTGTGTGTGTGGTAATATTGGGGTTTTCCAATATAGATCCTGGTAAAGATGAGAGAAGCACTGTGCTATCCAGTTTCCTTGATACAGCAGTAATTCAAAACCAACTGAGGATTTCCTCAGTGTGTGCGTGCGTGGGTGCATGTGTGAGTGCGTGCGCGTGTGTGTATATGTGTTTGCGTGCGTGTGCGTGTGTGTATGTGTGTATGTGTGTGTGAAAAATAAAAATATTAGATTAAGGAAAAATAATCTTTAAATATATCTCTGTGCTTTTTCACTTTTAATCTTTACATGTGTATATATATATATATATATGTGTGTGTGTGTGTGTGTGTGTGTGTGTGTGTTAATTAATATGGCTGACATTTTTAACACATCATACTTTCTTCTTTTTTTCTTCCTTTTCCTCTCTTCCATCCCCGAGACTTTCGTGCTATAAGAAGCACCACATCTTTCCCTGGTATCACACAAATTCTATGTGTAATTGTTATAACTTAATTGCTATAAATTAATGTTGTTGGCATTCGTCTCTTATTCCACTGGACAGCTTTTGGCTTGTGCCAGACGTTGCGACCCAGGATGGACCAGTAGTACCATTGTTAGGGGTCGAAATTGCCAAAGTCCATCTCAACAGCCGTTTGCATTTTTATTATTTAAAAATGCAAAAAAAAAACAAAAAAAAAAAATGTTAATGGTTTCTTTTAAGAAATTCATTCTCTGTTAATTTTCCTAATAATCTGTGACGAACGTGTTATCTCTTCTCCCCACTTAATTTAAATAGCTTATATATATATATAAGCATGGTGTCGGTAAAGGGACGGACACCATACTTTGTAGCACAGAGTTACGACCCTTTATGATCTGAGTTCAAATCCCGCCGCGATTAACTTTGCCTTTCATCCTTACGGGGTCGATAAAATAAAGTACCAGTAATGCACTGGGATAATTGCTGGCCTTATGCCAAAAGTAGAAATAATAATTATTATTATTATTATTATTATTATTATTATTATTATTATTGGCGACCTACGTAGGAAATCGTATTATCGTGAGCTCCACAAAGGTTTGTTGTTTTCAGTTGTTTCAAATTGTCAGTTATGGAAAAATGTTGTGGTTAAGTGTTTATAAGTTCACATATATTGCTTCTGAAAAGGACACTCGGTAATATTGGGGCCTTGAGCCCAAAATTTAAACTTTATTTTATCAAACAAAAATATCTTTGAAAAAAAAAAAACATGGACGTCATTCAGCTACCCAAATCTGCTGACAACGTTTCCAACAGACTAACATCTCTCACCACCACCACCACCATTGTAAACCTTGCTACGGTTGCCAACACTGAAAATATAAGTAATAGCAGTGGCAATTATTTAGATTTTTCACATGCAGACATGGATTTCCCACCATTACCATTACCAATGTCTACAGGTGTTAAAGCCGCCATCCCCACCACGACAATGCCCCCCCCCCCCCAAAAAAAAACAACCAACACCACTGATACCACCACCACAGCAACAACTGAAACAAAAAATAAATTATTATCTCGTGATATTGAAATGGATTCTCCCAAATTCGACCCTTCCACGCCGAACGCCACTGATACTACCACCACCATCACCACAACTGAAACTAAAAATAATAATAACAAAAATAACAATAACAACAACAGCAACAACAGCAACAATAAGAATAACAACAACAACATCAACACCAGCGCAAAACCAAATATGGCGTTTGCTAAAGCGGCAAACAAAATCGAAACGGTTGAGGTAAGCCGGGAAGAATTGAATGAAGCCAAGCGAATGGTAAAAAAATATGGTTACACGGTCAGACCCCGCCCCCCGCCTCCCATCTAATACCATGGAGCATCGGCACCTATGCACCGTGTCATATCGCACAATAAATATTAAAACACGCCGAGTGGAACGGGCATCCGAGTCCCAGATACAAAAAGCTTTGGGACATGTGTGGGCTCAAAAAACCCGCATCAGACGTGGGCAAAAATATGGAACCGTAGACGTGTTCTTTAGAACCCCACAGGAAGCTAGAGAGCACTACATGGCCCCATTAAAAAGTGACGAGTTCACACTCCTCCCAAGCTATTGTGGTCAGAGGCTGGTAAGGATCAGGGTGACCCAGGTTCCGCCGGTCATTGAAATTCCCTGGCTAATGGCTGCCGTCCTCGCCGACATCGAGGCCGACATAAAAGTAATTGAGGTGATAAAAATAAAGCAGGAGAACTGAGCCGGATATGGGATGGAGCTCCTGATCCAAGCGGACCAAAAAAACATACAGGAAATTCCAGAGGTGATAGACCTCAATGACTGCAGCCACCTCACCGTAATCGTTGAGGGTAGAAGGCCTAGGTGTGTCGTTTGTGGCGAAGGAACCCACCTAATGGCTTTCAGCCCTCATGCTAAAAAGTTGTGACCACCTCTCCTGTCCACCCCAGTGACTCAACCATGAAAACCAGCAGCAGAAATGGCAGCAACAACTGTAGCAGCAACAACAGAAGTAACTGTAGCAGCAACAATAACAGCAACAGTAGCAGCAACAGTAGCAAAACCAACACCACCACCACCAACTGCGCCAGAATTAGCACCAGCGCCTCTACCATCCACCTGGCCGCATCCAAAACCAACGCCTGTGGAGGATTTTCCACTCCCCGACCTCTCGCAACTGGAGACAGATTGTAACGACGAGGAGAAGTGGGAAACTGTATCTGGAAAAAAGAAAAAAAAAATGAAAAAATCCTCTTCCTTCGCCCTCCAAAAACAAAATGCAGGGCGAAACAAACAAACAAACTAACAAAAAAGTTAAGACAGCTATGTCACCACCCACACCAGCATCACCAGCACCATCACCACAAACACAAACACCATTACCATCATTAACCCCAACACCACCATCACCAACACCACAAAAATCACCAACAAGCGAAACAGAAACAAACCCAAAACAAAGCAACCAAAACGATACACACTACACAGCATTAAATTTGAACAACCAATTATTACACAACATCCAACACAACACCAGCATCACAGAAAAAGACTATACAACACCCCAAAACTGCACACCACCTCCGCACATACAAATCACTCGCATCACACAGAAAACACACGACATTAAAATTAAAATTCCCCCAATGACATCGGAGACTTCCGATAAACACTTTCCAGGAAGATTTATAAACACATCTTTCCGGAAGGGGCCACAAACAGTGAGAAGCACGGAAAAACCATCCTTCCTCCACAAGAAGTGAGGTAAGTGGTCTTTCCCATCTTTTTCCACTCCTTTTCAACACGACCTTACTCAAATAGCAGTATAAATGCGCGTGGCCTGGGGCCGTCATGGAAGCGGGGTCACCTGCTCAACGACCTCAGGTCACTAAACATAGATGTGGTGGCCATTAGCGAGACCAGAATCTCCGAAGCACGAGCCTTCGCACCGATCTTCGGCGGCTACGATGTATACGCATCTCCCAGCCGTCCAGGATCGGCGAGGGGAGGGGGGGTGCTTTTTCGGAGAGGCTTGTATCTCGCCATACGGGCCATCTTCCTGAACCTAGAAGGTAAGTTGGTGAAACTGGACGTGACCAGTGGAGACAGGAAAGCTTTCAGGCTAGTAGCCGTCTATGCCCCGACAGAAGCAGGGCAGCCTGATTTCTTCCGGCCTCTGAGACCTTTCTTGGAACGTCCCGCTCTTTAGTGTTAGTGGACGACTGGAACGGGATCTTAGATGCACGCTGGGACTGTGTGGGAATACGGATAGGGGAGGAGGGTGTAAAAGCCTCGCAAACCTACTCAGACGTTTTCAACTGTCTGACAGGTACCATCTGGATTTCCCATATGTGCGAATGTGCACATGGACAAACCGCATCGGGTCATCCAGATCATATCTAAATAGGCTATTTTGTAGGGAAATAGATAGGTCTAGCATAGGTTGTCCACAAAACAAGATAGTCGACTACACGGACCACAAATTCGTGATCTGTGTGGTTGACTTAGATAGGCTTCATAAACAGGGACCCAGCTACTGGAAGCTAAACGCGTCGTTAACAGCGCGCAAGGCCTACAGAGACCGGATTAGCGAACCAGTTAAGCGGGCGTTGACGGGGGGTCATCGTCAACAACAAATGGTGGTTTGCTCTGAAAAGAGCGATTAGAATAGAGTCCATTAGATTTAGTAAGGCGTTAGCAATAGAGAAAAATAGAGCAGAGGGAGAACAAGTTAGACAATTAGACGAGGCGCTTAGTAAAGGCATCGCGACCGACGTACTTGCGGCGAAATTGGCCCTTGACCAATTCTTCAATGCAAAGCACGAAGGCTGCGTTGTCAGAGCTAGGGTGCGTGCTCTCAGACACGAGGGGACGAAAGCCGTTAAATGGGCCCGAGTGGCGGAGATGCGTCGTGGCAACAAAGCCACGATCCGGTCTTTGGTAGACCACGACGGGCGCATGCTACTCGATCTCGGGCAAATGTATGAAGCTTTTCAGCAATACTTCGCTCAGCTGTTCGGGGGCAGCGGCGGGCCTGGTCGCGGGATGTGATCGGCACTACACTAAGAGAATACGAGGCGGTGACAGGAGCAATGATCAACCAGGAAAAGTCGGTGGGCCTGCAGTTCGGCACCTGGAGAAACAGGTCCATGCCATCCAACAGCATCGTCGGACGCTGGAGGGACGGACCGGTTAAATTGCTAGGGGTCTGGTTCGGTCCAGACCTCCAGGCGGACAAAAACTCGGACGAGGTGACGAGCAGAGTGGCTTCTGTCACCCAGAAATGGACAGAGAGCAAGCTATCCCTGAAAGGTCGAGCCGAGGTGGCGAATGCGTACATCGCGTCCGTCATCTACTATCGCCTGACCGTCGTGCCTTGTCCTAAGCCTCGCCTGCCTGCGCTAGAGCGTTTGCTCTTTCGCTTTTTGTGGAAGGGACGCGCTCCGATGGTCAGGCGGTCCATCTGCTGTCAGCACCTGCTACGTGGAGGGCTGGGCATGCCGTGGCTAATGATGCGAAGACACGCGCTCAGGCTACGACATCTCCACCTCTTCCGCGACGGTGATCAGGTGTGGTCTCCTTTTGCTAGACGCGTGTTTCTCCAGCTCGTCTCCTTGACGGAGCTGCAGTCCTGGGTCAAGCGAAGACCGAGTGGGAGCGCTTGGAGACTGGAATGTCTTCAGGCGCTCACAGCCCTCGACCAGTCGGGCAATGCGATCGGTGGAAACTCCACCTTGGCGTTCTATACAGGATTAGTGGAGGGAAAGAGCGACGACGTACTTGGGGAAACTCTAGGCGTCGACGAAAATCAACTAGCCAATCTCTTCGGGAGAACTTTCGGGCCGGGGCCTATGGACAACTTCCAGAAATACCTGGTCTGGCAGTGCTACCGAGGAGCTTTGCCAGTTCGGGATAAACTTTACAGGCATGTCCGAAATGCGCGCAGGGCGACGAAACCGTCCTGCACGCACTCGTCCAGTGTCTGAGCATTCTGACTTGTGGGTTTATGTCGAACACCTGCTGTCGCATGTAGGACGGATCCGGCTATCAGCTGAGTCCATCGTGAGGATTGCTCCGCCCTCTTCCTTTAGCCGGGAAGCGCAGGAAGTTTTTATCTGTCTGGTGGCCATGGCGAAAGAGATAGTATGGTGGACACGTTTGAAAGGGTTGAAGACGACCACTTACCTCTTCGGTGATGCTCTGATTAACTTTTTTCAAATTTCATTTGAATAGGAAAATCAGAGTAGAGAGGGAAGTGCTCTCTTCCCAGCATTTTGTTGAAAGATGGGTGAGAGAGGCAAGAATGGCCCGAGTAAATGGACCTACTCTGAGTCTGTAAACTGAAGGTGGAAAACTAGGAGAGGGCACTTGCCCTGGTGGTTAGGGTCACCGAGGCTTTTTTAATGGGCTTTTTCCACGAATGTCCCTCGGAAGTCTCCCCCTTATTGGGGAATTTTTGATTGTTCCTTTTTTTTGTTACATCCTCTGTTTTTGTTTTTTTTTACACGCAGAAATGCCCATTATACCGTCCTATACTGTCCTGTCTTGTCCTTAATGTCTTACTTTGTGTAAACCCTTGTGGTTAATAAAGAAAGCATTATTATCATTATCCTTTATGGACTGAGTTCAAATCCCACCGAGGTTAACTTTGCTTTTCATCCTTACAGAGTCGATAAAATACAGTACCAGTAATTGCTGGCCTTGTGCCAAAAGTAGAAACAATTATTATTATTATTATGTTGCGAAAGAGGTTATATGGTGGACCAGATTGAAAGGACTGAAGACATACACTTTTCTCTTAGGCCAATCCCTCACCATCTTCTTTAAGTTTCCCCTGGAAAGGAAGGTGAGGGTGGGGAGAAAAGTGCTGCCCCCCAGTACATTTGCTAAAAGGTGGATGAATGTGGCGAGAATGGCTCGTATGAATGGGCCTACTCTGACCATGCGCCTATAGGCTAGCTAACTTGAGGAGAGGGGTGCTCTCTCCCGGTGCCCGAGAAGCGCAGGGTGGTTCAGGATTGGTGTGGTACCTGAGTCACCCCGGGGTCGTCCACCCCCGATAGGGGAATTTATTTTGTTATATTTATGCATAGTTTATTTTATTTTTTTATATCTTCATTGTTAAATTAGTCTTGCCATTGTACACTTTTACTCGACCTTATTGTAAACCCCCACTGTCTGTTTCTTTGTAGTGTACCCTACATGTCGGCCCTTGTGGCCAATAAATGAAATCATTATTATTATTATTACTATATATATATATATATATATATATATATATATATACATATATACATAGATACATCTGTATATATATAAAATTAAGTATGTCTGTGTGTGTCTGTGTATTACCTATAGGGGCCTACATCTTACGACCGATTTTCATGAAACTTTACAGGCTCATAGATTAGTCATCGGGGAGTATTTTCTATATATCAGCGTATCGTTTTTTTTTATTCCGGGGTCATTCTGCAGATAAAAATCGATAGGGGGGGGGGTCACCTTTTTTTAGGCATCGAAAAATAAGATTTTTGGCTCTAGCTTCCACATTTGTGCCACCGATTTCGTTCAAATTTTAAAGCAAAATAGAATTTATCATTGCACATCCTGTAATGTCGTTCAGGGGCGGCGTGGTATCCGCTTAAATATTCAAAAATACCACTTTTAGACTCAAATTTCCACTTTTTCGGCTCTAGCTCCCACATTAATCAACCTACTTTGTTCAAATTTTACACTACGCTAGATCTGATTATTTCATGTCTTAAAGTGGCTTTACATTTTGGATTTTTTGTTCAGGAACGGCGGGGAAGCCGCTTAAATATTCGAAAATACCACCTTTTCGCTCAAATCTCAGCCTTTTCGGCTCTAGCTCCCACATTTTTCAACCGATTTCGTTCAAATTCGAAACTTCGGCTCCACCTCACACATAAATCAATTTATTTGGTTCAACTTTTATACTACGATAGAACCTATCATTGCACATCTTATAGATGGTCAAAGGCAAAACGATGGCCACTGACGTCGTCTGAGCTTTTAGTTGTGTATTTGAGAATTCATCGGTTTCCAATCAAGTAGCGTGAGGAAATTTGGCTTAGTGTTAGAGGTCATTACCTCCCTCGCCCAGCATACCCCTTCGTCAGTTACCCGCGTTTCTCAGTGATAGAGGTCATCACCACCCTCCCCCGCATGGCCTGTGTGTGGCCATAGATGAGTCATCGAGAAGCAGTCGCTAAGATCAACACCTTTTCATCAAAGCAGATATTATTTTACCTACCCAGGCAACGCTGGGTACTGCTACTAGTATATAATAAAATAAAACAAAGACAAGAGGTTACTCCTTCATTACATTTATTGGTTGGTGACGCGCGTTTCACCACTGATCAGCTCAAGGATCGATCTGTATAGATCTAGCCCGACTCTGTAATCTATGGCTCGTCAGATTATAAGGGTCTGACGAGTCGTGGATTACAGAGTCGGGCTAGATCGATACAGATCGAACCTTGAGCTGATCAGTGGCGAAACGCGCATCACCAACTAATAAACGTAATGAAGGAGTAACCTCTCGTCCTTGTTTTATTTTACATAATACACTCTGTCTAGCTCTACACCTCGACACAGAAGTGAACCTAAACATCGAGTGCTCACCCGGCTGAACATATAGTAACTCCAAGTTACACTCCCTGGATATATACATATATATGTGTATGTGTGTGTGTGTGGGGGTGGGGGGGTGTATGTGTGTGTGTATGCGTGTTTGTCGTAATATAACTATGTAGGTTTCAAAATTTTAAAGGGTTATAAGGAAGGACTTCTTTTAATCCTAAATTCAATGACATAAAGCAAATTAAGTATTGAGATAAAGGAAGAATGGGTAAAGAATGACAGATCTGGCTGTACGGGAAAGTAGAGGAAAGGACTATAAATGCTATACATGAGAGTAAAGTGAGGGAAAAGGCAAGGACTCCTGGGCCACAGAAAAAAAGAGAGGTAAGGGGAGAGGGTGATGGGCTCTTGACCTAGGACGCGGTGGTGTTTGGGCTGCGCCTTGCGGACAAAACTGCAAAGGCATTTCCGAAGACAATGGCCAGCGACTCCCGCGGCAACAGGTAACTCACCTTGCGGCGGTCCTTCCTTAGACGAGCTGCTGACGGTCTGTTCTTGCGGAGGAGCTCGACAGTACGGGGTTCCTAGAATACCTGAGGTCTCGACGGTGACCGGCGCGAATTGGAAGCAGCCGAGCAATCTCCGGTATTTGTTTGTTTTCCTTCCCTCTGCATAGCGAGCAGCAGTACCGGGGTATGTGGCCGCAGCGACTAATTTGGATGCGGAGAACATGTCACAACATGTGACCTCCCAGATAAGGGATCTACCTCCTTCATATGGGAAGAGGGTAATTCGGTCGGGGTGTTTGTCGTCTCTGCGGTAGAGGCCTGTCGGCTCCAGTTGTGATGGGAAACCTGTTTTATCAAAGCTCCTTCTCAATATGTCGTTGAGAGCAGCATGTCTGCATAACCGGCCTGCGCTCTGGGGCATGGCAGTGGGTGCAGGTAAACTTTTCAACGACAGTCCTAAAACAGTATTTGTGTGGTTCACACGCGCGGTGGCCGATGCGTTGGGCCACTCCTCTGTGAGTGTCAGGGTCTATGAGAGGGGGGGGGGGTCCAGCCGGTACTTTGTTTCGGAGCCCAAGATCTAAGAAGGCCCCACAGCAACCACGCAACATCCATTTTGAAAAAATCTTCAGGCCCCAAAGGGGTCTTGTATCACCTTGCAAAATTTCTCTTGGAGGCCCTGGTACTGGTTGATGAGGAGGGCAACAAATTGAGCAACGCACCACTGTTTGACTGCGAAGTGGATCGGAGGCAAGTGAGGTGGTGTTGGTCCAAGCCAGACTCGATCCGTTTGAAGGAAGACCTGCAATGTCCTAGAGTTAATTTAGAAAGCTGTTATTCATGGGTGTTGGCGAATGTTTGTATATTAGTGTCGTGTTTGTAGTGGATGAGTGTTGTTTTCTGTTAGGGTTAGGGGAGGCATATCGTGGTGGTATAGTGTAGAATTGGCTAAGTAAAGTAGTGAAGATGTGTTGCTTAGCCATTAGTAAAAGAAAATTTGATCCCTGATCGAAGAAATAATTGTTTCTACTTTTGGCACAAGACCAGCAATTACCCCAGCGCATTGCTGGTACTTTATTTTATCGACCCCGTAAGGATGAAAGGCAAAGTTAACCTCGGCGGGATTTGAACTCAGAATGGCAAGAGCCATAACTCTATGCGTCAAAGCATGGTGTTCGACCATGAAATAATGCTGATGGTGATGGTGGTGGTGGTGGTGACGGTGGTGTAGATCAGGGGTTCTCAAGCTGGTCCATGTGGACCACTAGTGGTTCACAGGAAAATTCAGGTGGTCCACAGAAAATTTTCTGTGGACCACCTGAAAAATTTAAATTCTTCCGTACACCCACACGTCACACAAACGAAACATGCCTCATCACACCTCGCACCTGTGATTGCACTTTGAGACTTCGCTTGAGCCACATAGAGTCGAGGATTTCTAAACTTGTGGATCAAAAACAAGCACAAGGGTCTCGTTGACAGTTTTTTGACGTGTTGTCTGATGACTTGGCGTAATTGTGTTGTCGTTGACATTTTTAATTCAATTCAATTTGTTTTATTCCCACAAACGTTTACACGCATTTTTTTAACTTACCCTACACATTATCATATTTAAACTGTACAGCTTTCCATTTCATCTGAATGATAGGGAGTGTTTTCCAGGACTCAGTAACCTTTTTCTACTCGATTCTATCAAATAAAGCTTTATTGAAAAAATAGACATTTCAAATTGGTTTTCTTATTGGTTTTCTCATTTGTTTGTTCTCTGTCGTCTTGGTGCTTAAAACATCTCCCTTTGGGGAACCAAAAAAGGAACTTTCATTGCAAAGTGAAAATGGTATTGACTAATCAAATCGATCTTACCAATTAGAAGTAGAAACTTATTCTCAACATCAATGCTTCATATTTGTCGCTGAGATATGAAATCGAAAAAATTCAAATTAATAACGAATTAATAACGAATTAATTAATAACAAATTAATAACGAATAAGTTATGCGTTGCTTGGTACAATAGCAAATTCTCTTTTGATCCATGCATTTGACTTAAAGCGCTGTTCTTATTCTTCGCATAAGTATGACTTCAGCTGTTTATTTGCGTAGATTTTTAGGCACTGCGACATGATAATAGCATTTTCTAATTCATTGAAAAAAAAACATCTACTGATGCTTATAAGATTTTAAAGTTTAGGTGGTCCACAGGAAAAAATTACTTATTTTGATGGTCCACAGCGAAAAAAAGGTTGAGAACCCCTGGTGTAGATGATGGTGGTGACGGTGGCTGTGTAATGTTACGGGTGTGGTTGTGGTTTGATGCAGTGATGTGATAGTTTGTGTTTAGTGTGGTGGTGGTGGTGGTGGTATCGTTTTTAGTATTGATTCAGGGTGTGGGTGTGTGTGTGTGGTGTGTTTGTAGTGGGAGTGTTAGTGCTGGTGTTGGTGCTGGCAATTGCCATGGCGGTGGTGGTATGGTTGTGGTGGCGGTGGCGGTGGCTGTGGTAGTGTGTTGTGTATAGTAGTAGTTTGGGTGTTTGTGGTGGTGGTGGTGTTTGTGGTGGTGGAGGTGGTGGAGGTGGTGGTGGTGGTGTGGTATTTGTAATGTTGGTGTTTTGGGGTGACAGTTGGGACAATATTGATTATAGTAGTGGCAGTGGTGGTGGTGGTGGTGGTGGTGATGGTTGTGATGGTGGCGGCGGCGGAGGTTGTGGTGGTGATGGTGCTAATGCATTGTGTAGTAATGGTTTTCGTGTTTGTAGTGGTGGTGGCGGTGGTGGTGGCCGTCGTCGTCGCCGTGGTGGCGGTAGTGGTGATGCTAATGTGTTGTGTAGTAGTGGTTTTCGTGTTTGTGGTGGTGGTGGTGGTGGTGGTGATAGAAAAAGAGAGAGAAAGATGTAAAGTTAATACTTCAAATTATTTATTATCTCTAGTCATCCCTCGGGAGAAAAAGACAGATGGAAAGTTAATAATTTAAATTATTTATCTCTACTTTCTCCTAGAGATGGAGAGAAATATTTTAAATCTGTAGTAGTGGTATTGTATTAGTTGTGGCAGTGTGGTGTGGTATTTTTTAGTGGTGGTGTAGTATTTTTAGTGGTGCTGTGGTGTTTTTTTAGTGTGGTGTAGTGTTTTTAGTGGTGGTGTAGTGTTTTTTAGTGGTGGCATAGTGTTTTTAGTGGTGCTGTGGTGTTTTTTTAGTGGTGGTGTGGTGATTTTTAGTGGTGGTGTGGTGTTTTTTAGTGGTGGTGTGGTGTTTTTTAGTAGTGGTGTGATGATTTTTAGTGGTGGTGTAGTGTTTTTAGTGATGCTGTGGTGTTTTTTAGTGGTGGTGTAGTGCTTTTTAGTGGTGGTGTGGTTGTTTTTTTAGTGGTGGTGTGGTGATTTTTAGTGGTGGTGTGGTGTTTTTTAGTGGTGGTGTGGTGTTTTTTAGTGGTGGTGTGGTGTTTTTTAATGACGCTGTGATATTTTTCAGTGGTGGTGTGGTGTTTTTTAGTGGTGGTGTGGTGATTATGGTCGTAGTGGTAGTGGTGGTAGTTAGGTGGTGGGGATGTTAGTAACGGTGATGGCAGCGGTGGTGGTAGTAGTAGTAGTTGTGTTTAGAGGATCGGGGTAATGATGGTGGTTGTGGTGTTAATGGTAGTGGTGTTGGTGGTGATGGTGGTGTTGGTGATGGTAGTGGGGATGGCGGTGGTGGTAGTAGCAGTTGTGGTTTGGGACGGAGAAGTGATGATGATGATGATGATGATGATGATGATGGGGATGATGATGATGATGATGATGGTGATGATCATGATGCTGGTGATGATGATGATGATGATGATGACAGATTATAAATTTTCCGGATGGCTTAACATCAAAGTCACACAGACATAGATTTAGAAATACGATAGCATGTGTATATATACATAAATATATAAATATATGCGTGTATGTGTGTGAGTGTATGTGTATATACGTACGCATCTGTGCGTGTGTGTGTGTGTGTGTGTGTATACGTACGTAAGTATGTATGTATGTATATATGTAAGTATGTATGTAAGTATGTATGTATGTTTATCTCTTTCTCTTAATTTCGAGTATATTTTTGACCTGTCACCTTCCTGGTGGCAAGGTTGTAAAAGAAAAGAAATTGTCATCCCTTGAATCGCAAGAATGTTTTGCAAATTTTAAAGGTGCCAGCTATCGCAGCCATTTGTAGACTATGAATTAGGGAGCTGCGCTCTTTGTCCACAAATCCAAGTTCAGTTATACATTGGTCCAAACGGGTTGGTATATAACCCGTAGCTCCAATAATGATGGGTATGAAGCTAAAGGTGCATCTTGGATACTGGATTTGCAAACTCCTCATCAATGGTCCGTAGATGTCCTCCTTCTCCTGTATTTTTCTGAGAATGTTTACATCAAGTGGGCAGCTGATCTCCACAACAGAACACGTTTTCAATGTGTGGTCCCAAACAACAATATCAGGCCGGTTGTGCTTTAATTTGGTGGCAGTTTTTATTTTCAGGTTCCACCAGTATTCCTTAGTGCCATCTGTCTCAATATATTCTTCCTCGTTTGTTGTTAATTTTGTTTTCCGAAGTGCGTTCCAGATGGTTCTAGCTATCCCATCGTGTCTCATGGGGAGGTAGTAGCGAGATGACATTCTTTCGCAGCTGGCAACAATAAGGCTTACATCTTCGATCTTTGTGTTACATAGCCTACATTTATTGTCAGCTGATGGCCCTCCTCTTTTGTGCAGCAGATATTTGGTAGGGTGTTCTTGTTCTTGTATTGCATAGAGATATCCCTCAAGGTGTAATGTCATAAACTTGTCGAAACTCCATGCCAGGCTTTTTGAGTGGTTTATCCCCTCTATGGTCTGTGTTTTACGTCTCAAGTATCCATGCACCACTTTTTCTGTAAATTGGTCAATCTTTTCATCGTGTTTGAACATTGAATAGGATCTTCCGATTTTTCTGGGTGAGAGATTTATATCAGGCTTTATTCCATATCTCTCCTCCAGATCAGTCGCTATTCTAATGATATTTTTTATGTATGTATGTATGTATGTATGTATGTATGTATGTATGTATGTATGTATGTATGTATGTATGCATTATATATGTATGTATATATGTATGTATGTATATATGCATGCATGTATGTATGTGTATATATATATATATGTGTATGTATGTATGTGTATATGTATGTATATACGTGTATGTATGTACGATATAAAACCTGCGGCTCAGTAGTTACCGATGATGTTGATCTTTTTTTCTTTTCGGGTTACATCTACTAACGCTCAGAGAGTGGGATTGGCTCAGTGTCCAGTCTTCCCTCACTTTAAAAAATATGTATGTATGTATGTATGTATGTATGTATGTATGTATGTATGTATGTATGTATGTATGTATGTATGTATGTGTGTATGTATGTATTTATATATGTATGTATGTATTTATGTATCCCAGTACAACCTGTCTCATGGTCGGGTCATTGGCGACTAAACTGGCAGCCCCACCAAGGTTTCTTAGTGAGGAGGGTGACTTTGGACATCCTGCAGGACTAAAAACAAAACCTGTCAAAGGGCAAAGGAGCTCTTAAGAGTCAATGGCCATCCAAAATCACCGGGAGAGATGACCCCTTAGCCTTTGTCAAGGCAGAATTCTAGGAGAAGGAAAACTCTGATATAACACCTGCAACCCTGATGGTATCCAATGATGTTGACTTGTTCTTCTTTTTGGTAAATATCATCTTGGTTAAGAGAGTGGGACTGGCTTTGTGCAGTGCCTTTGCTCACTATAAAAGGTTCACGGCACAGGCATTGCTTTATATCTGGAGATCTCTCTGCACTTGTCATCACATGGTACCATGGGCCCAGCACTATGTGTCAATAATTGTCACAGGTGTAGTGTTTGTACCAGAGTTTTCAAGTCGCAGGCTGGACTAAAAAGTCACACTCGTTCAGTGCATCAGTAGGGGTTCTCCTACATGGATGTAAAGTAGTGGCCGTACTCGAAAACGAGTTGGCAGCCACCATGTGTATATGTATGTATATATATATATATATATGCATGTATGTATGTAGGTATGTGTACTTTTTTATGTGTGTATGAGAGTGTGTATATCTTTGTCCGACTCTCACTCCTCTCTCTCTCTCTTCCTCCCCCCTCTCTCTCACTCTCTCTCTCTCTGTATATACATAGGACAGTGAAAAATCAGGTTATATCCAAAGTTGGAAGAGCACTCAGTCCAAAAGATGAATTAGGAATAGAGTTCCAGTTTGGCCGTGTCCAATGTGAAACTTCGAAGTCACTGCTACTTTTCTACCCAGAAAATAAAATGTACACTCAAGTACATATATTGAGTGCTTATTCAGTTAATGTTTGAACGTTTTAAGTATTATGGCTTTTTAAACACCTACTCTATCTATCTATCTGTCTGTGTGGGGGGGGTCCGTGTGGGGGGGGGGGGTCCATGTGTGTGTGTGTGTATATCTATATATGTGTGTGTGTGTGTGTGTGTGTGTGTGTGTGTGTGTGTGTGTGTGTGTGTGTATTTATGTGTACGTGTGTGCATGTGTGGATGAAAGTAGAAAGATTCGTCACCGGAAGGAGAGTTAGTGTGAAAACCAAAACTCTTTGACCCAGCTCCGCTTCGATTCCTTCGTACAGTGTTCTATTACAGCAGTACAACTTTATACAGACAGCCCACCTTGGGGCGGGGCATGATTGTAGCAGTAAAAATTTCTGGCGTTCTTGGTCCCCCGAACCACCTCCTTACTCACTGCTGCCGTGCTAGAATTGGTCCTCCGTATCAATGAGCCCCGTGAATTGAAATAGCTATTCCAATGCGTCTCTTTCGCTATCCATCCAAATAACACTTTCGCCGTTGAAAGTGTTATCAGCAGCCGCTAAGAGAGATCGAACTTCGTATCTCTCAAATACTGACTGAGTGCTTTAGCTATTGAGCCGCTGATAACGCCTTTTCCCTTCACTAAGGATCTTTACCCTATTTTATAAGCTATTTTACAGCAGTTACTTACTACACTTCAGCATCTTCCCTCGCTCTTTCGAATTGATGTATAATTTGCTGCCCCTCTATATGGTAAGCTGATAGACGATCTATATTGACTGTTATTTCTAGTGGCAGTTTGACTCGTCATTTTATCCGTCTATATGAATATTTGCCATGTTCATAGATCTACGCAGGTAAATACACACACACAATACATACATACATACATATATATATAATAAATGTAATCTGAGTTTTTCGAATATTAATAATAACATTCGATTCGTTTGCAATTATGCAAACAAGCCTCAATTGTATAGCCATGTCAGTAGAATGAACCCTTCATTTTTGCTCTTGTGTTGGCATGTGAACAGAACTGCAGACACTAATGTTTCTGTGTATCACCCTTCATCAGTACAGCTCACTGTTCACCTGCCAAACTGTCAGAGCTAGTGAAAATATATACTATTTTCAAAAATACACAGTGACTGATCGGCCTGATTTGCATAATAGCAGACTGGCCGATCAGTCAGATCTGCATATTAGCAGCTCCACTGATCAGCCAGATTTGCATATCAACAGACTGGCCAGTGAGTTTCCTGTATACTAGCGATAAATGCCAAACGAATCGAATGTTATTATTAATATTCGAAAAACTCAGATTACATTTATTGTATTCAGCCATCTAGAGCGAAAAAAGTTTTCTTTTTTATTTGAATTTGGCAAAGCCGTACATTTATCGCTCGTATACAGCTAGAAGACAGCATTTGCCTCTCCACCCTGATTTTCCTCTTCAAGTGAAACTTGAAAAAGTTAATCAGGGATTGCCCGGAGAGGAAAGTGTCCGTCTTCAACCCTTTCAGCCTTGTCCACCACACAATCTCTTTCGGCGTGGCCACCAGGCAGTTGAAAACTGCCTTACCTTCCTCCTCTTTAAAGGACAATAGACTCAGTCGATAACTGGATCCGTCCTACACGCAACAGCAGCTGTTCGACATAGCTCCACAAGTCAGCAACCCTCGGGCACTGAACGAGTGCGTGCAGGACGGTTTCGTCGCCTTGCGCGCATCTCGGACAGGCTCGGCTGACAGCACCTCCGTGTCTATAGAGCTTATCCCGAACCGGCAACGCTCCCCGTAGCACTGCCAGGCCAGGGATTTCTGGAAGTTGTCCATGGGCCCCGGGCTGAAACTTCTCTTGAAGGGAGCGAACAGCTGATCGGCTTCGACGCCCAGGGTCTCCCCGAGAACGTCGTCGCTCTTCCCCTCTACTAGCCCTCTATAGAACGTCAAGGTGGATGTTCCTCCGATACTAGTGCCCAGCTGGTAGAGAGCGGTGAGCGCTTGGAGACATTCCAGCATTCCACCTGCGACGGGTGACCATTCACCCTTACAATCGAGCAGATGTCGCTGTGCATCGCAGCGATCCAGCCCCTAAAAACGGGCCCGAAGCCGGCCACCTCGAGGACCGCAGCCAGATACCGAAGGTCGACCGTATCAAATGCTTTAGATTGATCCAAGTTGATCAGAGCCCCACTCGTGCCAGGTTCCTTAACCACCCTCTCTATGATGTATCGCATGAGATGGAGGTTGTCGTGGATGGATCTGTCCGGAATGGCGCATGTCTCCGCTTCTCCCACCAGATCACCGACGACAAGTACCAATCTCTTTGCTAACACCTTGACCAAAATCTTAAACTCTGCGTTTAGCAGATTTATGGGCTTTTATGGGATTTTTGTTGTAATTGTTTGTAATCTTCAAGTTCAATTTCCACAATGTTAATGTTTTTTGGTAATGTTCTTGGTGTTAGTGGGGTTTAGTAATTTACGTCTGAAATATAGGTGTGCTGTTTTATGTGTTCCATTAGTCCTTGGTGTGCAATGTTTAAGGCTGTGTGCTTTTTGGTGGGAGGGGTGGTTTTGTTGCTGTTTTCTTGTTGTTAATGGTGGGTGTGTGTGCTTTGTTGTGTTTGCGATGTTGGTGTTTTTGGTGATGCTGGTGGTGGTGTGGTTGTTGTTGGTGGTGATGGAGATGGTGGTAGTGTTGCTGCAAGTCTCCTTGCAGCCTTTACACTTCTTTGTTTGTCCTCGCTTTTGGAGGGCGAAGCTTAGTGGTTCTTTCGTTTTTGCTTTTTGTGGCAGACTTCTTGCCACTTCACTCCCGCCTCATACTCCATGTCGGTTTCCGTGGAGTCTGGGAGGGGTATGAGCTCCACAGCTGTTGGTGGTGGTAGTGGAGCCCGCTCCGGCGATTTTGCCGCCGGTGTAGCTACTGCGACTGTTGGTGTTGCCGCCACTGCTGCCGCTGTTTTAGTTGTCCGTGGCCTTGGTATGGGTGCCACGGACGCTGCCCTCCTACTTACCATGGAAGGGTCTTCTGTCTCTGTTGCCTGCCCTGCTCTTGGCAGCAGAGGAAGGAGAGGAGGGGGACCTTTTCTTGGCTGTCTTCTACGGGCAGAAGACCCTGAGGTGACTCTTCTGCCCACCGAAATAGCAGTTTGGGCGCCTTCCTTCCACGCTTATAGGGAGTTGGAGTCCTTCCTCGAGGTCTATGATATCTGGGATGGCCTCTATGCACTCCTGGTCAGTTTGAATTAGCATTTGCATGCCTATACCTGACCAGTTCTCTCGTCCCATTCTCTCTATTTGCAGTATGGTGGTCATGTCCTCGATTCCAGCAAGTACAGACGCGGCCAGCCAATGTATGGGCACGTCGGGCGGGACCTGGGTCACTTTGACCCTCACAAATTTCTGCCCGCAGTAGGAGGGCACCAAGACTATCTCCTCACTCTTTAGGGTTTACAAAGAGTGAGACTTCGCCTCTTGGTGGGTGGCGAAAAGTTCGTCTACTGTGGCATACTTTTTGCCTCGGGATATGTGGGATATGTGGGCTTGATGTGTAAATCAACAGCTGAACCAAGTGCCGCTTAAAGCCTAACCATAAAAAATGAACTGAGATGTCGAATTCTCATACGTCGAAATTGCTGCTACTGGTCTTGTTGTTGGTGCTGTTGTTGTTATCACTGTTGTAGTTGGTTGTGTTTTTGGTGCCACCGTTGTTGTTTTCGGTGCAATTTGTATTGTTGCTGTTGGTGTTGTCGTTGTTTATTTTCTTGTTAGTGGTGTTAATATCGTTGTTGCATTTGTTGTCATTTTTTTCTGTTGTCTGTATTTTGGTTGTCGCTGTTATTGTTGTAGTTGGTGTGGTAATATTTTTTAAATTAGTGTTCTCAGTGTTGTTGTCATTGTTGTCTTTGTTCACGTTGTTTGTGGTGGTGTTTGTTGTATCAATTTCTGTAACCCTCCTCTCAACTTTTACGCCGTTGTCACACGACCACAGACATATTGCTGGGGGGCGTGACTCAGTCATGTTTTTGTTTTTTTAAAGTAAAATGTTCAAATATTTGGGCCAAAAGGCCCAAATATTGTACTTTCCCCTTCACAGGGCAAAGTCCAAGGGCTTATATCCCTTACACAACAAGAAATATTTAACAACAAATAATTATAACAGGTAAATAAAGCGACTTACTGGGAGCGAACAAAAAGACGTCCGAACAGACCAATAATAATAATATTAATAAACACAGGAGTAAAAAAGGATCGACTATAATTAAAGTGGTGAACCAGCATGGCCACAGTCTAATCACTGAGACTAATAAAACAATAAATACATAATGTTCAGTTGCATTTTCGTCCAACACAAAATTTTGTTGAAATATATTACTAACATTGAAATATATTAATAGTGAAATATAGTCTAAAGTCTGTCTTAAGCCAGAATGCTCGTTAGGCCGGTGCTTATCCATGAAGTGACTGAGAGTACAAGACACCTCCCTGGACATGACACCAGTCCATTACAGGGTTAAATGCTCAGCTATGGCAGGTACTCATTTTCAACAGAGTATGCCGATACAACGTGAAATGAAGTGTTTTGCTCAAAAACACAACAAGCAACCCAACCCAGGAATCGAACCCATGACATTATGATCGTAAGTACAACACCCTTACAACTAGGCCATGCGCCTCCACTAATAGTGAAATATATTGATAACTAGCGGTGGTACCCGGCGTTGCTCGGGATAAGGTAATTTGGAACGCGGGCCGCCAACAGACCTAGGGGATCAAGAAAATAATTTTTTGTTGTGTGAAATTTCGGGAAAATTGACTAGACGTAATGCCTCAAAAAAGCCCTAACAAACTGAAAAAAATGAAGTTTTTCACCTAATGCGGACCCTAGGCCATAAAAAAGTTGGATTTTCTTTGCTTACGGTATGAAGAAGAGTCTGACTAATACATAGTTACAATTTCAAGGAAATCGGTCTGACGTAAAGGAATGCCTCAAAAAGCCTCTAAAAGCTGAAGAAAAAAAAGATAAAAAAGTTGAATATTTTTATGTGCATAACACTCCCTAAAACATAAGTAATACACATGTAAAGTTTGAAAAAAGTCGGTTGGGTACTGCTCGAGTTTTAGGGATTCAAACTCACAGACACACACACACTCTCTCTCTCTCACACACACACACACACACACACACACACACACACACACACACACACACACACTCAGGCATCCTCAGGGAAGTGACGTAATGCAGACAGCTAGACATACAGACAGATATTATAAAGGCGTGACGTTATATGTATGTATCTATCTAAAAAGAGAAAGACTAAGAATTATAGAGAGCGATCGCTATATCGCCTAATGCGGTCCCTAGGGCATTGAAAATTTGAAATTTGTTTTGCTCAGAACACTCCCTCAAACATAAGTATTACATGTGTAAAGTTTGAAAACAGTCGGTTGGGAACTTCTCTAGTTTTAGGGATTCAAACTCACATACACACAGACATCCTCAGTTTTATATATATAGATAATTGTTTCTACTTTTGGCACAAGGCCAGCAATTAACCCAGTGTATTACTGGTACTTTATTTTATCGACCCCGTAAGGATGAAAGGCAAAGTTAACCTCGGCGGGATTTGAACTCAGATCATAAAGGGAGGTAACACTATATATATAGATAATACAAAAAAATATGCCTGGAATTTCTTTGAATGGTATTGAATCTTTTAAAACAAAATATTTAAAAAAATAAATTAGAAATAGAAGCTTTCGCCATATTTTTTTTACATAAGAAATTTTAGCCTGATAGTGGGATTTAAAAACCTCTAAGAAATGGAAACAGATGAGTATTGACGTACGTCATTATCAGGCTAAAATTTATTTAGTCAAAAAATACGGCGAAGCTTTTATTTCTAATTTCAAACACGCTCGCTGTTTCAAAAACAAATTTATTTGTCATTAAAAAAAATATTAACTTTCTTAATAAAAAACATATTTTACATACTTTTTCAAAAATCATTTCAAATATGCTTATTTCATTTTCAATTTTTACAGAGAATTGTAAGTGTGTAAGGATATCTGTGACAACGAAATTCAGGTTTGTATATATACTGAAGAGTTTTGTCTGCTTCTGCTTACTATTCTTAATGGCCAATAGTTTGTTTGTGTTTGTATACCATACTTACTTATATTATCGGTGGATTGGCTGTATCGGTAGAGGGTCGGACGCCATGCTTTCCAGCATAGTTACGCCCCTTTACGATCTGAGTTCAAATCCCGCCGAGGTTGACTTTGCCTTTCATCCTTACGAGGTCGATAAAATAAAGTACCAGTAATGCACTGGTTAATTGCTTGCCTTGTGCCTAATGTAGAAACAATTATATGTGGATTGGCAGTATCGGTAGAGGGTCGGGCGCCATGCTTTGAAGTATAGAGTTACCTCCCTTTATGATCTGAGTTCAAATCCCGCCGAGGTTAACTTTGCCTTTCATCCTTACGGGGTCGATAAAATAAAGTACCAGTAATGCACTGGGATAATTGCTGGCCTGGTGCCAAAAGTAGAAACAATTATATAAAGATAATTTCAGTTTCCCCTCAAATACATTCACGAACGCACGCATGTACACACACACCAATAATTTTATGTGAGATTTTGTGTGTACAAAAACAGTGATATATCGTGCTCTCCAACCATGACCATCCTTCCTCTTTCTTAACGATGCTCCAGCTGTGACCTTCTACCATCTTTTGTAACACTACTCTAACCTTTCCCACCCACCTTCTTTCTCTCCAGACCCCTGACAGTACCCGTTTACCTTATTTTTAATGGCGCTCCAGCCGTCACCATCTACCGTCTGTTTTTAATGATGCTGCACCTGTGATCATCCATCGTCTTTCTCAAATATTTCCATCCGGAATTCTTTTTAATGTGTTTCACCGGTTACTATCCAGTGGAATTACCACAATTCTCAAACAACTAGGTCGCCAGTTCAGTGTATTATTTCCTGGGCAACGTTGCGTTGTACTCTTCACACACACACACACACACACACACACACACACACACACACACACACACACACACACACACACACACACACACACACACACACGCACGCACACACGCACGCACGCACGCACGCACGCACGCACGCACGCACGCACGCACGCACGCACACACACACGCACACACGCACGCACGCACGCACGCACGCACGCACGCACGCACGCACGCACGCACGCACGCACGCACGCACGCACACACACACACACACACACACACACACACACACACACACACACACACACACACACACACACACACATATATATATATATATATATATATATATATATGATAGACTCTCCCGTCGTCGTATTTCGACGTGTGAGAATTCGACATCTCAGTTCATTTTTTATGGTTATGCTTTAAGCGGCACTTGGTTCAGCTGTTGATTTACACATCAAGCCTGCATTTAGTGCAGATAACAGGAGTTTGAGTGGAGCAAGCTGGAAGGTTTTATCGAATCGTGGTGTTAGATCTTGGATCACGAAAATAGACCAGAGGTGATTTTTCAAAGTTCTTTATACCTTCATGACAGACAGTTCTCCATTTTACACGATTAACAGCTATCACTTCAAAAGAAGTAAAAGACATGTTCACAGATTTAAGATATTACTTCAGTTTGTCTTCATGTATCAGAAATGGCCTGCCTATATTATTTGCAGCATTATGAAGTTGACTGTATAACAGTACCTTGAGCGTGCGATCATCAGCCATCAGTAGGACATGTCCAACCCATTTAAGTTAGGATTGCATCAGAAATGACTCAATCCCACTGATGTTGCACCTCGTGAACTGATCAACATTGGAAACTGCCAAAAAGTGCCTGACCACAGATAGAGCGAAGGCAATGTTTGTAGAAGACATCAAGCTTATAAATATGTGTGTGTGTGTTAAAGTGTTCATGACTCCGAGCTATATAAAAGTGTTGTCAGTACCACTGCACGATAAACTGCAACTTTCGTTTTCAGGGATATACCGTTGGCACCCCATAGGCGATGATGTAGTTTGCCAAAGAGATTAGTTGCTTTGGAGACGCGATTGACGATATTATCATCCAGAGATGCAGAGGGGTTCCCTTGCTGTCAAGATAAGTAAAGGAATTCACATACTTCAGATCCTTGCCATCAACAATGATGGTAACATGGGGATACTTGTGCCCCGGCTGTACCTGCATAACATCTTCTACTTGTTTGGGGATGGGTTTGGCTTTGGTTGATGTATCATCTCAATCTTCTTAATGCCAATTGTTAAACCAAATACTTTACAGGGAAGCGAGGAATGGTTCATCAATGTTTTTGCCTATTCGGGGGGATGTTGCAACAAGTGCAGTTTCACCAGCAAACAATAAATCATGAATAACACTTCTTCATCTAATTGTTTTAGCTTTAAAGCGGTGATGATTAAACAACCCACCTGATGTAAAGAATTCGAATCCGACACCAGTGTCTAAGTCACAAAGAAGAACAATGCAAATAAAACGGGAACCATGACACAACCCTGCTTCGTATTGTTTGTGACACCAAAGGGTTCAGAGCATTCACCATTTGACATAATTGATGTTCTCATGCCCTCATGAAAAGACATTATTGCATTCAGCATATTGTCATGTATGATAAGCTTTTTGAAGATTCTCCAGAGAACTTTGTGACTGACAGTCTCAATGACTTTGGTCAGTGGACGAAACCCATAAACAGCTCCCAGTTATTTTCACGAACCTTCTCTGCAACCTGGTGAAGGGAGATAAAGTTAATAGTATTTCGATCTGTGCGGAAACCACATTGGTTTTCAGGGGTAGATATCATCAAAAAGTCTGGATGCAATTCTGTTGAGAATGACATAGGCATTTACCTTCCGAGCAATACAGAGAAAGGAGATGCTGCATGAGATGTTATAGATAGACTTTTACCTTGTGATCTTGAGATGAATTATAGATGCCTCTTTGTAGTTTTGAGATTTCCAGAAACGAACCAGTTTTTGACCGTCATATTTGAAAATTTCAGGGTGGATGCCATCTTTTCCAGGAATTTTATTGGTCGACGATTGCTCGATAGCAGCTTGTACTTCATTCCAACTTGGGTTGAATACTAATTCGGTTATCTCTGGTCCTTGTTGAATAGATGATATTACATCTTCATCTATGTTTGACTCCTTTTGAAGTGTTTATTCCATCGAGAATCTCAGCTTTGTCTGTGTATAGGGTTGTAACATCAGAGGTTGGAACTAGATTTGACCTGCTCTCCCTCGGATCATACACCACCCTCAAATCATTATAAAATGCCCTCCTAGAGTCCTTTTAGTCAGCAGTTTCCTGTGTGTAAAGACATAGTCAATCCTGTGGCAATCCTTGGATCTAGGATGTATCCATGTTGTCTTATGGTTGGCAGGTTGTGGAAGAAAAGGTATTAGTGGTGCTAACATCAAATTCCTTACAAAATTAAAGCAGACTAAGTCCATTTGAGTACATAGCTCTGACTCCAATAAACCCAAGAACGCCATGCCATGTTTGATGGTCATTTCCAAATCTAGCATTGGAATCTCCTATTACGATGAGCTTGTTCTCGTATGGAACAGTGGAGATCAATGTGTGAAGCTGAATGTTCGATATCCTGCTTAGATGAATAAAGAGTTGGGACGGACGTAACAACTCACTAGTGTAACAGAGATGTTGTTTGCTAGACCCAGAGAAAGAGACATGAAGTTAAGGATCTAGCAATATCAGATCTAATGATAAAACCAACACCAGATTGACGGTGGTCCTCTTCACTTCTTCCGGGTCACAAGACGATGTACCCTTCTCCTACTTCTTCCATTTTGAATGTGCTCGGGAGTCGAGTTTCACTTATATCAATATTATAATGATATTATATCTATTGAGTGCAATGCAGATGAGGGCTAATCTTCATTCCAGATTTGAACTACTGTCCCGGAGCGTTCTAACATTCTAGAAACCAAAATTTAAATGCTTTGTTTTGTTTCGACCGCACATTTGGATAACCAAACAGCCTCGGTTGACTGCCAAAATGATCAATCATTTGTTTAGGGTGCCTTTTACCCCCCCCCCCCCCCCCACCACCACCACCACCATCATTTCCCCGTGAGAGGAAAGCAGTGTTATGTCTAAAAAGATCTGCTTTATCGCCACCAAAAGTCACGAACAGCACAAATTGCTCATATTTTGTGCATTGATGGAAATCACCTGATGGTCGCCACTGTGTAGAGCTCCGGCTAAGGAAATCCTTAATATCCTTTACATGTTCTCGTCGCCTTTACTCTCTCGGGCTTTGTGTTAATGCTGATATATCAAATAGAACTGGTAGAGTTGTTGAGCTGCCCACACGAATGAATTGTTTATAGTTGTGAAGGCCTGTGTTGGACCAGCTACACTTTTTGGAAATGTTGATAACAAAGTATTGGTGCAAAAGTTTGCCACGAATCCAATGAACATCCCACCTCAGGTATTAGGTGGCCATTGTCTCACAAGAGAGCCTCAGCTCTTTGACAGGCTTTGTTTTCCATTCCGCAGAGGGTCCAATATATATTGCTCTACGGTTCTTATATATTTGATATATACTTTCCTTATCGAGCCCTCTTTGGATTTTAGTCTTCAATTTTATTATTATTACTATATATATATAAATATGAGAAGAATTGAGTTGTGCGTGGTTGCACATGGGTTACATATGAATAAAATTAGTCCTTCATCAGTGATTTTCCAACTTTCATTGGTATTTCATCGCTTTAAAAATCATATACCTCTAGTTGGTGCGAGCAATAGCTAAATAAAGTTATTGGGACAAGTAATATAGCGTAAAGCGAGCGAGACAAGTAAACACACAAACATGGTATTGCAACGGAAAGATAGGAAGAAACAAGCACATGATATCTATTCAGCTTAAGCTGGGTGAATTTCATGGGCGACAGAGATATACAGACCATCCGACATGGGTGGGGTGTGAGTGAGAAAGGACCCCACACAGGCCAAACGGGAGGAAGTGAGAGGGGGAGAAGCAGAGAGTGATATATATATATATAAAACCACCTGCCTGTTTGAGGTCAAATACCAACCCTACTACCATCTACAAACTGACCAATGAGAATCAAGACTATTCCTGCTGACAACATTAATTTATTCCTAACAAACTCATATGTCCCAAGGTTCTGATACCATCAACACTATAAACACAGAGCTAACATATCTAAGAACTGACTAACTGCCTGATGAGGTCATAGCCATTCAATGGCTATCATCGAAATATATATAGCAGTAAATAAAGGATTATGAGTTCATGCAATTGACTTATGTTTCGTCACTATATATATATATGTAAAACAAAGAAGGTGTGGTAAGAAATCAGGTGGACCATAACGCACCAGAATACTCGGTACTTTGGGTAGTAGAGTGGGTAATAGGAAAATAGTCAGGACCCCGACGGCTGAGCTCCGGCCGTTTCGACAGCTAGATCCAAACTGGATCTAGCTGTCGAAACGGCCGGAGCTCAGCTGTCGGAGTCCTGACTTTTTCCTATATCTCTCTATATATAAAACGGAAGATGTCTGTCTGTGTGTGTGTAGGATTTTTATGCATTTCCACATTTCTCTACCGATTTTGATGATTTTTTTCCAATGCGCTCCAAATTAACCAAGGATGGTCAACGCGTAATAAAGTTTGCCAAAGATTTCCTGCTTCTATGAAAAAAAATCGATAAAACTAAATACATGGTGTAACCCTCTCTCTTACACGCTTATTCACTCTCACTACTACCCTCAACAATCTATGAAACTACATACATGTTGCAACTCTCTTTAAAAGGTTCATCCCTCCCTCTACTCCACTCTCAATCTCCTCTGCAACTCTCTTTAAAAGGTTTATCCCTCCCTCTACTCCCCCATCAATCTCCTCTGCAACTCTCTTTAAAAGGTTATGCCTCCGTCTACTACCCTATCACCATTACAATTTAGAACAGCGACAAAACTTCTTTTCAAGGAACGCGACACAAACTTTGAAAACTAAGCAACACATCGATTTATACAACAACAAACAAAGCTTCACTCTCTGCGTCGCTCTTCCCTCTCTCTACAATAGATTATTCCCCCCTCTCTATAATTTAACTGCTTTACTCTCTTCATGCTTCAAGGTTTAACACACCTCCTTATGGTTTCTTAGCTTCACTCTCTCCGTCGCTCTTCCCTCTCTCTATAATAGATCATTCACCCTCTTCGTTCAAGAACGCGAAATAAACTTTGATAACTAAGCAACACATCAATTTATACAACAAACATAATCATAACAACACTCATACATCAAATAACAAAACTTAAAAAGCCGATAACACTAAATACATATTCCTCTCTCACCGTTACATTCTACATCAAATAATAAATATTCAAAAACAATGAATTTGTAAAACAACAAACGTAACAATAACGATGCTTAAGCATTCATTTACTTGAATCTCAACAAAGACATATTTTGTTGTTGTCCTTTTTGTAAATTTTTTTCTTTGTTTTTCGCAATATGAGACAAAAACTTTTTTCAGGAGCGTCCGATTTCGATGATTTTTTTCCAGTGTGCTCCAAAATATCGCCCCTGTTTACGCTCTTTTGTGCTATAACTCAGACGGGCTTGGCTTACAGGTTTCACCTACTATTTGACGTGCATTCTTCATACAACTTACTTAATACTCACTTTCCTCTTATTCACTGTTCAATTGAAATTTTTCGCTACTCCCTCTTGACACCCAGCGGCATCAGGGCCACCATCTAGTAACTTTGGTCTGCTAAATTCGCTATTGGAAGATTATTAACCCATCATTGATTGTCCAAAATGCTAATTGGTTCATAACTTTTAATAACCTGTTCAACTGCTTTATGCACTTAATTCGCTTTCAAGCCACGTTTACCTGCATGTAACTTTTCATAGCAAATGAACAAACCCGAGCAACGCCGGGCTAAACTGCTAGTTACTATATATATATATATGGAGAATAGAAATGGCTGTGTAGTTGCTATTTAAGGTGTCTTAAAATGGAGTGGGAATAAGAAGAAAGCAAGGCCGGGGGGAGGGGTCCTCATCAGTTGTCTACTGGGGGTCTCGGATATTTCTACGCTTTAAAGACAAGATATCTATCCCCAGGGCGTCAATAACTGGATAAGTTATTGGGAAAACGTAGGAGGGAGGGAAGGAAAACAAAATGGAAGAAAAAGAAAACAGTGAAAAACAGCGAAAAAACCCACAAACCGAGCAATGTGCGAGCAACTTAAGGTAAGAAAATCCAAGACCACACGATAAGAGAACTTAAGTTCAAGACTGAGTAGTCGAGAGAAAAAAAGACACGTCTGATCCCCGCAGTTGTAAGTGAAAAAAGAACTACTAGAGGGTCAGACGAGGGGGGTGAAAGTGAGAGGGAGAAAGGGAGAGGAAGAAAGTGGGGTAAGAGTAGATAGTAACGAAATAGTTAGGTAGGAGAAGAGAATGGCCACAGCGAAAACATGATGAAATATATGGAGTATAGAAATGGCTGTGTAGTTGCTATTTAAGGTAGCTTAAAATGCAGTGGGAAGAAAGCAAGAACGGTGGGGGGGGGGCGATTCCTCATCAGTTGTCTACTGGGGATAGAGAGAGAGAGGGGGAGAGAGAGAGCGAGGGGGGTATAGCAGAAGGTAGATTAATGAAACACGTTGATTGAATATTGAAATGTTAACAGACAAGTAGATGATAGCTACATACAAAAGAAAGAAGGCGAGGAAATGAGTAGTAAGATAAGGAGGAGGAGGAGGAGGAGGAGGAGGAGGAGGAGGAGGAGGGGAGGGGGAGGGGGAGGAGGAGGAGGAGGAGGAGGAGGAGGAGGAGGAGGAGGAGGAGGAGGAGGAGGGAAAAGGCTTAAAGAATTAGAATTACAAGAAGATGCGGTATATATATTGACATTTAAAACTGTGTATAATAGATTACCACTTTATTTTCCAGGAGATCTTTAGATATTCGAAAGAAGTAAGCGCATTTAATAGACAGTTATGATAATAAATATTTAATTTAAGGTTTCAAGTAAAGGTCAAAGACGAGTTTATGTTATCACAATAGCACCGTTGGTCAAACAATAACATAATTGTGTGCATCTAGATCAGGCAGGGGCAAATTCTTTCGAGGTTGTGGCTCATTATGAGACAGATCAGACTAAGGAAGTTTGAAATCATGTGCGCTGTTCAGAAAGCCAAACCGGTCTCATGTGGCCCACGGACCGCACTTGCCCATGACGGATCTAGGTAATAAAAGAATGTCTAAAGCTATTAAGGATTGAAATCGCGACATTCACATTATTGTCACCACACTCTAACCAATTAAACTAAGCGGCGTCTCATAAGGTATAGATTAAATACACACATCCCCACACTCACACGCACACACACATGAGTTCAGAAATAAAATATAATCGAATGTGTATGTGTGTTTCTCTTTCTCTGAGTTTCGAGTACATTTTGACCGGCCACCTTCCTGGAGGCAAGGTTGTAAAAGAAAAGAAATTGTCATCCCTTGAATCGGAAGATCTTTTTATAAATTTTAAAGGTGCCAGATATCACAGCCATTTGTAGTCTATGAATTAGGGAGCTGCGCTCTTTGTCCACAAATCCAAGTTCAGTTATACTTTGGTCCAAGCGGGTTGGTATATAACCCGTAGCTCCAATAATGATGGCTATGAAGCTGAAGGTGTATCTTGGATACTGGATTTGTAAACTCCTCATCAATGGTCCGTAGATGTCCTCCTTCTCCTGTATTTTTCTGACAACGTTTACAACAAGTGGGCAGCTGATCTCCACAACAGAACACGTTTTCAATGTGTGGTCCCAAACAACAATATCAGGCCGGTTGTGCTTTAATTTGGTGGCAGTTTTTATTTTCAGGTTCCACCAGTATTCCTTAGTGCCATCTGTCTCAATATATTCTTCCCTGTTTGTTTTTAATTTTAGTGCCATCTATCTCAACATATTCCTCCTCATTTGTTTTTAATTTCGTTTTCCTAAGTGCGCTCCAGATGGTTCTAGCTATCCCATCGTGTCTCACGGGGAGGTAGTAGCGAGATGACATTTTTTCGCAGCTGGCAACAATGCGACTTATATATATATATATCGTACGCTTCTCAAAATTTTGCATGTAGTAAAATAATATGGAATTAGACAAAAGCATTTCAGACACGATCCCATGACTGCAAGAGGTTCCGTTCCCAGAATAAAGTTGGAGTAGATGATATATTATAAAAAGATGTACCTAAGTTTAAAATAATATAAATGTGTGGGGTTTTTTTAAATTTAATTCATACATACAGAAATACCATGAATCCTATTAAACTAACTCGCAAATATGGCTGCGACCTATTTACTGAGCAATGCCGAGTAGCATATCCAGTATGTATGTAGTATGTATGCATGCTTGTATCTATGTATGTATGCATGTATATATGTATGTATGTATGTATGTCGGGTCGTTGGTGACTAAACTGGCAACCCCACCAAGGTTTCTTGGTGAGGAGGGTGACTTTGGACATCCTGCAGGAATAAAAACAAAACCTGTCAAAGGGCAAAGGAGCTCTTAAGAGTCAATGGCCATCCAAAATCACCGGGAGAGATGACCCCTTAACCTTTGTCAAGGCAGAATTCTAGGAGAAGGAAAACTCTGATATAACACCTGCAACCCTGATGGTATCCAATGATGTTGACTTGTTCTTCTTTTTGGTAAATATCATCTTGGTTAAGAGAGTGGGACTGGCTTTGTGCAGTGCCTTTGCTCACTATAAAAGCTTCACGGCGCAGGCATTGCTTTATGTCTGGAGATCTCTCTGCACTTGTCGTTACATGGTACCATGGGCCCAGCACTATGTGTCAATAATTGTCACAAGTGTAGTGTTTGTACCAGAGTTTTCAAGTCGCTGGCTGGACTAAAAAGTCACACTCGTTCAGCGCATCGGTAGGGGTTCTCCTACATGGATATAAAGTAGTGGCCGTACTCGAAAACGAGTTGGCAGCCACCATGTATGTATGTATGTATGTATGTATGTATGTATGTATGTATGTATGTATGTATGTATGTATGTATGTATGTATTTTCTGTATTGCATTCAGGAATTGCGAGCATGGTGTTTACATCCGATATCGAACCTCAGGCAGCATATTTAACATCAGGCGCTTTGCTGCAAAGACAAAAGTATTTACATCAATCATAAGAGACTTCTTGTATGCAGATGATTGCGATCTTGTAGCGTACACAGAGAGTGATATGCAGCACATTTTGAATGCATTTTCTGACGCTTGCACTGCCCTGGGATTGACTGTCAGTCTCAAGAAAACCGTCGTCATGTACCAACCTGTCCCTGGTAAGCAGTACACTGAACCAAATATCTATGTGTATGGTAAACGACTTGGAGTGGTTGATCAGTTTGTCTACCTGAGAAGCACTGTCAATCGAGACAGCAACCTTGACAGTGAAATCTCACTTAGGATTAGGAAAGCAAGTGATCATTTCGGAAAGCTAGAAAGGCGACTCTGTGGTCGGCGAGACATATGCAGGAGGACAAAGGTAAAGGTGTACAGGGCATGTGTGCTCTCTTGTCTTTTTTATGCCTGCGAGACTTGGGTCACATATCGACACCACCTTAAGCAATTGGAGCGTTTCCATCAGATGTGTCTCAGACGGATCCATGGCGTTCACTGGAGGGATCACATCAGTGATGTCGAGATTTTGGAAAGCTCTATGTGTGACAGTATAGAAGCTCTTGTGCTTAAGCAACGACTCCGTTGGAGTGGTCACCTTGCCAGGATGAAGGATTCTAGAATACCAAAACAACTCTTTTATGGAGAGTTGGTTAAAGGAAAACAACCGCCACATAAACCAAAAAAGAGGTATAAGGATTCCTTGAAAGCCTCTCTGAAAGATGCTAACATCTCTGCTGATACATGGGAAAATATTGCTGCTGATCGTAATAAATGGAGAAAGACTGTATATGAGGGAAAAGTTGCCTTTGAGGCATCTCGAATCGCATACGAGAAAGTAAAGCGGGATGTGAGGAAGGGCATTGCTGTTGCACTTCCAGACGGCGAGGGTCCTCCTATGGTGCTGACATGCAGCGTATGTGCGAGACTCTGCCTAAGCAAAGCTGGACTCGAAAGTCATCTTCACAGTCATAAAGTAAGACCAGTGGTTGACTACCAGGTTGCTGTTGGAGATGCTACTCATCATGCTTGCCAAACATGTGGTAGAGAATGTAAATCAGCAGGAGGGCTCAAGTGACATGCAAAGGTACACGAACTCTAACCACAGCCGACTATTCCCAGTGAATGTTTTGGTTGCCGACTCTGTGCAAGACATTTTAGATCATTGGCTGGGCTAAAAAGCCACATTCGATCGCAGCGCTGTTAGTTGCTATCGTGTGTGTGTGTGTGTATAGATATGTTTATGTATGTGCGTGTATGTGTATATATATATATGTATATTATAATTGTTGTTGTCGTTATTATTATTGTTGTTATTATTATTATTGTTATTAATGTATATGTGTGTATATATGTGTGTGTGTATGTATGTATATGTATGTGTATGTATATATATATATGTATATATAATATAAGATCAAAAGATGGTTAAAGGAGTTCCATGTATTTTATTATGCGCATTTCAAAAACAAACATCATCATGCAATAATATTTGTGTTTTCATCAGATAAAACAGGAGAACATGATATGAAGGCTAAAAAACACTTGTGGATAGTGCAGTTTTAAATCAACATATGAAAAGTGGTTTTAGATTGATGTGTGATATTGGGAAAAATATTTTATTTAGAGAGGGAGGGGTGGAAAGGATGAAAAAGGGGAGGAGATGAGAGGGAGAGATGGGTGATAGAGAGAAAGAGATAGTTTTTATAACTGAGAGGAGATATATTGTTTTACATAGAGAGGTTGAAAACCGTTGGAAGATAATGTATAAATTAAAAAAATTTGAAAATTAACGAAGGGAGGATATGTGCGAGGAAAACATATTTTATTTAGGGAGGGGGGGGGTGGAAAGGATGAAAAAAGGGGGAGGAGATGAGAGTGAAGGTGGAGAGGGAGAGATGGGTGATAGAGAGAAAGAGATAGTTTTTATAACTGAGAAAAAGATATATTGTTTTACATAGAGAGGTTGAGAACCGTTGGAAGATAATGTATAAATTAAAGGAATTTGAAAATTAACGAAGGGAATTTATGTATGAAGATAGAGAGAAAAAATAATAATTGTGGATGAATATTCTAACGTCAAAAAAAGTGTATGTTGATAAGTATTGTGGCAATTTCAAAATTAACGAAGAGAAAAATTATTAAGGTTTGTGTGTAGAAGGATTTGAGAAAAATAATGTGAAGTTAAAGTTTGTATATTGAAGGAATTGATAATATATGCGAATAAAGAGTTAATATGTATTAAGAATGAGTTCGTTGATGGGGAGAAAAAAAATAATAAATTAAGGATGAAATTGAGATTAAAAAGATTTATGATAGAGAGAAAAAATAAAAATAATAATAATAATATATATAGTGCGAAAGATAGAGCATTAT
>OZ024744.1:70721377-70743877 GCA_964016885.1 Eledone cirrhosa | reverse complement strand
GCAACAAATAAAATAATGTTAAAAGGTGAAGGAGGAAGGGTGGGGAAAACTATACATCCATGTCTATGCAGTATTTCTTAGCTGCGCCCCGCGGACAAGATGGCGAAAGCATTGCTGCGGAAAACAGCTAGCGAAACTTGTTGCTTTAACCGCTCCACCTTGCAGGGCTCCTTTCTCAGGCGAGATGCACTCCCGATTTTGGGGAGGAAAACAGCAGTCTGATAACCGGCGACCGCTATGAAAAGAAAGCAATTGGTTAAGTCCTATCTTTCTCGCCTCTTTGTTATGAGCAACAGTGCCCGGATTTGTGGATGAAGTGACATGGCCAGAGGCGGAGAATGTGTTGCAACATGTGGCGTCCCAGATTAGAGATTTACCTCCTTCGAACGGGAAAAGGGTTATCTTGTCTGGCAACTTACCATCACTACGGTCGAGGCCAGTATGTTCCAGTTTTAACGGGAAACGGACCACCTCAAAGATCTTTCTGATGACATCGTTCAAGGCTGACTTTGATAAGCAAGTAATTTAAGATTAAAAAGATTTCCATCTGTACTGACAGTAATATATAGCTGATCTTGTTTGAACAGCGGAGAAGGGAGATAAAAAGTTACTTTTCGACTTGCTTTTCCCTTGTCTTTTGTTTATTGGCAAGATAGTCTGATAATGAATTTGAATCTTCTTAAAGTAAATGACATATCTATATCAGATGGAAGCAGGTTGATATGGAAAATGAATAAAACACATCCTGTATTAACACTAATTATTGTACAGTCATTTACCAGTGTTAGTTACCAATATAACTCAATAACGTGTATTAATGCAATGCCTGTTTCTATAATTTACTCTAGCATCAAACAAATGGTGTGTATTTTTTCAAAGAGGAAAATAAAAGAAAAAGATGGGTTGTGAGAAGACCTACTTACTTGATCACACGCCAAAACGTGTGGCGCTGGAGTTTCCTTCTAATAATATTTGAGACAAGCCAACATGTTCGCTGCATTTTCGTGGATGGTAGCGAGGATAAGGCGCTGGAATAATCAAGCACTTTCGCATGCACCAGCTAATATATCGGTAAAGCGAGCTGCCAACAATGACAAAAACTTCATTGCCAGCGACCCAGTTATCCAAATGTCTCAAACGTCACAAACTGTGAAAAATAGCTTGTTCATAATTCCTGCTATTTCAGGATTTTATTGCTTTTGGCGAACTTTTTTCAAGAAGAAATGAAGCATAAAATAAATATATTAAATATATTCAAAATAGTTTCGTCGGATCAGACAAAACTCAAATCATCTAATCATCTTCTCATCCATAACTTTATTTCTAACATATAAAAAAACACCAACAAAAGCAAAACAAAACAAAAGCAGTACAAATATGCTGCACTGAATGACAGCAACAACACATCCCAAAATATCCACTGAGTTAACTATCGAAATAGAGTAAACCTTCTTACACATAACAGCTGTTACGTCACACTTAATGACTACAAGCGAAATTTAATTAACATTCTTTCATCCAAACTAATCAACCCTTCCAAAATTGATCTGGGTGTAATCAGCAAAACTGTATACGCTTTCATATCTAACATTAAAAACGCTTTCCACCTCAACATTGAGACAGCACTAACTCAGTAACAGAAAGGCTAAAAAACACAAAGAACAAAAACAAATGCTACTTTTTCTTGACAGTATCAACCACCATACTACAGACTGCTTTAAGTTTCGTTAAGTCTATAACAAAACTCAAAGACCTTGACACTGATTCAATATTACAATCTTGGATGTCCCTAATATTCTATAACACTTACCGGGCCAAGTCAAACACTCAGAGCCATTCAATGTAATTACGAGATCAAACGACTCACTGTAAGCCAGTGATATCAGTACCACTCAATTTTATAGAAATGAGGGCCTACTCATGAAACAAAAGGACAATTTGGGAGAAGGCCACCACTGCTTCCAAATATTACACTCTTCTATCACAGTAGAAATAAATTAAATGCCATCAAATTCTTAGATGTAAATTTAAACTTTGAAAAATCTTTTTACTAACCCTTTTAAAAAAAGAAAACAAAAAACTAAAATATATGCAAAAATCTAACCACTTTCTAATATAATAAATATAACAAGTAAAAGCATCTCCTTTCGTCTTTCTAATGGACGTCTGACAAAACAGATTTCACTGAAATTTCAATGCCCTACAATGAAGCACTATACAGCAGAAGTTATGAAGACAAAATAAAATACACAAACACTATTATACAAAACATTTAAACAGAAAAAAGAGAAACAGTAATAGAAAAATTATTTAATTTATCCTACATTTCTACTTACACGTCTCAATAACAGTAGAGACGCAAAGCACGTTCCTAAGGATCATAAGTAATCTCAAATCATCAACAAAATCAACATTAAACCATTATATTCCACAACTAAGAACTTTGAACAAACCTTAACAAACTCTAATCAGATTAATAAAAAAAAAAATATATGCCAAACAACACATACTACATAAGCAATTTCAACTGCACTAACGTTGCAAGCCGTATCTATAGTGCAATGGACTAACAGCCAATAATTAGAAGGTAAAAAAAGAAACATATTACCAGCACACACACGTCTTGCAACTTAAACGGAAAAATTGACACATTACTCTCTAGCCACATATAAAATTCAATAATTCAATAATTTTTATATATAAACTAGAAAACACAACACCTAGGTAGATATGTATGTATGCATGCATGTGTAGATATGGATGTTATTGTATGTGTGGATGTGTATGTTTTGAGTTGTATGTGTGCATGTGTATATGCTTTGTGTCTGTACATATGTACATGCAGTTATTAGATGCAAAATCTTTGGAATGTATTACATATTTTTACTGTTCCATTAAGGGATTGTACTTGTATTTCCTAACTAGTTGTGTTCTTTTTGTTTCTGTGAAGCCCAGCTTCTCAAGATTTGTATTGAGGCAGTTACTAACATAATCCAGTGCCCCAATAATCACAGGCATAAATCTGAAGGTGTAATCAGGGTGTAATCAGTATCTGCAGATTTCTCATCAGTTCTGCATAAATGTTCTCCTTTTCGCTAATCTTTGATATTATATTGGCATCTGGTGGGCAGCTAATATCCACTACTCTGCATGTTTTCTTTTCCCTGTCCCATATCATAATATCTGGTCTGTTATGCCTGCATTTTATTGGGGTTTTTACTAGAACATTCCACCAGTAATCTTTAATATTATGTATGTGTATGTCTTCCACATTGCTGTAGCTTTTAATGTGTTTATTATCGGGACAATCTGTTCTACGGATTGCATTGTACAGTGTTTTGGCAACTATATCATGACTCATAAGTAGATAGTACCGTGGTGACATCTTTGGACAGCTGCTTATGACGTGGGTGACACCTTCGATGTTAATTCTGCAGAGTCTGCACTTGTTGTGGCATCTAGGTGTTTTGCCTGCATCCCTATCTCCTTTGTGAATCAGGTATTTCGTGTTGATTTCCTGTTCTTGGGTTGCAAAAGCGTATCCTTCAAAGTAGGAGCCAATATAGTGGTTGTTGGTCCAAGATAGACTACTTTATTTATCTATATTACTCTCACCCTGGAGCTTCCTGGCAACATAACCATGCATGATATTTTGCTGATAAGCATGCAGTTTTTCATCCATGAATTCACTGCGGTACTGCTGAGCAACTTCCCTGGGTGTGAGTTTTTGATTATCACACAGGGAGTATCTTTCAAGGAGTTTCTTCCCAACTCTCATGATCTTATCTGTCTCATGCAGATAGACTTGCTCAATAGATGGGCTCCTACGTTTCGAGGTTCGTAAATGTTGTCGGAGCTTCTCTATGGCTCTGATAATAATGTCTGGGACTTTAACAAGTCGGAGGGCCTCTATCATCCAAGACTGGGGAACAGAATCGAAAGCTTTCCTGTAGTCCAGCCAGACTGTAGCCATATTCCTCCTAAGTTGTCGCACCTCCGACATCGCAGTTTTGTTGATTAGGAGTTGTTAATCACACCCGCAAACCCCTTTCTTTCCAGTTGCTTTTTCATCTGTGATGATGTTATTATTTTCACAGTGATCTTGGAGGAATAGGTTCAGGCAGGCTGTATACATCTTATTCATCAGGTTCGGGCATGCAATAGGTCAGTAGTTTTTTTTGTTTGGGGGGGGGAGGGGGATTGTGTGTACCCATGTTCTTGGGGACCAGTATTGTTTGTACTAATGTCAACCATTCTGGTATATGTGTATCTCCCTTAAGAACTAGTTGGTAGAGATCGATAAGATACATCCGATAGAATATCAGTTTTGTGTACCAGTAGCCGAAAATCATGTCTCTTCCTGGTGTTTTCTTATCTTGGAGTTTTCCTATCACAGTCTCAAGGGTGCCCTCACTTATTTTGTATGTCTTTGTTATAGTGTAGGAGCAATAGTTCGTTTTTGGTTTCTTTTTGCCACACTGTATGAAATTCTTCTTTTCACCCCATATTTCTCTTCAGGAGGAATCAATGTCTTTGTGGGATGGGGCCTCAGTGACATTTATTACTTTGCCCTCCATATCTCTATAGACTGATGTTTGGTTTCGTCTGAATCTTTTATTAAGCACTTTTCTTTAAGCTACCCTCTTTAGGTATCGGCGTTTCTCGCTGACAGCTCTCAATTCTTGTTTGAGGGGGATCAGTTTATATTGAAGAGTTCTGGTTGTATGTATGTATGTATGTATGTATGTATGTATGTATGTATGTATGTATGTATGTATGTATGTATGAGATGACCCCTTAGCCTTTGTCAAGGCAATATTCTAGGAGAAGGAAAACTCTGATATAACACCTGCAACCCTGATGGTATCCAATGATGTTGACTTGTTCTCCTTTTTAGTAAATATCATCTTGGTTAAGAGAGTGGGACTGGCTTTGTGCAGTGCCTTTGCTCACTATAAAAGCTTCACGGCACAGGCATTGCTTTATATCTGGAGATCCCTCTGCACTTGTCGTCACATGGTACCATGGGCCCAGCACTATGTGTCAATAATTGTCACAAGTGTAGTGTTTGTACCAGAATTTTCAAGTCGCTGGCTGGACTAAAACGTCACACTCGTTCAGCGCATCGGTAGGGGTTCTCCTCCATGGATATAAAGTAGTGGCCGTACTCGAAAAACGAGTTGGCAGCCACTATGTATGTATGTATGTATGTATGTATGTATGTATGTATGTATGTATGTATGTATGTATGTATGTATGTATGTATGTATGTATGTATGTGTGTGTGTGTGTGTATGTATATATGTAAGTATGTAGGTAGGTATGTATGTATGTATGGAGAACTTGAAGAATTTAGGAATCAATCCAAAAATAACTTGGAAAGGCTTGCAATGGATCGCTTTAGCTGGCGCTCAAAAATATGGGATGATGTGAAAACGTTTGAGCAAAATAGATTAATGCAAGTAAATATTAAGAGGAATATCAGGAAAAAACAACCAGTAAGTGAATACGAAATTAATGGGACTTTTTCTACTTGTACAGTTTGTGGCAAAATCTGCCTGTCAAAAGCTGGACTCTCGCATGAGAGCACACAATAGAACACTTCCTACTGACCTCAGAACATACCAATCAGTTCACACATATCAATGCCACATGTGTCACAAAATATGCAAATCTAAAGGAGGTCTAAAGAGATATTTTAGGGTTCATCAAGATCAGACAACTCAGGCAGTTGAAGCTACACCGAAACTAAAGTCTAATTTATACGGACGACATTTTAAAAGTATGTCTGATCTAAAAATACACAATGGGTTCTCATGCCAGAACTGAGCTCCATATACATTGAGGTGGTCAAGTTTCGTATTGACCAAACAACCGTCATATATATGTTTGTGTGTGTGTGTGTGTGTGTGTGTGTGATATGTATATATGTGTGTGTATAATTGTATAAATGGTAAATAGTAAATGGAAAACTCCACTTTTACGACTTCTGAAACAAGGTAAATATTAACACGAAAACATATATCTAGATATATATTTTTCGATACACGGGATAGTATTTACGTCTAAATGGAACAGAATTCTACTAGCTATACAGAAGACGAATTCAATTCACTTACTATTCAAAAAATATAAATGGTTTCCTCCAATGCTTAGCAGGCATTAGATATTCACTTACGTTGACAAATAGAAAGTCCACGTTTAGTTTAAAACCGGGTTGAAGTAGTTAATGTTTGTATACAACAGGGTTGTTATAATAAAAATTTATATACTATTAATAATGAGATTAAACGATAATTTTTATGTTTAACATACATACAATTGTAAACGCCCACCTTATGCATTCAATATACACAAGAACGTAAAAACATAATCAGAAAATAAACGTTTGCCTGTCAACATTTGAGAATGTAAAAATTAGACAATAATATCGTTTATGAGATACAGAGGCTGATGTGAAAATTGAGAATACAATAAAAGAACGAAAATAATGTGTATTTGTGTGTGGGAGGGGGTAGTGTGTGTGTGTGTGTGTGTGTGTGTGTGTGTGTGTGTGTGTGTGTGTGTGTGTGTGTGTGTGTGTGTGTGTGTGTGTAAAAAGTGACAATATATTGTTTATGTAATTCTTCTTCTTCTTCTTTTTCTTCTTCGTCTTCTTCTCTTCTTCTTCTGCCATTTATTCCCGAGGGTGTCGTTGGGACCGAGTCCTCAAACACTCATTCCAGCGGGTCCTGGCAGAAGCAACCGTCGTCAATTGATCTGGCTGGATCTCCAAGCGAGAGCCCATTGCTAGATGTCTACTAAAGCCTCTCTATTCGTATTTAGATTGTGATCACCATTCCTTCCAATTACTCTGTTATATGTCAGGTGGTCAGTGTAAACATGCGCATTGAAGTCTTCCATTAGGATATATGACTCAGTCTTAACTACTTCGAACGCCGCAGTGAATTCAGCAAGGAAGGGTCTGTATTCGGACTCTGTCTGGCGCAAAAACTTGCACCACCCACAGAGATCTTTCTTTTAGCTTATGCTTCAAAAAGCAAATCCTTCCTCCTAATGGGATCCAGTCCATAACACATTCTGACAGCCATGGTCTTGTCAGTATTACCACACCTGTGTATGCAGTCTTTTCTGGCGCCACACTTGAATAGTGGAGTTTCCATCCTCCATCCAGGATGCGTAACCTTTGTGCTTCCATCCCACGCCCCATGGGACAGGTCGCAGGCCCATCGCCACTTCTTGCAGCGTTGGGTGGAGACTGCAATATATCTTTCGAAGAGGCCCCTCTACCCAAGATTTGAATACGTTCTTTGTTATGCCACGCGTAGGACAAAAAAAGTTATGTACCATAGCCACATAACTTTTTTTTTTAAATGAAACTCTGACTATATCTAACCGGTAACATCTGGCCTCCTCCATTAGTTCCTTCTTTCTTGTAATGGTTGTAATGTTCCAGTTACCAATAATAGCTGCCTTTCGGACCCTCCCTACAATCTCAGGATGCGTAACCTTTGTGCTTCCATCCCACGCCCCATGGGACAGGTCGCAGGCCCATCGCCACTTCTTGCAGCGTTGGGTGGAGACTGCAATATATCTTTCGAAGAGGCCCCTCTACCCAAGATTTGAATACGTTCTTTGTTATGCCACGCGTAGGACAATACTGTATCGATGGCTTTACTGTTTCCGGCCATATTGCAGTGTTTTTGGTGTTCTCATTCGCGCCAGTCACCAATTTGGTATTTTCTCATTTCGTCGTGGCTACGGGTGAAGCTAGCTTTTCTCGGCAGAGCGGTCTGCTAGTGAACGGGTCGCAGGTGGTGGATAGCGGTACGGTCATCAGAGGTAATGGCTAGTTGCGATATAAGTGGTGTCATGTCGGGCTGATATGCAACCCCGAGCCAACAGTCGCAAACTACTATGGGGAGATAGAGTAATGGATGATACTGCCAGCTCCCAAGAAAATCTAAGAGTTCTGAAGCATTATTTATTTATTTATTTATTTATTTATTATTATTATTATTTTTTTATTTATTTTTTTGTCACGTCGTATAGTTAGTTATTCTAGCACATCAAGAATAGACAATGTGATGAAAGAAAGTTAAACAATTTAAGCTTAGTAAATGTATAGAAAAGGTTTAGCAAAATAGAAAGTAAGGACAAGACATTTGTAACCATATAGAAAAGTGTTTGTCTTGCTAATTTTCCGAAGATGTCGTTTTCAAGAGCCAGACTGGGTGGGATCGAATCTCTGGTCCAATGGATATGTAGTCAACGCGACATAAGCGGGAAATGTTTTTAGAAGAGCTATTGCACATGCATATCAACGCAAAAGGGTTTTTCAAAACAAGAACTAACTAAGCATTCAATACATCTTAGTGGGAGACAGTGTTTAGAAGAAATGGTATATTTGTGTACCGGTTCGGCGGGGTAATTTGTAATAAGAACTGTATAAGAATTCTACAAATCGTCGGGGATGGCGTTTAAAAGGAATTGTGAGTCTTGTTGTCTTAATAAGGAGCAGGTGTAAAATCGATAAAACTGAGTCCCAGTAGAAAATGTCTAACATTTGTGGATCTAGTGCTGGACACAGTGTCAAAGAGCTAGTGATAATTTCACTCGTGCTGGTGGGTCTAAATTTATGGTAGGGAAGTGTTTCTAAAGCTGGGAATCTGAACTGAGAAAATACAATGTCGCAGCTTACGAAATTTAACTTTTAAGTGAAAATAAATGTGATGATAATGATGTTGTTGTTGTTGTTGGTGGTGGTGGGGGGGGGGGGGGGAATGATGATGTAGCAAAGACGCTACATATGTTTATATGCATGTTGAATGTATACGTGTTATAAATATATATATATATATCATACACAAAACGCCAGCACCAACAGTTTTGCAAGAGATGTCAACATGAATGGACCTGTTATTTTTATCTAAAGACTTTTTTTCCAATTCCATCCCGCCCGTCCGTTCAATCTATCTTATTTCTCATTGTTTCTTCTGATGAAGGACTAGTATCCGAAACGTTAAGACCCTCTTCCTGCTATTTCAAGAGTTAACCTAATATATTCCTTTCATATACTGTACCGATTGTGTTGTTATTTCTGTTTACCTTATATATATATATATATATATATATATATATATATATATATATATATATATATATATATATATATATATGATCCTCCCCAAGTATAACAATATTTGTTTCGACACATGATTTTATATCAAAAACCTCGCAAAACTAATTCATCGCCGTTATATATATATATATATACTAGCAGTAAAGCCCGGCGTTGCTCGGGGTCGCTCAGTAGCTGTGTTAAAGTTACAATGTTAAGTTTCTTTTTTGGCTTAAAAACTGTAGTGTCTACTGTGCAGACTTGCATGTGGTGTTTTTGATTAATATTCCCTCAACCAACAATATGCCTTATGAAGTTAAGAAAACATAACGATAACCCGAATGTTATAACAAAAGAGGATGCTGGGGATAAAAACTGCACTGGTTATTTATTAACAAAGATCGAAAATGTAAACACTGCAACGCAGAGAAAAACATTAGCGTAACCAAATTATCAGTTATGTCTGTCTGCACGCCTATATCACCTCTCTGCACGACTGTCTGTCTGCACGCCTATATCACCTCTCTGCACGACTGTCTGTCTGCACGCCTATATCACCTCTCTGCACGACTATCTGTCTGCACGCGTATATCACCTCTCTGCACGACTGTCTGTCTGCACGACTGTCTGTCTGCACGCCTAACGACGAAATATTTGCTTGTTTTACGTAGTCTTTAAATAGACTTGTTTTCAAGTAAAAATATTGTTTTAAAATGCTTTTAAATGGAAATGAAGCAAAACGGAAGCTTAGTGTTCGAACTGATGAATTTTGCAGGTCAATATTTTGCTGGCTCGACAACTGTTCGTGTATTGTATTTTAAACGCTGAGAAAGCCAGCGTAATTTTTTACGTAAGACGCTCAATGTAAACAGAACAAAGGGAAATAACTGATCACTTACGCTCAAAAATCGATACATTATATTCGATTTCGTCACATAGGGTGGGTCAATTTGAAATTTTTTTTTTCCGATGTCTTCGCTAGGGCTCAATGTACAAGTATAGCAATTTCGGTGCAATTCCGTGAGAGATTCTAAGAGGAGATGTGTGCCAAAAATCGATAGACAGACAGACAACCACAGTTTTATATATATAGATAACGGCGATGAATTAGGCGGTGGATTGGCAGTATCGGTGGAGGGTCGGACGCCATGCTTTCCAGCATAGTTACGTCCCTTTACGATCTGAGTTCAAATCCCGCCGAGGTTGACTTTGCCTTTCATCCTTACGGGGTCGATAAAATAAAGTACCAGTAATGCACTGGGTAATTGCTGGCCTTGTGCCTAAAGTAGAAACAGTTATATATATATATATATATATATATATATATATATATTGAGTAAAATGACAGGAGGCTGGACTGGTGAAATTCCTTAAAGGTTTATTATAAACACTATGCACATTTCAATTACTGGGCTCAGCAAGAACCCAGTGACATCATCAGGTGTTACGAAATTTATCTAATAAAGGAATATAATAATGGTAGGCACAATCCAAGGGGCTGAAAAGTAGAGAGAAATGTTAAAGGCCAGAGCCACCAGTTGCCAGGCTAGGTGACCGCCTTCAAGTATATATATATATATATATATATATATATATATATATATATATATATATATATATTTATTAAAATATATTTGATGTATATTTATCCTTATCGAGCCCTCTTTGGATTTTAGTCTTCAAATTTATTATTATTACTATATATATATATAATTGGTGTTGGATTCTTAAAGCGTCCGTATGCGGAAGGCCCTTTGACCACTCGATGCTCTCATAGGAAAATCTGTTTCGCAGAATCAAGACGTATCTGAGGACCTTGCGATTTTCAGAGCCGGGTTCGATCATCACATCGATCGTGTCTCGAGCTGGTCGCCATAGAAACGATTGTAATATCTATATATATAAAACTGAGGTTGTCTGTCTGTGTGTGTGTGAGTTTGAATCCCTAAAACTCGAGAAGCACCCAACCGACTGTTTTCAAACTTTACACATGTGATACTTATGTTTCAGGGAGTGTTCTGAGCAAAACAAATTTCAAATTTTTAATGACCTGGAACCACATTAGGCAATTTAGCGATCTCTCTCTATAATTCTTAGTCTTTCTCTTTTTAGATAGATACATACATATATCGTCGCGCCCTTATAATATCTGTCTGTATGTCTGCATTACGTCACTTCCCTGAGGATGTCTGTCTGTGTGTGTGTGTGTGTGTGTGTGTGTGTATGTGTGTGTGTGTCTGTGAGTTTGAATTCTTAAAACTCGAGAAATACCTAACCGATTTTTTTCAAACTTTACATGTGTATTACTTATGTTTCAGGGAGTGTTATGCACATAAAAATATTCAACTTTTTTAAATCTTTTTTTCAGCTTTTTAGGGGCTTTTTGAGGCGTTACGTCAGACCGATTTCCTTGAAATTGTAACTATGCATTAGTCAGTCTCTTCTTCATACCGTGAGCAAAGAAAATCCAACTTTTTTATGGCCTAGGGCCCGCATTAGGTGAAAAACTTTATTTTTCAGCTTTTTGGGGCTTTTTGGAGGCGTTACGTCAACCGATTTTCCGAAATTTCAAGGCATATTATGCACATAAAATAAATTTATTTTCTTGATTCCCTAGGTGAAAACCTGCATTTTTCCTGCTTCATCGAGGAAAATCTTAAATATTATCCAGCCATCTGAGTATTCGGTTTATTTTCTTTACATATTGTCCAGGCATGCAGTTTTTCCACGATTAGGTCTGTTGGCGGCCCGCGTTCCAAAATACCTTATCTCGTGCAACGCCGGGTACCACTGCTAGTATCCAATAAATTCCATTCGTCGCAACACTGATTTTCTTTTTTCTGTGATATATATATATGTATATATGTGTGTGTATATATATATATACATATATGTGTGTATATATATATATATATACTAGCAGTAAAGCCCGGCGTTGCTCGGGGCTGCTCAGTAGCTGTGTTAAAGTTACAATGTTTAGTTCTTTTCTTGGCTTAAAAACTGTAGAGTCTACAGTGTAGACTTTCATGTGGTACTTTTGATTAATATTCCCTCAACCAACAGTATGCCTTATGAAGTTAAGAAAACATAACCATAACTCGAATGTTAAAACAAAAGAGGATGCTGGGGATAAAAACTGCACTGGTAATCTATTAACAAAAATCGAAAATATAAACACTGCAACACTTGTCTCAGAAAAAAACATCAGCGTATCCAAACTATCAGTTATTTTGAAACAAAGAAATTGGATGGACATGAAAAACAACAAAAAATGCAATTTCATTGTCTATCACCTTTCTGCACGACTGTCTGTCTGCACACTTTATCGCCTATAATCACCTCTCTGCACGACTGTCTGTCTGCATGCCTCCATCGTCTATCAGCTCGACTGTCTGTCTGCACAACTTTATCGCCTATAGCAGCAAAGCCCGGCGTTTGCCGGGGCTGCTCAGTAGCTGTGTTAAAGTTACAATGTTAAGTTCCTTTCACATTCATCTGTAGAACAAACGTAGCCCATGTGTCAAGTTTTGTGAAAATCGGTTGCGAACTCCAGAAGTTATGACGTTTTGTTGCATTACACTGTAGTGCTTCAGTCGACTCCAAGGAAGTGGTTAAAGGGGGTTATCTGCCGGGAGGCCCTATAATCAATATCTGGAAAAATGAAAGTGCTCATAAGGTTTACATAAGGAAAGTGCTCATAAGGTTTACATACACACGGGCGCGCGCGCGCGCGGGTGTGTGTGTTTGTGTGTGTATGTATTTGTGTGCGCGTATGTATATGTATGTGTATCTCCGTCGGCGCATACGTATGTACTGGCCTAAATCTTCACTATTTACTTTTACTATTGTAAGACAAAGTTAAAATCCCGTCGAGGTTAACTTTGCCTTTCATCCTTACGGGGTTGATAAAATAAAGTACCAGTAATGTACTGGGTAATTGCTGGCCTTGTGCCAAAAGTAGAAACAACTATTTTAATAACCTCTCATTTTCGTTTACAATTTTATTCACATCATTCTTAAACTCCGGGGCTGGAAATCATTCGGTTATTTTAAATAGAATATTAGTCTAACGATTCCATTTATACCATAAACATGGTCTCGTCGTTGCATGAAATTGTTCTTCTCGGTCCACATAACGACGTATTATCCTCGCTTTTTTTTTCGTCCATTACCAGGGAACGTCTTCACGAACCAAAATATCGTCTTCCTGTTTTCCTTCGGTTGCAACATTTCTCGAAATATTTAATTCTGCGTTCACAGATTGCATTTTTTAGTTTAAGAAGATCCCGTTAATGTTGAAAGCAGCGATTCTTTGCTTAAACTTTCTTTCTTTCTCAACCCCTCTCCCTTTTTTCTCATACCCTCTCTCTCTCTCTCTCTTTCTCTCTCTCTCTCTCTCTCACTCATACCCCCCCTCTCTTCTTCTACAGAATGGAGAACAATAAAGAACGCGCAGATCTCCCCCTCTCTCTCTCTCTCTCTCTCTCTCTCTCTCTCTCTCTCTTTATATATATATGTGTATGTGTGTGTCTGTGTGAACCAGCGTTCGTCGCCATTTTCTCTCTCTTTCTCTTTCTCTTTCTCTTTCTCTTTCTCTCTCTCTCTCTCTCTCTCTCTCTACATCTCCCTTTCTCTCTTTAGATGTATATCTATATATGTGTGTGTGTGTGATATAGAGAGAGTTGCAACATGTATGTAGTTTCATAGATTGTTTAGGGTAGTAGTGAGAGGAATTAAGCGTGTAAGAGAGAGGGTTACAGCATGTATTTAGTTTTATCGTTTTCTTTTTCATAAAAGCAGGAGATTTTTGCCAAATTTTATTACGCGTTGACCAGCCTTGGTAAATTTGGAGCACATTGGGAAAAAAAATCATCAAAATCGGTAGAGAAATGTGGAAATGCATAAAAATCATACACACACACAGACAGACATCTTCCGTTTTATATATATATATATATATATATATATATATATATATATATATATATTAATTCAAAATATTAACAAAAATAGACATTCGTGTGATCAAGTATATTTTATTATACATATTTCAGAGGTACTGAGCTAACTTCAACAGTATGTCCTCATCAGATAAAATAAGATGATGCATGATATACCCTGACATAGTAGATGGTTAAGTTTCGGTCATTGTAGTGAATAAGATATGACAAAACTCATTATTTATATACCTTAAGATTGAGACATGAAAAAATTTACATATAATACAGAGGGTGCGTGTGAGAAAGCTTAAAAATACATAATAGCAATTTACATAACTGTTAGAGATTCAAATAATTTAAGTTATTGAAGAAAGAAGAAAGAAGAAAGACAGAGAGAAACAGATGAGGAGAAAATATAGTTAATAGAAGTATAGAAAGCAAAAGAGAATTGATCAAGGATAGAGAGACAAGCAGTAATAATTTTTATAGTATAAAGCATTTGTATTGCGCGTTTGTATTGTCGTGGATGAATAGGGTGTGATTAGAAAATACAAAAATTATATATATATCTATACAAACACATAAATATACATTTAGGCATAGCTTTGTGAAAGATTAAACTCGAATCTTTGAATTATTGAATTATCTAGAAGTATCCATCAATCTAAATATTAAATATATCTGGGTGTAATTATATGAAGGTTTAATTTCGAGTCCTTAGTTAATTAGAAATATACTAACAATTAATCATAAGGTATATAAATATTGAGTTTTGTCATATCTTATGCACTACCATAACCATCTACTATGTCAGGGTATGTCATGCATCATCTTATTTTATCGGATGAGGACGTACTGTTGAAGTTAGCTCAGTACCTCTGAAATATGTATAATAAAATATACTTGATCACACGAATGTCTATTTTTGTTAATATTTTGAATTAATATTAATAACTCCGGGAAACCAATTCTATTGAGTGCTTCCAATCTATTGTAAAACTCATTCTTTGATTTATTAATTTAACCTTGTTTAACCTTTAAATATATATATATATATATATATATATATATATATATATATATATATATATATATATATATATATATATATATATATATATATATATATATATATTAGAAAGTGGTTTTTTCTTTACAAAATGAAAAATAACCAAGGTGTCCTACACGAGTGAAAGTATAAAGAAAAAAAGATGAAATCGAAAATGCAACTAGAGTCTTATTTTAAAAAAAATATATATATATATATATATATATTTTTAAATAAGACTCAAGTTGCATTTTCGATTTCATCTTTTTTTCTTTATATATATATATATATATATATATATATATATATATATATATATATATATATGTGTATATATGTATATGTGTGTGTGTGTGTGTGTGTGTGTATTACGGTTGTGGTTTTTAATGATTAACTTAAATTATGAATATTTATACACACGAAATATGGCTATAAAAATGTGACGCTACCTTCTACGGGAATCGAACATCGCGTTTACTGTCTACCGGACAACTGCACAGACGACACAGCAGATTGTAAGATCAAATGGAATATAAATTCTTCGTTCGCGGGGCGTAGTACAAACACCTCCACGCTCTAGGGCCAGATCCCATCATTCTCTCCCCTTCCTTCTCCTTTTCTTCTGTGGCCCAAGAGTCCTTGCTTTTACCCTCCTTTTCCTCTCATTTATGCTATTTATAGTCATATCCTCTACTTCCCCATACCGCCATATCTACCCTTCTTTACCCCTTCTCCGTTTTCTCATTACTTAATTTTGTTTTTATCTTTCTTTCTCATATATATTTAGTTATCAATAATTTTTAAGCCAACTTTGTGAGGGAACCCGTTACTGGATTTAACTGGAATATTATTCCTACTATCATATCCAGGGGCAGTGGAAGCATTTCTGAATTGGATGGGGAGGGGGGGAAGTTTGGTCAATTTAGTTGTAGTGATTAGTTTAGCTGTTATTATCAAATATCAACCAGGATATAAAACAAAAAAAAATGTCGATATGCTACAACCATATGTACATAAATTGTAGCGCATATATAAATATATGTGTGTTTTGGGGAGAAAAATATTATTATTGGAAGTGTGGGGGGGGGGGCACTCCCCCTCCCCGTCCCTCCCTCCAGTTCCCCCCGTCCCTGATATCGTATGAAGATCAGCAGGACGGGAACAATCAGTCGACAGTTGACGAATGAAACTTGTCGCTGACTACAGTTGCTTTTTTGTTATCGGTGATTCATGATTCTGACGAGTAGAATGTGGAATTAGAGAGCACGGCATTCTAAATATTATTTTTGGTTTACCCAAATATATTATATATTTTAGAATATCTAAGTGAAAAGGGTTTAATATTAATAGAGCGTATACGCCCCTAAAAACGGAAATAATGGGCATTAGCGTGCGTGGGGAAGTGAACCCACACAACTGCCCATTTTTTTTGTTTTCCTTTGTTATTATTATGATATTTATAGGGCGATAGATTGGCAGTATCGGTAGAGTGTCGGACACCATGCTTTGCAGCATAGAGATACGGCCCTTTATGGTCTGAGTTCAAATCCCACCGATGTTAACTTTGCATTTCATCTTTAAGGGGTCGATAAAATAAAGTACCAGTAACGCACTGGGGTCGATTAAATCGACCCCCCCCCCACCCCACCCCAAATTGCTGGCCTTGTACCTATATAAGACACCATTATGATATTTAAGGGCGATGGATTGGCAGTACCGGCAGAGAACCGAACAACATGATTTGCTGCATATAGTTACATCCATTTAGATTCTGAGTTTAAATCCTGCCGATGTTAGCTTTGCCTTTCCTCCTTACGGGGTGGATAAAATGTACTAGTAACACACTGGGATCGATTTGATCGACTTTCCCCTCCCCTGAAAATTGTTGGCCTTGTCCTAAAATCAGAACCCATTATTTTAATCCACCAAAGGGTGGATTGGCAGTATCAGAAGAACGCCAGACATGCTTTGTGGCATATAATTACGTCTCGTTACGTTCTGAGTTCAAATCCAGCCGAAGCTGGTTTTTGCCTTTCATCCTTACGAGGCTCGATAAAATATTGTACCAGTAACACATTTGGGTCGATTTAATCGACTTTCCTCTCCCCCGAAAATGGTTGGCCTTGTGCTTAAATAAGAAACCATTATTTTAATTCACTACAAAGTGGATTAGCAGAATCAGGAGAGCGTCACACACCATGCTTTGCGGCATATACTACGTCCTTTTACGTTCCGAGTTCAAATTCTGCCGGGTTAGTTTTTGCCTTTCATCCTTACCGAGGTCGATAAAAGTACCAGTAACGCACTTGGGTCAATTTAATCAACTTTTCCCTTCATCCAAAATTGTAGTTAAAAAAATAAGGCTATGTTACTAATTCATTTCGATTATATATATATTTATTTTCAATCAAATATGCACATATTAAGCATATCCACAATAAATACACACTCAGTTTCCCTCACAAACAATCACGCACACTCATATATACAAACATATATCCTCTGTCTTTTTCAACTATGTGAACCTGTCCCCATCGTAGCCATTTCTGACCATAGCAGCCTCCATCTGCTGTCCTATACGATTCATGCACTCTCCATTTTCTGTTCTTAATATTTTGGGGGGATTGGTAGAATTGGTTGAGCATCAGATAAAATGTCATTGCAGTATTTATTCTGTTCATTTACATTCTGAGTTCAAATAGCACCAAGGTATCTTTGCTTTTCATCCTTCCGTGGTTGATAAAATGAAGTACCAGTACTGGGGTCCTCTTACTCGACCCCCGCTCCCCCTCCCACCAAAATTGGTGGCCTTGTGACAATATTAGAAAGAATTAATGTATCCTAAAGTGTATCTTTCCATATTTCTTTGAGTTGTGCTAAGCTACTATTCCATATTTTTAGTTATAGACTATATATATATGTGTGTGTGTGTGTGTGTGTGTGTGTGTGTGTGTGTGTGTGTGTGTGTGTATAAATGCAATCTGAATTTTTCGAATATTAATAATAATATTCAATTCGTTTGCAATTATGCAAACGAGCCTCATTTTTAAAGCCGTGTCAGTAGAATGACAAACGAATTGAATATAATTATTAATATTCGAAAAATTCCGATTACATTTATTGTATTCAGTCATGAAGAGCGAAAAAAATAATATATATATATTATATATATATATATATATATATATATATATATATATACATATATATATATATATATATATACACACACAGATATCCACGGTAAGTTGTGGGGTTTAGTCTGCATGAAAAACTCAATGTAATCAATGTTGAAAATGTTGTAGGTTAAAATAAATTATTGCTTTTGACAAAAGCTGGTGATATGCATGTAAGTAAATATTCTCCTTATCTGATAGTTTGTAACTAACCTTACATAGATCGATAACGAAGTATAGTTACGATGTATTATCATCACCTAGAAACGATCGTAAAGCAGTGAAGTATATCTTTAATGACTTGATTTTTTATTTCATTGTTTTAACTTATATATATATATATATATATAAAACGGAAGATGTCTGTCTGTGTGTGTGTATGATTGTTATGCATTTCCACATTTCTCTACCGATTTTGAAGATTTTTCCCCAATGTGCTTCAAATTTACCAAGGCTGGTCAACGCGTAATAAAATTTTTATGAAAAAAAAGACGATAAAACTAAATACATGCTGTAACCTTCTCTCTTACACGTTTAATTCCTCTCACTACTACCCTAAAAAATCTATGAAACTACATACATGTTGCAACTCTCTCTATATCACATACACACACATATATAGATATACATCTAAAGAGAGAAAGGGAGATGTAGAGAGAGAGAGTGAGATAGGTCGTTATACAGAGAGAGGTACAAGATAATCAGATAGATAGATAGAGAGAGAGACAGAGAGAGAGAGAGAGAGAAAATGGCGACGAACGCTGGTTCACACAGACACACACAAACACATATATATATAAAGAGAGAGAGAGATTGAGGGAGAGAGAGAGAGAGAGAGAGAGAGAGAGAGAGTGAGAGAGAGAGAGAGAGAGAGAGAGAGAGAGATCTGCGCGTTCTTTATTGTTCTCCATTCTGTAGGATCAAGAGAGAGAGAGAGGGGGTATGAGTGAGTGAGAGAGAGAGAAAGGGGTTGAGAAAGAAAGAAAGTTTAAGCAAAGAATCGCTGCTTTCAACATTAACGGGATCTTCTTAAACTAAAACAAACAATCTGTGAACGCAGAATTAAATATTTCGAGAAACGTTGCAACCGAAGGAAAACAGGAAGACGATATTTTGGTTCGTGAAGACGTTCCGTGGTAATGAACGGAAAAAAAGCGAGGATAATACGTCGTTATGTGGACCGAGAAGAACAATTTCATGCAAAGACGAGACCATGTTTATGGTATAAATGGAGTCGTTAGACTAATATTTTATTTAAAATAACCGAATGATTTCCAGCCCCGGAGTTTAAGAATGATGTAAATAAAATTGTAAACGAAAATGAGAGGTTATTAAAATAGTTGTTTCTATTTTTGGCACAAGGCCAGCAATTACACAGTACATTACTGGTACTTTATTTTATCAACCCCGTAAGGATGAAAGGCAAAGTTAACCTCGACGGGATTTTAACTTTGCCTTAAAATAGTAAAAATAAATAGTGTAGATTTAGGCCAGTACATACGTATGCGCCGACGGACATACACATACATATACATACGCACACACAAATACATACACACACAAACACACACACCCGCGCGCGCGTGTGTGTGTGTAAACCTTATGCATTTCTACAGTATTTTCACCAAACTTAAGACATAGGTTACTTATGTACTCCGGATGGTCATGGGCACTTTTATTTTTCCAGATATTGATTATAGGGCCCCCCGGCAGATAACCACTTTAAACACTTCCTTGGAGTCGACTGAAGCACTGCAGTGTAATGCAACAAAACGTCATAACTTCTTGAGTTCGCAACCGATTTTCACAAAACTTGACACATGGGCTACGTTTGTTCTACAGATGAATGTGAAAGGAACTTAACATTGTAACTTTAACACAACTTTGCTGCTATAGGCGATAAAGTTGTGCAGACAGTGGGGCTGATAGACGATGGAGGCATGCAGACAGACAGTCGTGCAGAGAGGTGATTATAGGCGATAAAGCTGTACAGACAGTCAGTCGTGCAGAGAGGTGATAGGCGATGAAATTGCCTTTTTTTTTTGTTGTTTTTCATGTCCATCCAATTTCTTTGTTTGAAAATAACTGATAGTTTGGTTACGCTGATGTTTTTTTCTGAGACAAATGTTGCAGTGTTTATATTTTCGAGTTTTGTTAATAGATTACCAGTGCAGTTTTTATCCCCAGCATCCTCTTTTGTTTTAACATTCGAGTTATGGTTATGTTTTCTTAACTTCATAAGGCATACTGTTGGTAGAGGGAATATTAATTAAAAGTACCGCATGAAAGTCTACACTGTAGACTCTACAGTTTTTAAGCCAAGAAAGAAACTTAACATTGTAACTTTAACACAGCTACTGAGCAGCCCCGAGCAACGCCAGGCTTTACTGGTAGTATATATATATATATATATATATATATATATATATATATACACACACATATATGTATATATATATATACACACACACACACACACATATATATATATATATATATATATATATATATATATATATATATATATATATATATATATATATATATATATATATATATATATATATGCATATATATATATAGCAAATAAGAAAATTATATATTCTCCGAGTGAAAAGAACCTTCTCACGAGAGTTTATCTTTTCAATGGAAGGCCGCAAGGACTGTCCATTTATTTTTGAGACTCGAAACCGATTCATTAAAGGTAACCATAGTGAGTACAGTGAATATTTTGAAATTTATTTTGAAACTTTTTCTTATTTGCTAAACCTTGATTATATATGTTCTGGCTCGTTAATTTATTAACCTGCCATTGAACCACATTGGCATATGGTTGGACAATACATGTGTCCCTGGACGCTTTTTGCGTGTAGGAATATATACTTTATTATTATTATTCTCCTCTTAGTCGAGATAAAATTTGGTCGTTTTGACTGCTGCTATTTATAGTGGTAGTAGACTGACCTCCCTGCCCCTGCTTCTATCTTTACACACGGCACTGGACAGAATTGCTTCCACATCATTCATTCTCATCTCGGGAACAATTTTGAATAGCGCCAGTTCGTAATTTGAACTCGGGAATTTTATATCTCCGAGTGAAAAGAACCTTCTGACGAGAGTTTATCTTTTCAATGGAAGGCCGCAAGGACTGTCCATTTATTTTTGACACTCGAAACCGATTCGGTAAGGGTAACTATAGTAAGTACAGTGAATTTTTTGAAATTTACTTTGAAACTTTTTCTTATTTGCTAAACCTTGATTATATATATATATATATATATATATATATATATATATATATACATATATATATATATATATATATATATATATATATATATAAATTAATAAAATAATGAATAAACAAAGAAACAGTTCCTTATATTAAAAAAATTCATCATTTTACGATCGTTTCTAGGATATATATGTGTTAGAGTTGGTATGCATATTCTATAGATCTATGTACAATATTTATACAAACTATCAGAGGGAGTATACATACCTACACATATATATGCTGTCTTCAGAAATAATGATATTTGTTTATTGAAAAAAACAAAGATTCAATACAATAGGTCTGTTTGGGAACAGGTTTTGAATTGACCAATAGAGAGATAGTGAGGGTCAGGATAGTAATATAGTAGTAGAAGAACCTTAAATTATTTAAGGTTCTTCTACTACTATATTACTATCCTGACCCTCACTATCTCTCTATTGGTCAATTCAAAACCTGTTCCCAAACAGACCTATTGTATTGAATCTTTGTTTTTTTCAATAAACAAATATCATTATTTCTGAAGACAGCATATATATGTGTAAGTATGTATACTCCCTCTGATAGTTTGTATAAATATTGTACATAGATCTATAGAATATGCATACCAACTCTAACACATATATATCCTAGAAACGATCGTAAAATGATGAATTTTTTTAATATAAGGAACTGTTTCTTTGTTTATTCATTATTTTATTAATTTATCTTGACTCTGTTTTCCGTTTATTTTTCACCGAAAGTAGTTTTTGAATGCATCTTCTCTTTTCGTGATATCCGGATTACATTGAGTTCTTCATACGGATTGGACACTACCGTAAACTTTTGGTAGATTTATCTACATATATATATATATATATATATATATATATATATATATATATATATATATATATATATATATATATATATATATATATATATATATATAACAATTAAGT
>OZ024744.1:70713877-70716377 GCA_964016885.1 Eledone cirrhosa | reverse complement strand
TTTTATATTTTTCGGATGAAAAGAACCTTCTGACGAGAATCTTTCTTTGCAACGAAGGCCGTATGGTCTCCGTTTATTTTTGAGATTCGAAACCGATTCGGTAAAGGTAACTATAGTAAGTAAAGTTAATTTTTTAAAATTTATTTTGAAACTTTTTCATTATTTGCTAAACCTTGATTATATATATATATATGTATATATATATATGTATATACTGTGTATATATATATATATATATATATATATATATATATATATATATATATATATATATATATATATATATATATTAAACAACATAAGATAATTATTTCATTTACCAGTGGTTTCTTGAAAGCAAACAAAATTTGCTTTCAGTCATCAGAATGAAAAAATCCTGGTGTATTTATTGACAGTGGATTTTAAAAACAAAAATATAATCTATATATATATGAATATGTCATTTATTTTGTCTGACCTGTTTAGCTTGACTTGTTTTTTGGCTTAGGTGGTTAATGGTTTCTTGACCGCCTTCTCAGTTGGCCTTTATAACCTATGTTTATTGCTCTGGTCTTTTTAGCCCATGGAGCGCTTGCCAGCATGACTCGGAATTTGCGTTCCGTTTCGCTTTTTCTACCCGCCGAATTGCGATTATCTCTGAATTTATATTTGTATTTATTATACAATTATCAAAGTTGTGTTCAAATCATTTAATAGCTGACAATCGTTTCTTCCAAACTCTCGTTTGGAGTCACTTCCGGAAATTAACGATTGAAAATTTAACGGTTGATCAAATATAGTCTATGAATATGAATTCAATAAGACTAATTTACAATCCATTGCTATAACTAACTTAAAACATTCAATATAAACATTAACTAAAATTTAATTCAACATAAGTCATGGAAAAGTCTGCAAAAACTATATGTTTCTCAACACACATTAATTCGAACACCATCAATATTCAACACCCACCATAGACTCTAATAAATTAACATATTTGCTTTAAGTGCAGTATTTATTTATCTATATATGCATAATAGCTTTGCTTGTCTCCTTCTCATGTATATGACTTACGCAGTCGCACTATCTACACGCCTGCATATGAATTGTTATCGCACTCTTCCTTTCTCAAAACTACTTCCTCAATGCCGCTTTAATATTTGGACTATTCCCTTGTTTTAACTGTTGCATGTATTCCACTCCGTGCTTTTGATTTTGATTTTGATTTTAATTTTAATTTAATTTGAATTTGAATTTGAACTTGAATGTTTGTACAATTATTGTACAATTCTCGTAAAATATATGTCACATCCATTCCACCCTGTAAATACGAAACTGTTGCTCACAACATCATTTTGTATGTATCTATATTATTGTTCAGTTGAATAGGAGGTTGATTATATGTGCAAACATTGATAATGCTCCGATGACTCCAAACGAGAGTTTGGAAGAAACGATTTATCAGCTATTAAATGATTTGAACACAACTTTGATAATTGTGTAATTTATTTATTTTCCTGCTCTGTAAAACAACTGATGCTCATACATTGAGCTATTTCTCTTATTGGTAATAAGGTAATTAAGAAATTACTGACCTTTCTGTTTATAGTTGTTTATACTATATACATAACTATAAATAGTATTATTATATATATATATATATATATATATATATATATATATATATATATATATATATATATATATATATATAATTGTTTCTACTTTTGGCACAAGGCCAGCAATTACCCAGTGTATTACTGGTACTTTATTTTATCTACCCCGTAAGGGTGAAAGGCAAAGTTAACCTCGGCGGGATTTGAACTCAGACCGTAAAGGGACGTAACTATGCTAGAAAGCATAGCGTCCAACCCTCTACAGACACTGCCAATTCACCGCCCTGATATATATATGATAAAAAAAAGAAAATATCGCTCTTCATGGCTGAATACAATAAATGTAATCTGAGTTTTTCGAATATTAATAAGAGAATTAACCCTGCTATATCAAGCGTTAACCTAATATATCCCTTCCATATACTGTACCGATTGTGTCGTTATTTCTGTTTACCTTTTACATACATATATATATATATGTATATATATATATAATATAATATAATTGTTTCTACTTTTGGCACAAGGCCAGCAATTACCAGACATTACTGGTACTTTATTTTATCGAACCCGTAAGGATGAAAGGCAAAGTTAACCTCGGCGGGATTTGAACTCAGAATGGCAAGGGCCGTAACTCTATATATGTGTGTGTGTGTAGGAGGTGAGTAATATTGTAGAACAATAAAACTATGCATATATCAGATAAGTATCAATCAACAGTTGGTAGAACACAATTTTTGTCCCAGGATGATGTTGTTTTCGAAACGCGCATAATAAAATATATGGAACTTTTTTAACCATCTTTTAATTTCTTCTTTATATATATATATATAACGAAGGAAATGTGGTAAGGAACCAGGTGGACCATAACGCACCAAAGTACTCAATACTTGTGGTAGTAG
>OZ024744.1:70646377-70711377 GCA_964016885.1 Eledone cirrhosa | reverse complement strand
AGACACAAGACTCTCTCATTGGAATTTACACAACATCAACTAGGTAGATATGTAGGAATGTCTGCATGTGTAGATATGGCTGTTATTGTATGTGTGGATGTGGATGTTTTGAGTTGTATGTGTGCATGTGTATACGCTTTGTATCTGTACATGTGTATATGCAGTTTTTAGATGCAAAATTTATGGGATGTTTTACATATTTTTACTGTTCCATTAATGGATTGTACTTGTAATTTTCTAACTAGTTGTGTTCTTTCTGTTCCTGTGAAGCCTAGCTTCTCAAGATTTGTGTATGTTAATATGTATGTATATATGTATGTATATTTATATCCCAGTACAACCTGTCCCATGGTTGGGTCGTTGGCGACTAAACTGGCAACCCCATCAAGGTTTCTTAGTGAGGAGGGTGACTTTGGACATCCTGCAGGACTAAAAACAAAACCTGTCAAAGGGCAAAGGAGCTCTTAAGAGTCAATGGCCATCCAAAATCACCGGGAGAGATGACCCCTTAGCCTTTGTCAAGGCAGAATTCTAGAAGGAAAACTCTGATATAACACCTGCAACCCTGATGGTATCCAATGATGTTGACTTGTTCTTCTTTTTGGTAAATATCATCTTGGTTAAGAGAGTGGGACTGGCTTTATGCAGTGCCTTTGCTCACTATAAAAGCTTCACGTCACAGGCATTGCTTTATATCTGAAGATCTCTCTGCACTTGTCATCACATGGTACCATGGGCCCAGCACTATGTGTCAATAATTGTCACAAGTGTAGTGTTTGTACCAGAGTTTTCAAGTCGTTGGCTGGACTAAAAAGTCACACTTGTTCAGCGCATCGGTAGGGGTTCTCCTACATGGATATAAAGTAGTGGCAGCCACCATGTATATTTGTATGTATGTATATGTGCATGTATGTATGCGTGTATGTATGTTTATATGTATGTATGTGTATGCATGTATGTATGAGTATATGTATGTATGGCTATATGTATGTTTATATGTATGTATGTGTGTATGCATATATGTATGTGTATATGTATGTATGTATATATGTATGTATATATATATATGTGTATGTATGTATATATATGTATATATGTATATATGTATGCGTGTATGTATGTGTATTTGTATGTACGTATGTATGTTAGCTTATATGTATGTATGTTTATATATATATATATATATATATATATATATATATATGTTTATATGTATGTGTGCATGTAATTATGTATGCATGTATGTATGTTTATATTCTGTTTGAAATTCTAGCCTTGTATGACATACCAGCAACACTTGTGGAGGCAATTAAGGCTCTGTATCTCAACACAAGTGCCACTGTCATCACTCCTGATGGCCCAACAGAGTTCTGTGATATCTCAGCAGGTGTGCTGCAGGGTGACACTCTTGTCCCATTCCTCTTCATTATTGCACTAGACTATGCCCTGAGACTCTCAACTGACAAAATCAATAACAAAGGTATAACCATCAAACCCCGCATGTCCTCTAGGGACCCCTCCAAACATCTCACTGACCTTGACTTTGCGGATGACATTGCACTTCTTGCAGATTGCCTAGAAAATGCGCAACAAATTTTGACATCTCTCGAGGAAGCAGCCACCCTCGTTGGCCTTCATCTAAACGAGGGTAAAATAGAGTACATATCAAACTGTACAGGCAACAGCATCAAAGCAATCCACGGCAGTGATATCAAGCGAGTCGAGGATTTTGGGTCCTGGATCGTGGACTCTCAGAAGGATTTCACCACCAGAAAGGCCCATGCATGGTCAGCTTGCAATAAGATGGATCGAGTTTGGCACTCAAATCTTTCTAACCACATCAAGATCAGACTCTTCCAAGTAACTATTCAACCAATCTTGCTATATGGAAGTGAAACATGGACGCTTTCATCCAAACCATAAAAGCAACTTGATGGCACTTACACTCGCCTGCTTCAATGCATTCAGAGCTGGCGACATCTGCCTTTCAGAGAGATATATGCCAGCCTCCCACGCATATCTGTCGTTGTACGTAAAAAGAGAGTGAGATTTGCTGGCTACTGCCATTGTGCCACCTACGAGGCTGTGTCTCCATTAATGCTTTGGAAACTACAAGCAGTCACTAATAACAGGGGGCGCAAGCTCTCCTACCCCGATGTCATCTCCAGAGACTCTGGTATTGAAATTCAGGACTTGGCAACGGCAATAAACGACAGACCCACGTGGAGATCAATTATTGAGTCTATTTCAGCTGAGGCCGCCGGATGATAATGATGTTTATATATATATCTATGTTTATATGTATGTGTGCATGCATGTATGTATGTTTGTATGTATATATGTATGTATGTATGAATAAGGTTCGATCCCATACCGTGGCAACTTGGGCAAGTGACATTTACCGTAGCGTTCGATCCATGCTCCGGGAGTAAAATTCGGTAGCATTATGTAAAGGGTGCCCATCTGTGGAATGCTCAGCCACCTGCAAGCTGTTCCGTTATTTAAACAATTGTAACACTTATCGTCGAAACCAACGGAGGTCCATTACATGTTGTATATATGTATGTACGAGAGTAGGCTGAAACGTTCACAGGCTGACCAAGATACTCTCATGGAAAGTGACCAAATGAGGTTTATTTTCTAACATAGTCCCCTTTGCGATCAACACACTTCTTCCATCCGTGTAGCTGTGCTTGGATTTCATTGGTGAAGAAGCTTTCATCCTGTTGGTAAAAATAGTTATCAACAGCAGATATGATGTCATAACGACTGCGATACTTAGTTCCCAGTCAAGTATTTTTTTTTTTTTTTCATATTGTGGAACAAATGATAGTCAGATACGGCCAAATTAGGAAAATAGGGGGGGGGGGGGGGGGGGGGGGGGGGGTCAACCAGTTTAGAGCCACATTCACGCGCAACAGCCATTAAAACTAAGGACTTGTGTGCTGGAGCATTGTTCTGATGAAACAAAACCCCTTTCGTCAGTTTTCCTGGGAGTTTGGTCGAGATAAACTTTCGTAACTGCATCAGTAAGTTGAAGATAGTCAATTAAAGCAATGCCTTTTGCATCCCCCCAAACTAAGGCAATCACCTTCCTTGCAGATAGAACAACCTTAGCATTCTTAGCATAAAGATAGATTTAAGCATAATAGGGGTATATGAAAGTATATACTATATGTTTAGATACAATAAACATGAAGGAGCCCCTCTATAAAAGAAAAAAGATACTGTTTCGTTATGAAAAAATATTTTTCCGTATGTATGAAACTATTTTTTTTTGGGGGGGGGGGGGGGGGTGAGCGAGAGACTTCTAGTCTTCATTAAGACATCTCTCTAGTAGAAGGTCACTCTGATATAAAACCTGCGACTTCGTTCGCATCCAATGATGTAGACCAGTTCTTCTTTTTGGGCTAATGTATTCGATATTCAGAGAGTGGGGTTGGCCCCGTGCAAAGCCTTTCCTCACTTAAAAAAGCTTCAAGCACAGGCATTGCTTGATATGTGACATTTGCTATAGGAAAGTCCCTAGCAGGACTAAAAAGCCACTTCCGTGATGTTCATGCTTAAGTATCAAGCGATGGCATTACTCGAAATCTAGTTGCAGCCAACATGTATGTATGTTTACCGCGATGACATCTTTGGACAGTTGCTTATGACATGGGTGATACCTTCGATATTAGTTCTGCAGAGTCTGCACTTGTTGTAGCATCTAGGTGTTTTGCCTGCATCCCTATCTCTTTTGTGAATCAGGTATTTCGTGTTGATTTCCTGTCCTTGGATTGCAAAAGCGTATCCTTCAAAGTGTGAGCCAATATAGCGGTTTGGTCCAATATAGACTACTTTGTTTATCTATATTACTCTCACTCTGGAGCTTCCTGGCAACATATTCATGCATGATTTTTTGCTGATAAGCATCCAGTTTTTCATCCATGGATTCACTGCGATACTGCTGAGGGACTTCCCTGGGTGTGAGTTTTTGATTATATTATGTCTCATGCAGATAGACTTGCTCGGGAGATGGGCTCCTACGCTTTGATGTTCGTAGATGTTGTCGGAGAGATATGATGCGACACTCAAGTGCTGTCTGGACTGATGTTAGGCCTCTGTCTCCCTGCTTACGTTTCAAGTGAAGGCGGTCTATGTCACTGTTGATGTGGAAGTTTCCGGTATTGTTTAGTATTTTTCGAGTTCTAACATCAATTGCTTGGATTTCGTCTATCGTCCAATTGAGTATTCCAAACGTTGGTGTTAGGACAGGCACAGCAAACACATTATGAGCCACTGTTTTGTTGTGCGCAGAGAGTTCCGATGACTATATTTTTCTTAATCGGGTGTAATATTCCCTGGTTACGCGTTCCTTATTACAGATATCATTATAGGATATATTCTCATCTATCTCCAGGTATCTGTAGCAGTCCTCATCAGATATCGGTGAAACAGTTAGGCCATTGATGACAATGTTGCTAGATTGGGTTGTTGTTTTTCCCCGCTTTACAGTCATGTATGAACATTTATCTTGGCCAAACTCCATTCCTATATCCTTTGAGAATGTTGTAACCAGGTCAAGATTTTTCTTTATCCCATTTATGTTCTTCGCATAGAGTTCCAGATCATCCACAAATAAATTATGGGTTAGGTTCGTATTTCTGTCCTCATGTGGGCCAATTAAGTATCCTTTACATTTCTTGAGCAGAAAGGACAAGGGATTTAATGACAGAATAAATAATATCACAGAGAGCTGTCTCCTTGAAATATACCCCTGTGATATTCTATTATTTCTGTGAAAATAGGGTCCTACTTCTCTGTGTTTAACTTTAGGATAGTAGCCCAAGAAGAAGACAGCTTCTCTATGGCCCTGATAATAATGTCTGGGACTTTAGCAAGTCGGAGGGCCTCTATCATCCAAGACTGGGAAACAGAATCGAAAGCTTTCCTGTTGTCCAGCCAGACTGTAGCCATATTCCTCCTAAGTTGTCGCACCTCCGACATATCAGTTTTGTTGATTAGGAGTTGTTCAGCACACCCCAACCCCCTTTCTTTCCAGCTGCTTGTTCATCTGTGATGATGTTATTATTTTCACAGTGATCTTGGAGAAATAGGTTCAGGCAGGCTGTATACATCTTATATATCAGGTAGATTTTTGCCAAATGGGTGTCTTTGTTCTTGGGGACCAGTACTGTTTGTGCTAATGTCAACCATTCTGGTATATGTGTATCTCCCTTAAGAACTTGTTGGTAGAGGTCGGTAAGATACCTCCGATAGAATATCAGTTTTTTGTACCAGTAGCCGACAATCATGTCTCTTCCTGGTGTTTTCTTATCTTGGAGTTTTCCTATCACAGTCTCAAAGGTATCCTCACTTATTTCGTATGTTTTTGTTGTAGTGTAGGAGCAATAGTTCTTTTGGATTTCTATTAGCCACACTGCATCTTGGTTGAAATTCTCCTTTTCACCCCATATTTTGCTCCAAAAGGAATCTATGTCTTTCTGGGATGGGGCCTCAGTGACACTTATTATTTTGTCCTTCATATCTATAGACTGATGTTTGGTTTCGTCTGAATCTTTTATTAAGCACTTTTCTTTCATCTACCTTCTTCAGGTATCAGCGTTTTTCGCTGACAACTCTCAATTCTTGTTTGAAGGTGATCAGCTTATATTGAAGAGTTCTGGTTCTACTGTTACCAAACATATAAACAGGCGTTGATTAGCCAAAATGTTGGGGTGTTTATCCGTCGTAAATATTCATCCCCTATTTCGTCAATAACACGTAATATTACATTATTTGTTTGTTTGTTTTTTTTTTTGTTTTTTTATTAAATATTGTTGTTTTAATACGTTCAGCAAGAGAAATGTTTATACATGAATTAATTTCTCTCTGGAAGATTTCGTTGAGGGAAATTTTCAATTGTTTATACTTTTGATTATTATTATTATCAAAGGGCGGTGAATTGGCAGTATCGGTAGGGGGTTGGACGCCATGCTTTTCAGCATAGTTACGTCTCTTTACGGTCTGAATTCAAATCCCGCCGAGGTTAACTTTGCCTTTCATCCTTACCGAGTCGATAAAATAAAGTACCAATAAAGCACTGGGTAATTGCTGGCCTTGTGCCAAAAGTAGAAACAATTATTATTATTATCGATAGTTTTTTCCCCAGCATTCGAGGTAGACTTAGATGGTACATGTGGTGTCAAGTTTCTTACAGGCATAGTTGTTTCAAGGCGCTGTTCGACCTGGCTGCTAGGAAGTCTAGTAGCATGGCGACCTGTAGCACGTGTTGTTGATCCCATGTTTGTTGTGGGGGACTTACAATTATTAATATTTATCTTATTTTTAACTTCAACAAACGTCGCTTGTTGGCGTAATTGTTTCGCTGTGAAGTGATTTAGCTCTGGATGTATTTCGTCCCAGTGTAGCTTCATTCTGTTCATATAGCCAATTGTTTATTGCCATTTTATAACAATTAAATAAATCATCATTAAGTTCGCAACTCCAAGAGAAATGCGATGTATAATTTCGGTTTCTTCTGTAGCTACAACTGAATAAATTTTGTTTACCTTCCTTGTTATTTGTCTTCGGTACTTCCTTAATATTGTTGATGTTGTTGTGTTCAGCCATGCTGTTTGTAGCAAATCCTTGTAAAATGAATTATGTATTTAGTCGGATATCTCTACGAATTCGAATAAAAGGTGTGGATATAGTTTGAAGGATATCCAGTTATTCAACATGACTGGTAGTTGTGGCATTACTGTCAGAGATAGTATTCATCTTAAATTTAATGAATAGTCTCCCACGCCAAAATATGCGACTGATCGCGTTGACTGACTGTCTATGTTTGTATGTGTGCGTATATATATATATATATATATACAGTATATATACATTTAGGTTTGTTGGTTCACCATTTGGATAGAACTGGTCATTCCGTATAGTCAACCTTGATGTAATATTAGGGAGAGCACTCGACGTAATGCAACTCACCCGTCTTCGTTTGTGTTGGTGGTGCGAGTACGGAGTTAATTATTATAAAATAACAAGAGGCTGGACTGGTGTAATTCCTTAAAGGTTTATTATACTATGAACATTTCAATGACTGGGTTCAGTATGAATCCGATGACATCATCACGTATTCCGAAATTTAACAAAGGAATATAATAGACACAATCCAAGGGGTTGTGGGTCGTCAAGTATGAAATTTATAGAAATTTGTAGAAAAAAAAAATTTCTACAAATTTCGTACTTGACGACTCAATATATATATATATATATATATATATAAATGAAATATATATATATATATATATATATATATATATATATATATTGAGTCGTCAAGTATGACCAAAACTGAATACCAAAACTGAATACTAACCAATACTATTACTAATTTTTACTTGTTCCTAATTAAACTATTTTTCACTGGGAACAATTTGTCAGCATTTTCTTTTCCTTTTACAAATATATATATATATATATATTAAGGATACTATTTATGGTTATGTATATAATAAAACCTTTTATAGTTATATATATTTTAAACTCTAAATAGTGAAAGACAGTAATTCATTACTATCTTATTACCAGTAAGATAAATAGCTCAATGCAATAACATCAGTTGTTTTACAGAGCATATATATATATATATATATATATATATATATAGTAATAATAATAAAATTGAAGACTAAAATCCAAAGAGGGCTCGATAAGGAAAATATATATCAAATATATAAGAACCGTAGAGCAAATAACAGATTAAAGTTTAAGCAAAGAAGATCCCGTTAAGGGTGAAAGCAGCGATTCTTTGCTTAAACTTTAATCTGTTATTTTAATAAATATATATATATATATATATATATATATATATATATATATATATATAACGAAGGAAGTGCGGTAAGGAACCAGGTGGACCATAACGCACCAGAGTACTCAATACTTAGGGTAGTAGAGTGGGTAATAGGAAAATGTTCAAGACCCCGACGGCAGAGCTCAAGCCGTTTCGACGGCTATTTCTGCGTCCAGAAATAGCCGTCGAAACGGTTTGAGCTCTGCCGTCGGGGTCTTGAACATTTTCCTATATGTATATATATATATATATATATATGCATACAAACCTAATTACACACACAATATAGGAGTAGAGGTGAGAGAACTTAACTGAGGGAGACGACAGGCAGTAGTAGCGGCATACTAAGACAGATAGAGTGATAGAGAAAGACGGCGAGAAAGAGGCATACAGAGGAGAAGGAGGTAAGAATGATAACGAGCAGATGGGGGAACTAAGGAAGTGAGAGAAACGTACTAATACAGAGACGGGGTTAATAGGAAACGTGCTGCAAGCTTCTGTAACGTCAAGAATAGAACTTTATCAATTACAGCGATGGTCAAGGGTTAGATAACTCTTTCTTACTTTTCGCGCAGCCCAGGCAACAATTGTTGACAGGAAGGAAAAGAAACGTGAAAGAAATGAAATGCTGTAAATGCAGCAAGATGTCATCCTGCAAAAGAAATGGACGATAAGTGTGATACAGAACATTTGGGCGGGACTGAAACAAATGATATCCAGCCAAAGATACAAAGGTAGGCGGAATATAGTAAGCAAAGAAATTCATGATATAGAGTAGGATAGATGTATGTAAGTACGTATGTATGGTGCCGTAACTCCTGATGGTGTCGTATGGGCGCCGTATTGATATACGGCATTTCTTGGGTATTTTAAGCCTAGTGAAGCCCATCCCTCTCCAGATTTCTTCCAGAGAAAGATAGAAAGTGAGAGAGAGAGAGAGAGAGAGGGGGTGAGAAAGAGATATAGAGGAAGAATCGACCCCAGTACTATACTGGTGCTTTTTTTATCGACCTCGAAAGGATGAAAGGCAAAGTTGACCTTGGTGGGATTTGAACTGGAACGAATGCAATAAAACATTCTATCCGACGTTCTAACGACTCTTCCAATTCGCCACTAGGGTGGATGTACGGCTTAATTAAGTAGGTTAAGAAAGCTATTGTACCTGGTCAGTAGAAGGAGACGGTCGAGGAAAGAAAAAAAAAACTATTATGGAATAGGTTATGAAAAATTGAGGTAGCCATATTGCTTTTGCTCGTAAGAACTGCCTATAATGTGCTCCCATTCCCGGTCAGTATTAGACGGTGGGGCTGGAGTAACTGATTATCATCAGTATGGAGATTATGCACCGCTGGATCATTTTCTGGTAGCCTGTATGCCTGGCAGTATAACGATTTCCTCAGTATCCTGTATGGGACGGGGTGGAAAGGACAACGCACTTGCGTAAGCAAAGGAAAATCGAGTCCCGGCCTTTATGCATGGTGCTATTAACTGGAAGACGCAAGTGTGTCCTCATCAACAAGGTTCTTCACAATACAACGGAACCTACTGTACTCGGGGAACGCAATGCGGGCTATGTGATCTGGTACCGTCTCAGCCCCAGTCCTGCGGATGTCTAACCCCATTCTTCTCTGAAGACGCCCAGACACCCAAATCAATTAGGACGTCACGCATTGTGACATGGCCTCGAACCGGTTTGTGCACCGGCTTTACTAGCATCGTGTGGTATGCGTTCACTCGGCCTCCTAACCCTACAGCAGTGCTAGACTTAACACCTATAACATTGCTATCAACCAGAACTCAGCTAGACAGCAACTGTTTCAGCATTGTTGTTTCTTTGAGGCTCGGCATCCGGATCTACGAGTCACAGAAGTGCTGTTGTTGATTCATTGTGAAGTATTTTGGCCGTTGGGTCGCTTCTCAACAAAATCATAAAGCATGACTTGGACGCCACATGCTTCATTTCCCAGTTCGTGTCGGCGTGGCTGACGCGAGGGAACGACAAAAGTCCTGAGGGCATCATCGCGATCTCCCCGTTCTACGGTAATAGGCTCGTCATCCAGGACGCTACGACTAATGAAACCTTTTTCGACGACAACCTGGTTCATTTGACGGTTAACCCAGGCTTCGCTGCTCGTCAAGCCGAGGATCGTAAGCCATCGAAGTATAAGGCTGCTCTTCCATAGGTTAGTTGTCGAACCTGTTGCAGTGGAGACTTCTGGTGTGCTTGTTTCTCCAGACCACCTCCCTACTAACTACTATCGGGGCGGAGTTGGCCACCCACAGGAGCGAGCCACCGCGAATTGGAATGGAGATTCCAACGCGTCTCCCTCACCATTCTCCGGGATAACGAGGTGGCCTATACCTGGAGTTCCATACGCCAGACAACGTTTGCCATACCACCCGGCCCGTATTATTGGGATAACGATGTTTGAACTTATGAATTATGAGTTCTTATATTTTTTAATTGCACCAAATTACACCAAATACTAGGTTGAAATAGGTATTAGGGTCGATATGATCGAAAAACTTCTTGAAGACGTTGCCCCAGTATGATCGCAGACAAGTTGAATGACCGACTCACCTATTATTGTTATTGTTGTTTCTTTGTTTATGTATGAAACGAAAATGAAAAAAAATTGGCCTGGTGTGTGTGTATGTGTGCGTGTGTGCGTGCGCGTGTGTGCGTGCGCGTGTGCGCGCGCGTGTGTGTGCGCGCGCACGTATGTGTGAGTGTGCATGAGTAAAAATGTTTCTGTGCATATTTGTTATTTTTACTAGCAGAAAAACTACCCATCGGGTGGTTTTCTGCTAGCATGTGTAGTGTGCATATTTATATTATACGCAAATATATATGCATGTAGATATGATACATCAAATAAAATCGTAATTGACAATATGTACAAAAATTGAACGAAGACTGTGTTACACTGTCTTCTGTAATCCATGATACATTTTAAAAAAACGATATCTATCTATACATCTATCTATCTATACATCTACCGTTCGTGACAAGATCTACAGGCACGGACGCCCTGGCAGGGATCCTTCCAAGAGGACGTGTCCAAGATGTGCGCAGGACATTGAAACAGTTCTGCACGCAATTGTACACTGCCCGGGCGTAAGCGACCTGTGGAACTATGCAGAACAACTGCTGTCGCGTATGGGACAAATACAGTTGACTGCCGAGTCCATAGTAAGGATCAAACCGCCAGACTCTTTCAAAAACGAAAGAGAGGCGGTTTTCCTCTGTACGGTGGCTATGGTGAAAGAAGTTATATGGTGGACGAGGTTGAGAGGACTGAGGACAGATGCCTTTCTCTCCGGACAACAATTGATTCCCTTCTTTAAGTATCACTTTAGAAGGAGAATCAGGGTGGAGAGAGAGGCACTGCACCCCAGTAAATTTACTGAAAGGTGGGTGAATGAAGCGAAAATGGCCCGAGTGATTGGGCCTTCTCTGTTTATAAGCCTGTAGGTTGAGGAAGAGAGAAAAAGGAAGAAAGGAGCACTTGCACAACACGCTCCTCGAGTTGAGGGTTGTTCTATCGACGGGGTATTAAACAACCCATTTGTGGCGCCTCCCCCCTATTGGGGATTTCGATTGTTGAAATTGTTTGTTTTTATATTTTTTACACGACTGTATGTAAAATCCCCGGCATGTCTTTGTATTGTCCCCTTTCTTGTTGCGCCCTTGTGGCTAATAAAGAAATCTATCTATACATCTATCTATATATATATATAAAATTGAAATTGTCTGTGTGTGTGTGTCCTCATTTTTGCAAAGTCTATACAAATCCACATTTCTACTCCGATTGACTTCAAACTTGCATTTATATATTCCTTGCGGTCTAAAGATATTAACTGCAGCTTTTATTTTTCAATTTTCTGTTGTTAAAGGCGTGTTAAAATCTATTTAGAAAGTCAAAAAATAGAATTTTAGTCTACGACTTCAGTTATACCATTAACGTGGTTTTGTCTTTGCGTACAATTGTTCTCACCGCTCCACATAATGACGTATTTTCTTCGTTCATTGCCAGAGAACGTCTCCATGAACCACCTAATAGAATATTAGTCTACGACTTCATTTATACCATAAATGTGGTTTTGTCTTTGCGTGTAATTGTTTTCACCGCTCCAAATAATGACGTATTGTTTAATAATGGTTTCTTATATAGGCACAATGCCAGTAATTTGGGGGAAGGGGAAGATGTTTAAATTGAACCCAGTGCGTGACTGGTTCTTTATTTTATCGACCCCGTAAGGATGAAAGGTAAATTAATAATAATGGGATTGATGAGTTAATATCTGTATACAACAACAACAACGGTACGCGATGGGGCCCACCCACATCCCCGGCGGACAGAATGGAGAAGGCGTTTCCCCGGAGGACGGCAAGGGAGACGCGCTGGAAAAGCCACTCCAACTCGCGGGGCTCACACCTGCGGCTGGCCAGCTCAGCGCCTATGGTGGTGAGTAAGGAGGTAGCCCTGGGGCCGAGGACACCAGAAGTCTCCACTGCCAGGGGTATGACCGCAAACCTGTCGGAGAGTGACCGGTATTTGAGGAGTTTGGCCACCTCAGCTCGACGTGCAGTAGAACCTGGGTCAGTCTGCCAAGGTGATCTGCAAGTCCGTAACACACGAACTGGGTGAGGAGTTTAGTCCGGTGCAACTGGGTGTCGGCGTGTCCGGTGGTTGTGAGGGGGCCGCTTATGCAACCAGGCAGTTCTTCAACGGCTGCCCATCGGAACCGTCATCCAGGGACTCCAAGCACCGCATTGTCAAGCTTGACATGAGGAATGCCTTCAACTCTTTACGCTGGGATCATCTGCTCAAGGCCTGCCTCAGCCGTGCTCCCTCTGCCTACCCTCTGGCCTACCTGTCAAATGGAGCCCCAAGCATGCTCCTTGCTGCTGATACAGTCATACCCTCGGCTACTGGGGTCCAACAGGGCGACCCTTTGGGACCCCTCCTATTCGCCCTTCGTATTGACCACATTGCCCGGAGTATCACGGCCCCTCTCAACGTTTGGTATCTGGATGATGCTATGTTGGGCGGGCTCGTACGGACGGTCTGTCATGACCTTCAATCGGTGGTTCCTGCCCTGGCGGGAATCGGCCTCCAGGTCAACTCCGCCAAGTCGGAGGTGGTGAACGTCAGCCTCGATGCTGCGAGCTTTGCAGCCTCCGTCTTGGACGTGCGGTCCATTCTCCGCCAGGTTCAGGTGACCCTCAAAGAGGATCTCCTCATCCTCGGGTCACCGATCCACCCACCGGCCATCCGCTCCACCATCAGGTCCAGGCTTCAACAGCTCCAGACGCTCATGAGCCGACTGGGCTTTATTGGTGGCCACCCAGCTCTCTTTCTGCTGAGGAACTGCTTCGCCATACCGAAGCTCTTCTATACACTCCGCAGCGCTCCATGCTACACCCAGACATCTCTCCTCGCTGACCTCGATACTTGTATCCGAGCAGCAGCCGAGGGGATATGCAACGTCAAGTTTGACGACATATGGTGGCAACAGGCCACTTTACCTGTCAAGTATGGCGGCCTTGGCCTCCGGTCCCCGATCTGACTAGCTTTGCCAGCGTATCTTTCGTCGGTAACCTCGTGCCGCGTCCTCGTCAGCCGGGTTCTTCAAAACATAACAGAACCCTCTGTGTTCAGAGGACGTGAGGCCGCCTGTGAGACGTGGGACCGGCTGGGACTTAGCCCAGTAGACGTCCCTCCTCCTTCTCCCCCTGTTGACGTCAAGTCCCCCCAACGCACTTGGGATAATATCCAGTGCAGCCTGGCCTCAGACAGGCTCACGCGCCAGCTCGACCAGCACCGCCTTGCTTGTTTTCGTGCGGCCTCCAAACTCCACAGTGGTGCCTGGCTCCAGTGATGCCCTGCCCTCCTTCTCCACTGGCACGCAGTTAGACAACCATAGTCTGCGAATCGGCATTTCCCAGAGGCTCGGCCTCCGGATCTGCCAGCCACACCAATGTCGCTGCGGTTCCACCGTGGACTCTTTCGGCCTCCACCCGCTTTCCTGTCGCCACAGTGCCGGCCGCATTCCACGTCATGTTGACCTCAACGAGGTCATTAAGCATGGCTTGGACGCTGCAGGCTACCCTTCCCAGATCGAGCCGGTGGGGCTGGATCAAAGGGACGGCAAAAGGCCAGATGGCATGACCATCTTCTATCTTCGTTTTTTCCCGTTCTTTGCCAGAGAACGTTTCCACAAACCAAAGTATCGTCTTCCTGTCTTCCTTCGGTTGCAACTTTTTTGAAATATTTACTTCTGCGTTCACAGATTGACTTTTTTAGTTTCAGAAGATCCCGTTAAGGGTGAAAGCAGCGATTCTTTGCTTAAACTTTAATCTGTTATTTTAATAAATATTTGCTCCACGGTTCTTATATATTTGATATATATCTATCCTTATCGAGCCCTCTTTCGATTTTAGTCTTCAAATTTATTATTATTACTACATATATATATATAATTATTGTTTCTACTTTTGGCACAAAACCAGCAATTACCCAGTGCATTACTGGTACTTTATTTTATCGACCCCGTAAGGATGAAAGGCAAAGTTAACCTCGGCAGGATTTGAACTCAGAATGGCAAGGACCGTAACTCTATGCGTCAAAGCATGGCGTCCGACCCTCTACCGATACTGCCAATTCACCGCCCATCTATATATATAATTATGATTGGCATTAAGCGGTTGAGTGACGGAGTCGCAAACACAGTCCTCACCTACAAAATGATATTACTAAAGAGTGAAGGTTTACTTAACCCTTAGTCGTATTGGCTTTATAAGTAGAATGACAGTTTGCAGTTGGTATTCCATCACTGATGGAATTTCCACACTATATTAAAACTAACCTGACTGATCCCTCTCTTTCTCTACGGGGTGAAAACTTCTTCATTCCCCAACATGATTAACTCTCTGCAAAGCTCAGGTGATACCCACAATGGAGTACTGCTACCACACATGCAAAGGTGCTGTTGTTACTACTATTTACACAGACAACCTAGACCGTATTCTGAGAAAGGAAACATGATTGGTTCGCGTAAAGTCATTCATAGACGCGCTTGAACTCACAAACATTCTTCTTTCTGCCTTTTCTAATGCTGCTACAGTGTCCTTAGCTTCTTGGAGTTGAATGGTCTAATGTCATATTTACTCAAACATTTCCGACTTACATATTCTCTGCAACCCTCCACCACCCTAACCCCCCCCCCCCCCCACACACACACACTCAACATCCCGTACTACCTACTATTCCGAGTTCTTCTATTCCAGAACTTTGGTCTTCTGGAAATACACCCACCCAGCCGACTCACATCTTTCTTACAGTGGTTGACTTGTAACAATTTAAGTGGAAAACTAACGACATCAATCTAATCGGTTTTAGAAGACTGTAAATCTTCTTTCAGATCTCGTTCACGTCTCATTGGCATACAGCAAAGTTGACAGGACAGCTTTGTAGAACTTCAGCTTCGTTTGATGTCCGATTCATTTCTTATCGCACACTCTTGATAAGTGTACATAAAAAAAAAAATGATGCTCGAACGGAGATTCTGCTGCTGAATTCTTCGTTGATGTAGATCAGGTATGGGCAACTTTTTCGAGAATTAGATCGCTTAGGATGTGGCTCATCATAAGGCAGATCGCACTATTAAAAGATTCAAGGCAATTTCAAAATTAAATGGGCTATTCAGAAATCCAAACAGGCTGCATGTAGCTCGCGGGCCGCTGTATGCCCATGACTGATGTAAACGATTCTTGAGAGAGTACTGCAACGTATGCATTCTCATCAACGGTTAACCGTCATTGCAAGCGCTGGATGGTTCTTGTAAAGTTTTTTTTTTTTTGTTAATATATATACTGGTCACTGTGAGGCCAAAGTCATCCCGGGCATAGGAGAGTGTGAATGTTAGTCGACAGAGCACTACTGAGAATCTCAGTGTCTGTTACCGTGTCTTTCCAAAGAATGTGTAGCATGTTTTGCAAATATTTCAGGTAAAATCTATTAAGTTTGTGGCTGTACATACTGTAAATAGTTCACATTTCCCTAGTATACAATAAATTTAGTAGAACAACCGTTTTGTAGACCTTCAACTTGGTTTCGAGTTGAAACACTTTCTATCTCAAACGTTCTTGCTAGGCCTTCCTAAGGTGGTGGTGGCTTCAGACTTCTGCAGTTTACGTCATATTTTCTTGAAAGAGTGCTGCTAAGGTATATGGATCTGCCAATAGTTAGAAATTGATGTAGTGGGCATCACACAAGGGATTGGTTTTTACATAACTTCGATCTTCTTTGGGGATGTTGGTGAGGCCAGTCACCACAGGGATAGAGGGATCCTTTTCACCCACTTCAGCAACCCTGAATCAAAATCTGAACCTGCATGTAGAGCACAATCGTCTGCAAAGAGGCACTTGAATATGGTGTTTCGTTTCACTTTGGTTCGTAATAAACCGGACAGGTTTCAGAATAACGGCCTGACAAAATCTGGTATCTGGTTCTCCAGTTTTGGGGTTTAGGCATGAAGCCAATAACTTCATCCAGTAAAAAATATTTCTGTTACGAAAACTTTGTCGATGAAGCACTGAAGTAGATTTGAGCCAGGCAATAGACAAAATGACTAATTCCCTGTGAAAGCGCTCAGAAGAAATTTAGATATATAGGAGATAGTCACCTCAGGCCTGAAGATAGCATACGCATAAGAACAAGCAATATACGCACCGTGTATGAAGCAGCAAAATCAACACAAGTATTGAGATAAATAAGGAGATACAACCTGGATATTCTTCAAATCAGCAGGTACTACTGGACTGGATCCAGACACTAAAGTACGAACGATGGCTCGACTATATGCCCTATTCAGGACACACGAACACTCACATCGATGGCATGACAAAGAATTGCCAAGAAGAATGTTATCTCTGTGTTAGAATGGAAGTCATTTAGCAATCGAATATTCAGAGTTCGCTTTGATTAAAAACGCTGCAATCAGTCTTAGTCAACCACCGCCACCACCATCACCACTTTATTTGCGAAAGTCACCTAGACTAGAACATCGAGTAGAATACTTTGCTGTATTTGTTCCAGCTGTTTGCACTCTTTTAGTTCAAATCGCGTCGAGATCACCTTTGCCTTTCAACCTTTCGAGGTCGTTAAAAAAAAGTTAATTCGATCCTGGAGTCGATACTTTCTCAATTCCAACTCGACCCATGTAACGCACGTCTAATCCCAAAAGAATCACTTGCTTTCTTTAGTCGTAAAAAGATTTCACCATCAAGGGTGTTTGTCATCTTAACTATCCTACCTAAATACAAAACTTTGTCCACATCGTTCAATTTCTTGCCAGACACATAAATGCTAGGCTCAGCGATATCCTTCTCGGAATCGATTGATACATGATAACTGTCTTGGCCAGACTGTCAGACCCAATGCGCTGCAAGCCCCCGAAAAAGAATCTATCCAGAGCTGTCTGTCACTCGCATAGTGAGCAACAAGATCACAATCATCTGCATACAAAAACTCACGTATTAAAGCAGTAAACACCTTTGTTGAGATAGAAGAAAAGACTCCTTCGGTCAGGAATAACCATGACATTTGCACCTAGAAAGTTCCCCTCCGAGGCACAAGTCCGGGCAAAGTTGTTTGTGGAAGACCAGCAGTTGCCCATGCATATCAGCCTTCCTTCTCCCCGCCACCGATGATGTATAAGGGAAAGGCAATCACCGATACACCTTGACACTAGTGACGTTGCAACTCATTTCTACAGCTGAGTAAACTGGAGCAACGTGAAATAAAATGTCTTGCTCAAGGACATAATGCATCATCCGGTCCTAGAATCGAATTCACAACCTTCCGATTGCAAGCCCAATGTTCTAACCACTAAGCCATGCGCCTTCACAGATAGAAAATCGCGCAGGTTAAACAACATACCCATCACACGATACCTGATAAAAAAAATTCCATGAGTGCAATCCTCAAAGAAACAAGCATAGGAAAATACAATGCACCAAGATTGGGTGACGGATTATCCTCCTATGTTGTCCTATTTTCAGCAAAAATGGGACTTGACACCTGTCTCCCTATATTGACACAATCTTACTTACCATCATGAAAACCTCTCAGAATTGATATGAACCTGTCAGGACTATCGAGCTTAGTCAGAATCTTCCATAAGGTACTCCTATTCAATCGATCAAAAGCTTTTGTCATGTCAACAAAAATATTATACAAATCCATTCTCTGTTCAATGCACTTCTCCTGTAGTTGCCTTATAGAGAAGATCATGTCTGCTGTCTAAAGTCACATGATCTGGCCTGTCTAAAGCCACACTGTGACTCAGGGAGAACATTGCCAGTGATGTTATCAAGCAATCTGTCCAGCATGATCTTACACAAGACTTTTCCCACAACTGACAGGAGGGCTATCTCACGATAATTACCACAACCTTTCTTTGAACCTTTTCCTTTATAAAGTACCACCATCAATGCATCTTTCCAATCTTGGGTAATGCTGTCTTTCTCCAAACCATAGCTAACAGGTTTGTAAGAAGTCGAAGAATGTTTCCACTTTTACATTTCAATATTCCAAAACAATACCATTTACCTCTGGTGAATTTTCATTATTGAGTTTTTTTTACAGTCATTTCCTCCTCCTCCTCCAATATATGATATTTTGTTATTACATCTCATTTATAGGCCAATTAGGAATTGAATTAATAAACTCTTCATTGATTTCAGAAGGCCTTTTCAAAGCTTTATTGAAAAAAGTTCCCCCCAACTCAAAAGGTTGTCTTCTCGGTTTCTAATCAATTCGTCATTTTCAAATTTCAGAGATGCAATTAGAGAAGAAAAGGACCATAGACTTTTCGTAATTAGCTGTAAAGTAGACTTGTATTGTTGGCATCAACTGAAGCTTGAATCTCCTCCGCTTTATTTCTTCACAATGCACCTTGCCTGCTACAGAGTTAGTGCCGTATGTTACCCTTTGTCTCCTTCAACTATATTTCTCTTCTTCTAGTTCCATGCCCTCCTGCAAACCCTCTCATCATCGCTGTCTTTTTTTCATTAAATAGTACTTGAATATCTTCCACATTTTTATCAAACCAATCTCGATGTTTCCTATCAACTAAACCAAGAGCAACTACCGAAGTATTGAAACCGAAGTTTTGAAATCTTTCCATGTGTCATCACATTGAATCTTGTCTAACTTCCTCATGGACTCACCCTTTAGTGAAGCATTTTAAATCCGAAAAAAAAATTTAATTTCTTTGGAATAGTAACACCACTTGCTCATATTTTCGGTTTCACCACAATTTTCACTTTAGCGCGAACAAGACGATGGACTCTCCAGCATTCATCTTTCCACAACTTACGGACATTACATATGTGTCGAAAACATACCTACGCACATGAATAAAATCTATCATATGCCACTACTTTGAACCTGAATGTATCCAGAATGTATCCAGGTGGTCTTTGTGTTGGAAGAAATTCTTAATTATACAAAGACCTAACCCCTGGCATATTTGCAGGAGTAACGAGCCATTGCCATTACATTTTCCAACCACATGTTTACCAATCACATGCCAAGTTCTGTGGCCCTTTCCAATCCTAGCATTAGAATCCCTAGGTAATAAAATTTTATCGGATCGAGGGATTTTTTGGTCAAGTTTCTGTAAAGAAAGATAAAAGGCAATCTTTTCACCCGTAGAGCACATACTCAGGGCATATACACTCACAAATGTAGCGAACCTATTCTTGGATAGTGGAAACTTCATAGAAATGAGCCGATCAGAGAAGCCACAGGGAAACTCATCTAGTCTGGAATTGTATTTTTAACAGCAAATGCCACTCCAGCCACCCTTCTGCATCGTTCTGACCTATTGCAATAAAAGGTATATCTATCAGACGGTTCCTGAAAATAACTCTCTTCAGTAAACTTGGTTTCAGACCTGGCTAAAACATTATAATACTGAAGCTCTTTCGCCACAAGAACTGATCTTCTTTCAGGGCGAGACTATGTAGGTTCACAGTCTAACAATGTCCGAACATTCCAACAACCAATATTAAAATGGTTTGGTATTGGTTTTGGTTTTCTCGCAATAGTCGGATGACAACCAGGCCTACGCTGTGGTGTACTGCGATAAGATTCGAGAACCTTCAGTTGTCAGCAAAACCTAAAAAAAACTCTAAATTAAAAAAAAAAAAATTTAAAGATAATTAGACTGGAATTTGAACATATGTTGCAGCTTGGCGTCATTCATCTGTTTAGTAGTATTTCTTTTCTTTTTCAATCAGTTAAATATGTTTTATTAATAAAAAAAAATGTTAATCATAAACAAATCTATTTCAAATAACAACAACACTATTAATATTTAAAAACGGAAAATGAAGGGAAGGGCAAAGGTTCTAGGGTCACAGAAGAATGGGAGGGGGACGGGAAAGTAATGGGCTCAGGCCTAGGTCACGGTAGTGCTGGTGCTGCACCCCACGGACAAGACCGCAAAAGCATATCAGCGGATAATGGCCTGCGACACCTGCAACAGCCACCCCACCTCGCGGGGCTCCTTCCTCAGACGGGCTACTGACGTTCTGATCTTGGGGTGGGGGGGAAACTTGGCAGTATTGGGTCCAAGTACGCTTGAAGTTTCGATGGCAACCGGTGCGAAGAGGAAGCGGGTGAACAATCCCCAGTATGGTCTGTTTCTCTTCGGAAGAAGGTGACACGTGACAGGCAACAACTCTACCATACCCAATAACTCGAACGCTGGATTCTTAAACTTACCCTGACGCGGCGCATTTTTTTTTTTTTTTTTTTTTTTCAAAAACTGATCTTGTGTGAATCTAAAATCATGTCCGTATAGGACCCGAAGAATACCCAAAGCAACGATTTCTACACATTTCAGCCTATTTGGATTCTTGCAAATACCTATTTGTTTGCTTCTAAACCAGAAGTTCTCAAACTTTTGCGGCCACCGTTTCCCTCACGGTGACGTAATACTCTCAACGCCCCCAACCCTATTTCCAGAGAGACTTGCCTACATGAAAATTGTAAATAATATATAATAAATAAACTCATTAATTTATATATAGTAAATAATATAATACAGTATATAGCATGTATGAATAAATAAATATTTTTTTATTTTACTATATTTATAAATATGTATCATTTGATATTTAATACACTATTATATTATCTCTACCACCTTCACCCCCACTGCCCTTTAGGCTCTAGTGTACCGCTCGACCTTCTCAATGCTCCCCAGGAGGTGGTAGCGCCCACTTTGAGAACCTTTGTTCTAAAGTCTCATCGACAACGTTATGTATGTTTGCCCTTTGTTTATTCTTACCAGTTGCTAGGTAATCTCTGAAGATTTATAAAAATTATCTACGAAGTTTATACTTTTATTTTAACATTTTCTTTATTATTTTTCATTATCAATGTCTTATTGCACAGTTGTGAATATGATTAGAGCGAATATGTTGGTATTTCTTGAACTGGTTATTTTTTATTCGAGATATTTATATCTTATGGAACAATCAAGTAAATTCCAGTGACGGTCAAAGGGAAATAATCAATACAGGTCTTCTGCTGTAGGATACAAGATTTACTTCCCATTTGGCAGTTAAATGTTATTGACTCCCAAAGAACCGGAGATAATTTACAGAAATAATTGTTTCTACTTTTGGCACAAGGCCAGCAATTATTTCAGTGTATTACTGGTACTTTATTTTATGACCCCGTAAGGATGAAAGGCAAAGTTAATCTCGGCGGGATTTGAACTCAGATCGTAAAGGCCCGCAACTCTATGCTGCAAAGCATGGCGTCAGACCCTCTACCGATACTGCCAATCCACCGCCCTACAGAAATAATTGTTTCTACTTTAGGCACAAGGCCAGCAATTACCCAGTGCATTACTGGTACTTTATTTTATCGACGCCCTACAGAAATAATATGAATACATATATGTAGTGGCAAACGTTAACAGGATGAATCAGTCGATTAAAGGTTGTTCCTCTCCCACCCAACTCCTATTCGTTCTGTCTCTCCGACGCGCAAGACCTCATATGTATGCCACCTCATGGTCCCAACAGACAGAATAGAGAATGTGTCACTCCGGAGGATAGTGAGGGTTACGCGCCAATATCAATTCCAACTCTCGGGGCTCAATCAAATGGCGGACAACTCTGTCTCTATAGCAGTGCGTACTCTTGGGTCCCAAATAATAGAGGGGGTTGGGAATAAGGTGGAGGGGGGGGGGGTAATTTTTCTAGGCTGTCTCCGTCTTTTTAGTTTTTTTAAATCCAGAATTGGCATACGTTAAGACGGGCGTTCGGGAAAGTGAAAGTAAATTTATTTTCATTTTCGAACGTCGTGTTTACATTTTGTGTGTGTGTTTAGATCTAAATGAGTGTCGTTTTAACTGATTATATATATATGTATATGTGTGTGTAGTTGACGGTTGAGAGAAGAATACTCAATACCGAAGTAATCTTGTAATGAGGCTTGCACATGCTGGCGACGAAGCTTCTTCTTTGCACGGCTCCATGTGTTCTTTATGAGCTGTGTGTGCACATCAAGGTCCGCAGGATCTACAAAGTTCCGTTCGTGCACCACAACATCATGAACGTAAATCCCACCTTCAATTTCAAAATAGGAAGACCAACCATCGGAGATGATGCGGCTGCCTGGCAAAATCCCTGCTGAATGATGGGGACGAGAGTGTCAGAGCTTCGATTTGGGACTTCTGCAAGGCAGCAGCGTCTAGAATGGCGGACTGACCATTCTGCAAGCCTCATTACAAGATTACTTCGGTATTGAGTACTCTTCTCTCAACCGACAACTACACACACACACACATATACATATATATATAATCAGTTAAAACGACACTCATTTAGATCTAAACACACACACAAAATGTAAACACGACGTTCGAAAATGAAAATAAATTTACTTTCACTTTCCCGAACGCCCGTCTTAACGTATGCCTCCAGAATTAGTTGTTTAGTTTACATATTGAGACCCCAACCCATTCTATTAATTTTATAACGTATGAGATTTCTAGTAATGTTCTGTTTTTTTCATGTATAATGTTTTTTAATACGTAAAGAAAATTAAATATTACAGGAATGCTACCACTTAAAATAAAATTTCGCCGGAGATAGATTAGCAAAAATTAATAAGCGATGGTGGTCAGTTGGGAGGTGGCCCTAGGGTCAAAGACACCAGAAGTCTCCACTGCTACGGACTCGACTGCAAACCTGTCGGAGAGCGACCGATATTTAGAGAATTTGCCCTTCTCAGCTCGAAGTGCTACAGAGCCGGGGTTAATCACAGACTGCACTAGGTTGCCGCTGGAGAATGTGTCGCTGTATGTGGCATCCCAGAGGAGGGGTTTACCACCGCGGAACGGGAAGATGGTCATGCCGTATGGCCTTGTGCCGTCCCCTCTTTACTGTTTGAACGACGGAGGTGAATCTTAATCGTTTCTCAAAAACATCATTGTTAATAAAGAAACTCGCCCAGTCTCCAAGAAAGTGAATGCTATTCCTTCATTTTCATGTTACTTTATCTCTGCGGAAATTGAGATATTTTCTTGGTCTGTTAAATTTCTTCCACACTTTGCTGAAGTGGCTGAACCTCATACAAGCATGTCACTCAATCGAATAAAGAAAGAATCATGAAGTTTATTTCTTCTTCTTCTTCTTCTTCTTCTTCTTCTTCTTCTTCTCCTCCTCCTCCTCCTCCTCCTCCTCCTCCTTCTTCTTCTTCTTCTTCTTCTTCTTTTTCTTCTTCTTCTTCTTCTTCTTCTTCTTCTTCTTCTTCTTCTTCTTCTTCTTCTTCTTCTTCTTCTTCTTCTTCTTCTTCTTCTTCTTCTTCTTCTTCTTCTTCTTCTTCTTCTTCTTCTTCTTCTATTAATCCGGCTGGATCCCCAAGCGTTACCAGCTAAGCTCATGAATGTTATCTAACCTTTTGCTCGGGGTCTACCCCTAGGTTTCATGCCGGTTAGTTTTGCCCGTAAAATCTGTCCAATGATTCATTCCCGAGACATTCAAACCGTAATATCGGAGCTGCAATCTCTCGATTCATAGAGGTAGCGGCTCTTGCTTCCACCCCACCTCAAAATTTGAGTGCATCCATTTCGCTTATTCGTATCAAAGACACTGTTCCACAAATTTATTTGTATATTAGATGGCATATCTAATGTTTGATTCGTTGATGTGCTACAGCAAATATTGAATAGTATTTGGCAACTGCTAGCTTTTTTTTCTCCCAAATGAATCCACGGCGCCAAAGCAATGTAACTCAAATCCTGATTGACCATTGATGCAAACCTTCCATTATCCGTCTCTCGAGTATCGAGTGACAGAGAAACGCTTACCCAGATGCCTGTCTATGTTTAAGGGATGTATTCATAGAGGCCACTGTATTGTAAATCCTGGCTTACTAAATGGTTACTGAACTTGTCACGTTTTCAAAGACCAGGAGATAAACTTGAACGAATGCTTTTACAAACCTCTCGTCTGACCAAGTGTGAAATCCCTCCAGCCACTCTCCCAAACTCCACCCTCTCTCTCTCATTTTTTTTAGTGACAAGATCCTCACTCAGTTTTATAGAAAACCACGATACCAGTCATAGAGTAGAGTATACATTCACGAAGGGCACTGTAGCTCAAATCCCGAGGCTTACGAGTACTGTAAAAACTTCAAGATTTCTACAATAATCTCGGTTTTAGTAATGGGGAAGGAATTACACCGTGGAAATATAGAGTGGTAGACTTAATACGCCTCCCTGTCTCTCACGACAACAACTACAAGAAATAGTACTTACCAGTTGATCCTAGATATTGTGACAAATCGTCCAATTTTAGTATTTAAGAAAGAACCACAATGGCATCGCAGGAATATATAAAGAGGTGTGCTTAATAAAACTCCTAGTTTAACACCTCGGTGACCAGCAGAACACTATCTATCTGGTTCTTGATGTGCTGTCTAAAATTCCGATTTTAATATTTACGAAAAATTTACATCTTAGAAAATTATAGAGTGGTAAAAATGAATGCCTCTCCCAGTTTACTACCACCACGACCACCATTGTCCGCGGGCACAGCCCTAACACCACCGCGCGCCTGGTCTAGAGCCCATCACCTCCCCCCTCCCATCCTTTTGTGACCTGAGATCCCTTTCCCCTCCTTTTCCGTTTTTAATTATTTACAAAATATTTAATAGAATTAGAGTTGGGCTGAAAATGAACGAGGGTAAGACGAAGTATCTAGTAGAGAAAATTAAGGAGCCAGGGAAGATTATGAATGTGGGCGGGAAACCGCTAGAGCTGGTTGAGGATTTCCTGTATCTTGGAGCAAAGATTGGGAACACAGAGAATATGTGGTGAAGAGGAAGAACAAAGCCTGGGCGGCGTGTTACAGTTTGAGGTCGGTGTGAAAATCGGACCTCCGTAAAGACCTGAAGATCCGTCTTTTCGTCGCTACAGTACGAGTCTGGGACTTGAACACTGACCAAGAGACTTACTCAGATGGGGGATGGGTGCTACACAAGAATACTGAGGATGCCTCTGAACATTAATCAGTATACACTGAGGATGAAAACCTCAGAGCTGTACAGGTGCTTCCCAAAAGGCAGCTCGAAAGTGAAACAGAGAAGACTGGGGTTAGCTGGATATGCTCACCGATATTCAGAGTTGACACTGTACTCAGTGCTCCTGTTGGAGCCTCTACACGGACACACTAGAAGAGGGAGACCGAGGTTGACATGTTGATGTCCTAAAGACAGACACTGGTCTCTGGGTGACGCGGGATATATTGGTGAAGATGAAGGACAGAGATTGCTGGAGAGAACTCGTCCATGAATCTCGGGAATTTTACCCGCCCTAGATAGATGGAATTTACCAATAATATCATATTCAAAGTACTTAATGTTCTTAGCAATGTCTGCAAAAACGTAATTTGAAGAAGCTCTTGCTTTCATTTTTAGCATCTGAAGATTTTACTGCTATTACTAGGATTTTAAGACTCAAGGTATATTTAGCTGCTATTACTAGCATTTCAAAAGACACAATTTCTGCTATTTCTAGCATTTCCTAACACTGATTTGAGGGAGATTTGGCTGCTATCCTTACCATTTCCTAATATATTGCGGTTAAGGGAGATTTGGGTACTTTAGCATTTAATCTACCGTATATATTCATGTAAACAACATTTACAATACTATACATTTTAAATTGGAGTTTTGTTTTTCTCGTTGCATTTTCGAGGGAAAAAATGTGACTTGTGCATGAGTGTAGATACTTAATGAAACGGCAGATGACGGCAATAAAAAAATCTGATGCTGCAAGGGAGATAACTTGTATAAACTTGATATTTTGAATGAAATACAAGCATTTCTTTCTAATTAGCCAGAAAATATATTTCTTCTTCTTCTTCTCCCACTCATCCCCGAGAAGGTTGTGGGGCAGACACTGTTTCCAGAGGGTCCTGTCAGAAGCAACCGTCTTCAATTGATCCGGCTGGATCCCCAAGCGAGACCAGCCAAGCTCATGGCTGTTATCCAACCATCTTGCTCGGGTCTACCTCTGGGTCTCCTGTCAGTTGGTTTTGCCCATAAAATCTGTCCAGTGATTCTTTCCTGAGACATTCTAACCACATGCCCATAATGTCGGAGCTGTGATCTCTCAATTCGGAGTGACTCTGTAATCTCCGAGCTATGCACTCTATCGAGTAACGTTACACCAAAGACCGTTCGGGGAATCCCATTTCGGCTGCTTGTATTCGCGATCGTATTCTTTCGGTCATTACCCAAGATTTATGACCATACGTAAGATTTGGCACGAATACCGAATTGGAGATAGCGAGTTTGACTTTTGCACCTACCTCCCTTCTTCTGATTACCGAATGTTGAAGCTGGCGCATTATTGCACAAGCTCCTGCAATTCTTGCACTTAATTCAGCCTCCTGACTTCCATCACTCGTGAACATGACCACGAGATACTTGAACTACTCCATATGCTTCAGTGGAACTCCATGTTTGTTTTATGAATACTAATTAACATTTAATTAGAGAAAATCGTCTGTTGTAAAGACAATGAGAAAATATATTTAAGATCTTTTTTGGCAGCTATTTCTTACAATTTTAAAGTATGTATTGAAAGAGGGATTTGGTTGATATTTCTAGCATTTGAAGGAGAGATTTTTGGCGCTATTTCTAGCATTGTGTTATTTTGTTTTCAGCTGTGAATTGTGGCAGGTTACTATTTTATTTTATTTCTACCTCCGACGGTGACTGGCGCGGACAACGTAAAATACGAGAGATGCTGTGTAAGTAAATATTATAGTTAAGACTGCTGCTACTTATTGTGTTGTCTTTACTGACACTGCTACTTTTTTTGTTGCTCCTACTACTACTATCTCTCAATCTATTGCCACTACAGCTACGGTTATGTACATTCTTCTCTCACCATTACCACAACAAAGCTTTACTCTTCCCACCACTATAAGGAGCTACCACGTCACTACCTTAAATCATCAGCGCTACTGTGACAGGGATATAATCTTATACTCCCACCATTACTACAGATAGCTACCACGTCACTAAAAGAAAAAAAAACCAAAGTAGCGAAAAAAAAGAAGCGATAAACCACTCACTACAGGTACAACGACGACTTAGATTATTTGCTCTCACTACCACCACTAAAATCTGCTACCACCTCATTAAATCACCAAAACATTTACTTTCACCACCACTACTCATCGCTACTACTACTACTACTACAATTACTACCACTACCACCACCATTACAACTACTACCACCACCACCACCATTACTACTACTACTACCACCACCGCCACTACTACTACTACTACTATTACTACATAGTTCGTCTATTCTCAAACACCACAACAACAACCAGCCACCTCAATATACATTCTTTTACTCTCACCACTGCCACAACAAAGCAACCACCTCAATACATTACCAAAACTACAACGGCCACGACAGAGAGACTTTTTACTCGCACTATCACAACAAGCAGCTACTTCTGAAACTAATTACTCTCACTACTACTAATACTAGTACCACTCCAAACAACCAAAGCGTCAAACGACATACCACTACGGCTACAACCGCATACTTTCTTTATTCTCACCATCAACAAACAAATACCACCGCATTAAAACCCACAAGGCGCTCCACTTCATAAACGTTATAAGGACAAAATGTAAACAAACGAATTGACTTCGTATATTATACACACACACAAACACATATATGGTTATATTGGGGTTTACCAATATAGATCCTGGTAAAGATGAGAGAAGCTATATTCGATTATACGGTAAATTTATAAAAAGAGCACTGTAAAAAGCGCTCTATGCACTGTACAGAAAAAAAGTACATAAGTTCTCAGCATATATATGCTGAGAACTTATAATATACTTTGGTTCTGTACAGTGCATAGACCGCTTTTTTTTTACCTTTGCACTATATATATATGTGTGTGTGTGTGTGGATAAGGAAGACCATTTATCAGCTTAGTATTTTATAAAGAAAGTAGAGGGTAAATATCTAATACATATAAACCAATAAATACTTGTATTACACAAACACATATGTATGTATAGACGTTAATGGAATATATCGATTCGTTTGTTTACATTTCGTTTACCGCTTACAAAGGATTGTCAACTATAATAAATATATAAATAAAAACACATCCACCACAACGATCACCTCAATAAATGATTAAAACAGTAGCAAAGTCACCACTACTACAACTACATATATCCTTTAGTTTCACTACCACCTCACTAAATTAGCAAAAATACAAAAAATACATCACAACTACTACACCTACACACATTTTCTTTACTCCGACGACGAAAACACCACGACGTAAGAAGTCTTACTCCAACCATAAACATCTACCAGCTTAAATGACTAAAACAGCAGCAGCGGGCACACCACGACTACTACAATGACGTTCATTCTTTACTTCGACTAACACCACAACAAAGCAACCACCTAAATACATCACTACAGCGCCACTATTACGACGACTGCAATCATAAGCAACCGCCTCAAAATACCACTGAGAACCTCGCACCACGGCCATTTCACTTTATCTTTTAAAATAAATAACCAAACCAAAGCACAAAGACAACTACACACGTTATTTACTCTCACCATACCAAAACTCTAGTCACTTACGTAGTCTTTATTCATACCACTAGAACAACAAACTACCAAACCACACAGCCTCTATTATAATCGCCAAATACAAAAAAGCTACCTCTTCTTTAAATCATTTAAGCAACTACTACAATCAACGACCACAACAAAGCAACTACCTTAATACATTACTATAGTATCACAACTATCACAACACAGTCTTTTACTCTCACCATTACCACATTAATGTCTCACGACAACCTATATCTTCTACTCACACTACCGTCACAACAAGCAACCACGTCGATACATCACCAAAACCCCACGACGGTGTACATATTTTACTCTCACCACAAATAGCAGCCACCTCATTAATCAACCAAAAAGTGTCACAGTTATGATCACGATATACAATTATCTACTCCCACTAATACCACAACAAACACCCACCTCGTTTATCAACCAAAAATGTGACGGCTACAACGACGACATTGAGGTTTTTAATTGTTTACTCCCACTACTACCATAACAAACACCCACTTCATTTCTCGACCAAAAATGCCACGGCTACGGCAACGACGACATCGTGTTTTCTACTCCCACTACTACCACAACAAACAACCACCTCACTAGGCCCCTTCCCCCCTTTAAAACACCACCACTATTGCAATGACCTATATTCTTTACTCTCACCACTACCACAACAAACAGCCACCTCTATAAATTAAGTAAGTATGACGACTACTACGACTGCTTTTATTCATATACTCTCACCTCTACTACAAACGGCTACCACTTTAATAAACAACCAAAACCCCGCAGCAGTGACACCACGACTACTACAACGACGTACATTCTTTACTCTCACCACCACCACAACAAAGCACTCACCACCACTATCACGACATCCCATATCTACTCTCACCACTACCACTAGGTAGCTACCACGTTACAAGCCATCTCTTTTCACCACCACCACCACAAGCTTGCTATGGCCGACATCGAATCTTCGACGACGAGAACCAGGGACACATTAAACGCAATTAACCCCTTAAACACCGCCGCTACAACCACAGGACCTGCTTCAGGCCCGACCCCAGGGACTGGGGCTTGTATATTCATCGTACCTAACATATCAGAACTGTCAAAATATCGAAATAACCCCTTGAATACGAGAAATTGTATAGAAAGCAATGGCGGCGATGACGGTGGGGGAAGTGGGAATTTACAAAATTTTGCTTCGTCTGGCCGGGATATGGAAGAAAGAGACCGAGAAGAGCGATTAGGGGCTTGTAATGGGCCCCTTGATGATTCTGCTACGATTTCTGGAGATTTGGAAGCAGGAAATTCAGGTAAAGTTATATTTTTGTATTATTTGCATGAGACAAATGGCGATTTGCTTCTTCTGGGCGGGATGTTGTTCAAAAACAGGTCCAAAAACGATTATGGGTTTTGAAAGAATCCCTTAATATTGGCTGCGTTTTCTAGAGGCTTTTAAGAAGGAATTTTATTTAACTGTGTATATATATGTGTCCTTTCTTTTGTGTGGGAGAAAGAATAGTAAATAGCTGTTTTTGTTAAGAACGTATGGGGACTTCCGTGTGTTTTGTAATTTAAATTAGTTAGAATAATTTTGTTTATTAAAAGAATTTTAATTAATGTCATATGCTTAGAATATATTTGAGAAATTTCAATATGCTTATTAAGAGCACTTTGTGTCTTTAGGAAGAACATTAAGTGTATGAACTTATTGTGGGCGAAATACTTAGGAAAAAGGTCCCACGACAGTATATAAGGCTCTTTTAATGTTCCCTTATTGAGTCAGCTAGGATTTCTGCGAATTTAGAAGAGGTTTCATATTGTTTGTCACTTTTTGCTTGGAGAGTGGTGGCAATTTTTGTTTTGAGCAAGAAGTAACACAACATATTGGGGCTTCTATAGGTCCCCTTTATAATTCTGCTAAGATTTCTGAGAATTTATGATCATTCAGGTAAATTCATTTTTTGTTTCTCGGGGAGAGAATGGCGATTAAGTGCAAATTTTGCTTTTGGGTGGTATAATTGAGCGAACGTTGTCCAAAACATCGATTATAGGGGTTATAAATAATTCCTCAATTCTGATATGATTTGGAAGAGATTCCCGATTAATTAATTCATATTTATGTCTATATTTAGTCACGTTTTATGGAAGAAAATAACAGGTGTAGTTAGCTTCTGTGTAGGTTTTCTTACTATATAGGTCCCAGAAACATTACTCTTAAAACAATCAACTACGATTCGGGGGATTTCGAAGAAAGGAATCCTTTTAAATGTGAATTCCTTTTTGAGTGAGAAAGAGAAATGCTGTATGTGTAAGTAGCTTCTGTTTGTTTTGACTATCGCGGTCCCACAAACATTGTATAGAGTTTTATAAATGACCCTTAAATGAGTTGTCTACACCTTCTGAATATTTAGAGGGATGTATTCAAAATGAACATACATTTTATGTTTATTGCCATGTTTTTGCAAGAGAGAAAACAAAATGCGCTTAGCTACTTCTATCGTGAGGGGGAGGGGGTTCTGGCTAAAAGGTTCTGAGAAACACCATGGTGTTTTCTAAATGACTCATTTATAATTCAGTGGAGATTTGGAGGATTTAGGAGTGTTTCCATTAAAATTAATATTTACGTCTGTTTTAACATTATCTTCTGACTTGCGACTTTAAATCTTATTATCTAAGCATTTGTAATGTTATTTATGTATATATTTAAAACATATTTGTTATGTTATCTACTGTAAATTTATTCATATGCTCTGTTTATATTTTCACTCTGAAAGAATTGCAAACAATTTGTAATGTTATTTTAGAAATTCGAAAGTATTTAAACAGTTTATTTGGTTTAATAAAAGTGATAAATCATTTGTTAACACAAACCTTAAAACCTAATCACAAGCCTATAAACCTATGAATTTTTAAAAAATTAAAGCAGTGATTAAATTTGATAAAAATGTAAATTCTTTGTTAAACAGAAGATAACCATAAACCCTAAACCTAGCGAACCCTAACAACTGCAGCTTTCCAACTGTGACCATTCTGACACTTAACACTAAACCCAAACTTTCAATTTTATTGAATGCTTTTACTGCACGCACTAGTGTTTGTGGAAAACTCAAACTGAACCGGACTGTCAACTATTTGATTAGAAAATGTTTGTTTTAGATTGTGAAGTTCTGTTTCCCAGGTTTTTAAATATATGTTGAATGTTGTTTTGGGTGTTGGTGATGTTGTTTAGATTCTTTTAGGCGGGATATTAAGAAAAATAATTCCCACGCAGCAAAGATATCTGGAAGTGGCTTCAAGTACATTTATATTTATTCGTCGTTATTTCATGGTACATAGAGAGAAAGAAAATAGAAAAATGGCCGTTGTTTTTGTTAAGGGCGTAAACGGACCTCAGACTCTTTCGTGTTTCGTAATTTTAAATAATTTGGTTAATTAGGAAAAATTATATTAAGATTATGACTAAAATATTTTCAATTTGAGAAAATGAAATGTTTGTTAATTGTAAATAAATTATAAAAACTTGTGACTTTATAGAAGGAGAAGCGAGCAAGATTGTATTTTTCTCTATCTCAAATAATGTTAGTGGTGGTGATAGAGCCTCAGGTATTCAATGTTTCATAAACCCTTACACTAAAATAAATATTACCTTAATTCTAGCCCTACCAATATTTTACACCACAGTATCAAAGATATTAAGTGTTTTCGTGTACCTGGTGGGCATGCGATTGATACCTGGATCAATCAGTATATATATAAACAAGTTATATATATATATTTTTCTCTTCTACTATAGGTATCGGTGATAGTATGGCGAACAACGGTGACCAGTATTTTACCGCTACGTTTAGATCGAATTGTCATATGACGGAATTCTCTCCCTTGATGATGGTAAGGTTTTTTTTTTTTTTTTTTTTTGTCTATAATTTAAAAAAAACATTTTGTGCCTTGTTTGTTGGTTATTGCTGTTTGAAGTGTGAACATTTATCAAAAGTATATTAAATATTATATTCGCCTGTGTGTAATGTTGTATAGTAAAGAGGATTATTAGTCTTTCAGAGGACAAGGCAACATCTCAAATGTTAGTGCCATGATAAAACGTTTGCAGTACACTCCGTACAGTGGTTGGTGATCGAACGGGGATAATGTAGAGTGGAGTGAGTTCTTTATGTTAAGGACATAACAACCTCACTTGTTTGAGTGACACAATTAAATGAATCCTGTAAACTCTAAAATAGTTGGCAAACAACAGATTGAAGACAGTCTGGGGTAAAGAAAAATTCCGTTTAGTTTTGCAGGGCACAAATGAAGCTCATTAATGCTCCCAGTATACATTGTAAAATGGTTGGCAAACAAATAGAGATAATAAAGGGCAGAGAGGACCCTTTAACCCTTTAGCATTCACATTGCTCTATATATACTATTGTATTTTTGTGGTAAAGGCTTTATCTCACATAATATCTAATCTATGAGATTTTTGATATCATTATTTTGAGAACAATACTTTAATGTTGGATGAGCAGCCAGTTTGAACAGAAAGAGATGAGAGTTCTGGCTATATATGGCCAGTTTGAATACGAAAGGCTTAGTCTTGCTCAGCACATAAGAGTTTCTCTAATGTTGTTTCCATAATAAAGTCCTTCCAGTACACTACCCCCCCTCCCCCTAAAAATTCTTTTTCCGAAATATATTAATTTACATAATACCGTTTAACGTCCATGTTTCCACGTTAGCATGGGTTAGACGAGTTGTCCTGTTGTGAGCAATGCCAGGTCAGATGACCATGTCTTGCTCATAGTCTCAAAGAAATAAATATTGCCTTATGACCTCTTTGAAATCATGTGCTCTTATGTAACATTTCAGCTACCTACAGGCTAAAATACGGCAATATTTGACTTTTGTGTAATTTGAACTCGAGACAGACAAGCTGAAAAATTACAAGCCATTTAGATGTACACCTATAAATCACATTGTCTGGTGAACTCATTGCAGTAAATTATACCCTCCTGTAATTTCAGTGCTTTGAAAATTCATGACAGATTTATTGTGGATAAAAAATACATTGCAGAAAATGATAGGGTGGGGAATTAGCAGAATCATTGTGCCCCAGCATGGATTCAGCCCCTCAGCTGGAACATAAATAAATAAATAGGTCAAAATACTTTGCTGATATTTGTTGCATTATGTTCTGGATTGAAATCCTACCGATGTCAACTTTAGCTTTCATCCATCTTGGATCAGTAAAATAAAGTACTAGTCTATGTACAAACATAACTTTGTTGTTAAGTTTTCTTCACAACCACATAGTTTCAGATTCAATACCAATGCATAGTTCCTTGTGCAAGTATCTTCTATAATACTTTTTGACTGACTATTGCCTTAAGTGAATTTAGTAGGCAGAGATTAGAAAAGTCTAGTGTGTGTATATATATTATATACATATATATATTTATAATATATATATATATAAAAAATACGTTATCATTAGGACAAAAACAATTAAAAAAATAGATATAATATATATCATCATCATAGACCTACAGTCAGTAGGCACCTCTTAACCCAATGTATACCCCACACACCATACCCCATCCTCCCTTTCCCGTTCCATCCACTGTGTCGATTACAACAGTCCACACTGTAAAGTGGTCGTGTAGGAGACATGGTAAAAAGGCTCCCAGTCCACACTGCAAATGTGGTTGGTGTTAGGAAGGGCATCCAACTGTAGAAAACCTGTCAGAGACACTGCTGTATGAGCGAGAGACGGTCTCTCGACCATTTCCGCATCAAATGGAACAAAACCGTCTAACCCATGCTGGCGTGGAAGATGGACGTTAAATGATGATGATTTATTTGGCAACTTTATATCAGTTTGACAATCGCCACCGATGAATGCAAGAGAGTTAACCAAGATTTTAAACAAAACTTTCCACCGAAGTTACTAAAGGACTTATTAGATCTAAATAGAAAAATTATAAAATTAGATTGTTGTAGAATACCAACTACAAGTGACAAGTGAAGTCATTCTTTTCCTTTTTTCAAGTATGCATATATATATATATATATATATCCTCTCCATTGCACCCTAATAGATACTCTCTATACCTTTTGTTCACCCCAATTACCACCCCTTGGCCCCTCACTACCCCCTTTTCTATCTTTCCAACCATGACCCCCTCCCCCCCATCGAGCACATCCACACCATACACTAATCACCCACCCATCTCTTGCAAACATCTATAACTTAATACCTATCTCCCTCATCTATTGCCCCCTCCCCAGAGCTGGGAGAGCTCTATAGTTGGGTCTGACCAATAACCTTTCTAGTGGTGGTGCCACAAAAATGCACCTGAAAGATACAACAATCTATTATCTAGTGTTGGTGATCGACATGATAAACGCACCCCAGTATACGTTGTAAAGTGTTTGGTGATAAGAAGGGCATCAAGCCATAGAAAGCTATCTAAAGAAAGGGTTGGGAGGGTCCTTTAGTTATGATAAAGACATAAAACCCTCTTTATTACTGATGATTTACACAATAAAAGCACCCAGTGCACGCTGTAAAGAGGTTGATGTTAATAAGGGCATCCAGTCATAGGAAACGTGCCAAACAAGGATGAGGAGGATCCTTCAATTGTGTCAAGACATGCCAGCTTCCCTAGTGCTGGTGATCTACACAATAAAAGCACCCAGTACATGTTGTAAAGGGGTTGGTATTAAGTAGGGCATCCAAGAAAGCTCGCCAAACAAGGGGTTGGGAGGATACCTCAGTTTGTGTCAAAAGACATGGCAAATCCTCTGCACTTGATAATGACCATACATAAGCAAGATGTGAACCTCCTCGGTCTGTCTGGAATGTCAGTGGCCCTGCTTCAGTACTGACTTGGTCTATGGAGACCTGCCAGTCCTTGCTAGCAGGGAAAATGGACGTTAGATGATGATGATATATATATATATATATGCAAAAAGCACCCAACACACACTGTAAATATGGCTGGTGTTAAGGACATCCAGTCATAGAAATCTAGCCAGAAACAGTCCTATATGAGTAAGACATGGTCATCCGACCCAACTTGCCTCTAATGGAACAAGCCCGTCTAACCCATGCTAGCAACAAAACTAGACTTTAAATGGTGATTGTGTGTGTGCATGTATATATATATATATATATATATATATATATATACGGTAGCCACGGAGTAGGCAGACCCAGAAAAACCTGGGACGACTTGATAAATTCTGACCTCACACACTTACACCTCTCCAAGACAATGTCACTGGACCAAGATCTTTGGCGCTATACAGTATTACAGAAGACCCGCCTTGCCTAAGTACAGAGTGAAACCTACAGTCAGTAGGCACCTCTAACAAAAATACACCCCCGTCCCATCTACACCACCCCTTTCGATGTAATGTTATGTTGGTACCACAACATCCAGTCCGAAATAAATGAAGTCGTGTAGGTGTCACGAAAAAAAAACACAATACGCGCTGTAATGTGGCCGTGTAGGTAATACGGTAAAAACCTCCCAGTCCACACTGTAAACGTGGTTGGTGTTAAGAAGGGCATCCAGCCGTAGAAAACCCGCAAGTCAACCAATCTTGCCTCAATAGGGAAAACTACCATCCAAACCCATGCAAGCGTGGAAGATGGACGTTAAATGATGATGATGATGATGAGATATATATATATATATATATATATATATATATATATATATCAAGGCCAAGAGACAGGCATGGAAAGAATGGAAGAACGGGGGGAGCAGGGTACATTACATAGAGACCAAGAGGGAAGCTAGGCGACAAGTATACTTAGCTAGGAGGGAAGCAGAGGATAGAAAATTCAAGCATGTTTTACAACGTGAGGACCAGAAACAGGAGGTATTCAAGATTGCGAGGCAGTGTGTCAGAGAAAGTTGTGATGTCATTGGAGAGAAGTGTATCCGGAATGATAAAGGTGAGCTTGCCCTCACAAGTGCTGAGAAGAAAGATGCATGGAAGAGTCATTATGATAGATTACTAAATGAGGAGAATGCATGGGAAGAAGAGACCCTACCCCACGTAGACCCTATAGAGGGACCAGCAGTACAAGTCAGCGGCAGCGTAGTAAGTAAGGCAATCAGAGATATGAAGATAGGGAAGGCAACCGGTCCATCGGGTATAGCTGCCGAGATGCTGAAGGCATCTGGGTCTGTAGGTCACACTATAACCACACGTATCGTTAACCAGGTAATACTAGAGGGGGCCATACCAAAAGATTGGTGCAGTAGCATCATTGTCAACTGCTACAAAGGTAAAGGCGATGCACTAGATAGAGGAAACTATAGAGGTATAAAGTTGATGGACCAGGTCATGAAAGTAACAGAAAGAGTTATAGCACAGCTGATTAGGGACCGAGTGAATATAAACGAGATGCAATTTGGGTTTGTACCAGGGAAAGGCACCACTGATGCCCTCTTCCTTGTGAGGCAATTACAGGAAAAGTACCTAGTTAAAAGTAAGCCACTCTATTTGGCATTTGTCGACCTTGAGAAAGCCTTTGACAGAGTTCCACGTGCAGTAATCTGGTGGGCTCTTAGAAAACTAGGAGTAGATGAATGGCTTGTGAAAGCGGTACAAGCCATGTATAGGGGAGCAGTCAGCAAAGTTAGGATTGGCAATGAGTATAGCGAGGAATTTAGCGTACAGGTTGGGGTCCACCAGGGCTCTGTTCTTAGCCCTCTCCTGTTCATCATAGTCCTGCAGGCAATAATGGAGGAGTTTAAGACCGGATGCCCATGGGAACTCCTGTATGCTGATGACCTCGCACTCATAGCTGAATCTATGGTAGAACTAGAGAATAAATTCCAAACCTGGAAGCAGGGACTAGAGAGAAAGGGCCTCAAAGTCAACATGACAAAGACTAAGGTCCTTATAAGTAGACGAGAAAACAGAACCCAGATCCCCTCAGGGAAATGGCCTTGCTCAGTATGTAGGAAAGGTGTAGGTAGGAACTCCATTCTCTGCCCCAAATGCAAACAATGGGTACACAAGAGATGTAGCGGGATCTCAGGAAGCTTAATTAAGAATGTAGGATTCACATGCAGCAGCTGTGCTGAAACAGCAAGCAAACAGCCACAGGAAACAAGTACCACCAATCTCTGGGAGGGCCCTGTAGAAACAGTAGACAGCTTCTGCTACCTAGGTGACCGAATTAGCAACGGAGGTGGGTGCTCAGAAAGTACAATAACTAGGGTAAGAACGGGATGGAAGAAGTTTAGGGAACTACTACCACTGCTAGCTGCAAAAGGCTTCTCCCTCAGAATGAAAGGCAGACTGTATGATGCGTGTATCCGAACAGCGATGTTGCATGGTAGTGAGACCTGGGCGCTGAAGGTGGAAGACTTACGTAGATTAGAGAGAAACGAAGCCTGCATGCTCCGATGGATGTGTAACAGTAATATACGTGAACGACAAAGCATAAAGGAATTGAGAGAGAGACTGAGCATAAGAGGAATCAAATGCTGCGTGCAGGAGAGGCGGTTACGCTGGTATGGACATGTGATGCGTATGAAGGATGACAGCTGCATAAAAAGGTGCAGAGCACTAGAAGTTGATGGAAACCGCGGAGTGGGGAGACCCAAGATGACTTGGGATGAGGTGATAAAAGCCGACCTTACCCAACTACACCTCTCAAAGTCAATGACACACGACTGTGACTTCTGGCGTCACGCAGTAATACAGGGTACCCGACCTCCCATGGGTACATGCTGAAGCATATAAACAATATGCCCCCCCCCCCCCCCCCACCGCAAGGTGGTCGTGGAGGTACCACGGCAAAAAAAGCACCCAGCCCACACTGTAAAGTGGACGTGTAGGCGCCACGAAAAAGCACCCAGCACTCGCTGTAAATGAGGTTGGTGTTAGGAAGGGCATCCAGCTGTAGAAATCAAGCCAGATCAGTTCCTGTATGAGCAAGGCATGGTCAGCCGACCAGACACTGCCCACAACAGGACAACCCGTCTAACCCATGCTAGCGTGGAAGAACGGACGTAAAACGGTGATGATGATGATATATATATATATGAGAGATGCAGACAATGGGCTAAAATAGAGAAGCTTCTTATGGGGCCTGCAGGGCTAACTCTAGCTTTAGCAGGGAAGATGGCCTTAAAATGCATATTGTATGTATATATGGTTGTGTGTGTATTATGTGTGACACTATTGAAAGCGAGAGGTGATGTTTGCTTATGCCCTGCTTAACCCTTTAACATTTACATTACTCTATATTTACTATTGTATTTTTGTGGTAAAGACTTTATCTTACATAATTATCTCACATAACATCGAATCTACAAGATTTTGATGTTATTTATTTTGCGAACAATAACAGAAAAAAATAGTTTTAATTGGTGTCAGAAAGAGCACCTGGGCATAGAAAAACTTCCTCAAAAAGTATTGTTCAACTCATGACAGCATTTAAGAGTGGGCATAAAACTTGTGGTGGGTTTGGGGTGAAGGATTAGCAGAAACATTAGACTTTGCAATATTTGAGGTATTTAGTTAGTCCTTTATTTATCTGAGTTCAAATCTCATTGGGGTCAACTTTGGCCTTCCTCCTTCTGGGAGAAAAATGTCAATGTGCTGGTGCACAACCCTTTTTCTCCCTCCAGGTGTTGCATTCTGGTTGGTCTCCTCCATCAAAGATAGGAAGGCCAACCAAGAGCGCATTTGTGTTTGATTGCCACTACTGAGGCACTTACAAAAAGCATTAGCAGAAAATGCTGACGTTTGTGATTGACAGTTGTGCAAATATATATATATATATATATATATATATAAACTGAGACACGTGATGCGCATGAAAGTCGATAGCTGTATAACAAAGTGCAGGGCGATAAAGATAGACGGTAGCCACGGAATAGGCAGACCTAGAAAAACCTGGGACGAGCTGATAAACTCCGACCTCGCACACTTACACCTCTCCAGGACAATGTCACTGGACCGAGACCTTTGGCGGAACTCAGTGACGGAGAAGACCCGCCTTACCTAAATACATAGTAAAACCTACTACAGCCAGTAGGCATTTCTAACAAAATACCCCCCCCCCCCCCATCCACACCACCCCGTTCTATGTAAAGTTATGTTGGTGCCGCGCCATCCAGGCCGAAACAAATGAGATCGTGTAGGTGTCACGACAAAAAAACACACAGTCCACGCTGTAATGTGGCCGTGTAGGCAATACGGTAAAAACCTCCCAGACCCACACTATAAATGTGGTTGGTGTTAGGAAGGGCATCCAACTGTAGAAAACCCGCCAGACAGTCCACGCTGTAATGTGGCCGTGTAGGCAATACGGTAAAAACCTCCCAGACCCACACTGTAAATGTGGTTGGTGTTAGGAAGGGCATCCAGCTGTAGAAAACCCGCCAGACAGTCCACGCTGTAATGTGGCCGTGTAGGCAATACGGTAAAAACCTCCCAGACCCACACTGTAAATGTGGTTGGTGTTAGGAAGGGCATCCAACTGTAGAAAACCTGCCAGACAGTCCTATGCGAGCAAGACAATCACTCTTGCCTCAAGTGGGAATACCCCCGTCCAAACCCATGCAAGCGTGGAACACGGACGTTAAACGTTGATGATGATGATGAGAATAAGAGGAATTGGATGTAGTGTACGAGAGAGAAGGCTGTGCTGTTATAAACGCCATATATATGTAAAATGTCAGTTGTATAAAGAAATGCCGCGCCTTTGAAAAAGAAAAACATGGGATGATGTAGTGAAGAATGACCGCAAGAGGCTGAATCTCATGTCAGATTTGATAATGAACTGTGGTACTAGAGGAAATCTTTCCCCATTACATAATCAAGGCAACTTATTTGCTCTCATATTGTCTCCTTCCTCACCTACTGCTCTATCTACTCCACTCTTTTATTTCATCTATCACATCCTATTATTGTCTGTGTTGCACCACCATATATCAAGGTGTGGCAGTTGGCTTGGTCATACCCAATACTTTTATCATCACTTTTTACTATTTTCATGATTAATATCATCAGGGCAATGGATTGGCAGTATCGGTAGAGCATTGGACACCATGCTTTGCAGCATATGCTTACGGCCCTTTACATTCTGAGTTCAAATGTCGCTGAGGTTAGCTTTGTCTTTCATCCTTACAAGTTGATAAAATAAAGTACCAGTAATACACTCGGGTCAATTTAATCAACTTTCCTCTTCCCCAAAATTGTTGGCTTTGTACCTAAATCAAAAAACATTAGTTTCATCATCAGGGTAGTGGATTGGCTGCATCTGTAGAGCATCGGACATGCTTTGCAGCATATAGTTATGTCCCTTTATGTTCTGAGTTCAAATTCTGCTGAGGTTAGCTTTACTTTTCATTCTTATGGAACTGATAAAATAAAGTACCAATAACTAAGGACCATTTAATCGATTGTTTTCCCTATTCCCTTCAAATTGCTGTTGGCTTTGTGCCAAAAGTAGAAATGATTATTAGTAGCATCATCACCAGCACAGTGGATTGACAGAATAGAATTGTTTGAGCAGCACCGGGCAAAATACTTTGTGTCATTTATATTCTGAGCTTGAATCCTGTCCAGGTTAACTTTGTCATTCATCCTTCTTGGGTCAATAAAATAAGGTACCGGTAAAATACTGGATTGATTTAATCACCTTTCTCCTCCCTCCAAAATTGCTGGCCTTGTGCTTAAATTAGAAATAATTATCATCATCATCACTGCATCCCCACTACAATCAGCTCTCTCCTCTAGTACTGTCCATTCCTGAGCACAGGGATAGTTGTTAAAGCAGTGGTAAAGTAAACTTTTTCTAATCCATAGAACTATGGATGGTTCTATAGAACTAGTTAATAGATTGGCAGTGTTTAACCCTTTAGAATTTACATTACTCTATATATACTATTGTATTTTTACGGTAAATGCTTTACCTCACATAATATCGAATCTACAAAATTTTGATATTATTTATTTTGAAAACAATACCTTAACATCAGTATAAGCAGCCAGTTTGAACAGAAAGAGGTGAAAGAATTCTGGACGGATTCGGCCAGTTTAAATGCTAAAGGATTAAACCAAATGGCGACATTGTGTCCTGCATAAACAATACATCCTCTTTGTTGCATAGTGATTTGTCAATGATGAGCTATATATACCAAACTTATAAAGTATGTATTTGCATTAGAAAGAGGCATTTTGAAGTAGTATTTGGCGACTAGATGTCCTTCCTTATTTTTAAGTATGGTATTCATTCCACTGACCTTCACAGATGTGTGTGTATGTATATATATATATATATATATATATATATATATAATCATCATCAGTGTTTAACGATATATACACACACACATATATTCCACACTGTAACATGGTATATATGTGTGTATATATCATCATCATACGTCTATCTTCCACACTAGCATGGATTAGACAGGAATTGTCCCACTTGAGGCAAGATTGGTCTGTTGACAATGTCTTGCTCATATAGGACTATTTGGCAGGTATTCTACGGCTGGATGCCCTTCCTAACACCAACCACATTTACAGTGTATATATACATACATATATTCTGGCTATGGAAACAGCAGTTGGAAGCAAGAGGACTGAGAGTAAATCTAGCTAAGACAAAAGTGTTGAGTAGAAAAGAGCACAAAACCCTGATTCCGTCAGGGAAATGGCCATGTTCGATATGCAGAAAAGGAACTGGCATAATTTCTATAAAATGCACACAATGCAGATCCTGGGTACACAAGAGATGTAGCGGGATAGCAGGCAAACTAACAGGTAGGGAGAAATATGTATGCAGTAGATGTACAGGGAAATTAGACAGTAGAAGTCGCATTGATAGACACATTTTTCAAATGCAGGAGGGCGCTATAGAAGTGGTGGATAGCTTCCGGTACCTAGGAGATCAGATTAGCATGGGAGGAGGGTGTTCCGAGGCCATAGTATCTAGAATAAGGACGGGTTGGAAGAAGTTTAGGGAGCTGCTTCCTCTGTTGACGAAGAAGGGTTTCTCCCTGCGTACGAAAGGCCGGTTGTATGATGCCTGTGTGAGGAGCGCGATGCTGCATGGTAGTGAGACATGGGCAGAAACTGGAGAGAAATGAGGCAAGCATGCTCCGTTGGATGTGCAGTGTAAATGTGCGTGAACGACCCAGCATAAATGTGTTGAGAGAGAAACTGTGTCTGAGAGGGATAGAATGTAGTGTACGGGAGAGGAGACTGAGGTGATATGGACATGTGATGCGCATGGAGGATGACCGATGGGTGAAGAAGTGCCAGGAATTGCCAGTTGAAGGAAGACGTGGTAGAGGTAGACCACGAAAAAACATGGGCAGAGGTGGTGAGAACAGACCTCAGATCATTGAAGCTCACGGAGGAGATGACGAGTGGAGAGATGCTATGCTGAATAAGACCCGTCCCACCTTTGCAAGCAGGAAAAAGCGGACGTAAAATGATGATGATGATATATTCCACAATGTAATGTGGTTGGTATTTAGGAAAGCATCCAGCTGTAGTGTAGAAACCAAGCCAAAACACAGATCCGTATGAGCATGATGTGGTCTCTGGATCTGATTTGTCTCATAATTCAACAACCTGTCTAACCCATGCAAACGAGGGAAAATAGATGTTAAATGATGATGATGATGAGATATATATATATATATTAATAAATTATAGTTCTTAGAAATAGCAGAATACTGTTTACTACTTGGGTAAAATATGAAACATTTGACTAGCCTTTTAATAACTAAATTTTATACCTTGATAAGTCTTGTGAAAGATGAAAGTACTAGATTCAAATTATAAACAATGTTTTATAAATTTTTACCCAAGTGATGAACTGTTTCATTACTTTTTCTGACAATTATTCTTTATTACTATGCTATTCTGTACAATACCATTATTTAATGTCCATTTTCCACGTTAGTATGGGTTAGACGGGTTGTCCTATTTGAGGCAAGTTGGGTCAGGTGACCGTGTGTTGCTCACACAGAACTGCTTCTATGGCTGGGTGCTTTTTATCTAATATATAAATTGACCATTCTAGTTTAGTCAACCTGGTATGGGAATATAATTCACCGAGGAGATCCAACATGATTAAACCATGTCTATTACTTTCACTTAAGTTAGCATGAAGTCAAAATTCACTTACTACTACATTTTCTGAAAATGTTCCAAAAAATTTGGATTAGCTTAGGCTCTGGCAGTTTTTCTCCCTTGTTTTTCTCTAGGTTTGATTGCAGGTTCTTGTTTTGAAATTTCATGGATAATCTCTGTTGATTGCCATATTTAGAAAAGGGCGTTTTTGTATGAGTGTTTGTGTGTACATTTAAATATATATGCAAGTGTGGAAAAGCGGATGTAAAATGATGATGATGATATATATATATATATATATATATATATATAGTGGTGATGATCTACTTACATATCTGTATATGTATATTATATCATTATTTTACACTTGCTTTGCACATTGACATGGATTTATGTATGTGTGTGTGTATATACAGTGGCCCCTTTGGGAATGAATGCTTTTCCATTAATTTGATAACAAATAAAATCATGATTTCCATACAAAAAAAAATAATTAAAAGCTAGTCATATGGTTTGCTCACACTTATTCTGTATGTGAATGTATTGGTGTATTTCTTGGCTAGCTTTCATATTTGTTTGGCTTTACTTTACACGTGGTGTTTGTTTTGTAGGCATTTATTTTTTGTCCCTCAATAATTTGGTAACTGTTCAAATAAGTTAACACGCTTCTGTTTATAAGTATAAAATAAAACAAAACGATAAATCGAAAGCAATCTTTTAATTTTTTTCTAGATATTATCATCATCATCGTTTTACATCCATTCTTCCATGCTACACTTATTACATTGTTTTTATTATATGCATTTAATTTTATTTATAATTTGTGTTTCATTAATTTTTAAAGGAATGCATTGGGTATAGACTTTGGATATTGGTTATGGTTTTGAACAAATTGTCTCTAAATACATAAAATTTAATGACTGGTAACAAATGAGGTTCTGGAATGAATTAGATTGGTTACCAAAGGGTTCACTGTTTGTGTGTGCACACGTATGAGTGTATATATGTGTGTGTGTGTGTATGCATATATATGTATATGTATTTCTATTTACTTGGACTAAAGACTTAGTAAGTAGAAAAGAAAATAGGGCCCAGATTCCCCTAGGGAAATGTTCTTGCTCAGTGTCCATCCTGTCTCAAATGCAAACTATGGGTACACAAGAGATGATGTGGGATCATAGGTAAGCTAGAAAAGAATGTAGGTTTTGTATGTGGTCGAATTACAGGAACAGTAAGCAGCAAGAACTGAAACTCCATGATAGCAATCCAACTTTTTAATAACACTACCAGGCCTGCACCTTATTTCAAACATGTTTCAACCTATTAGACCTCATTTTCATCATCGTTTTACATCTGCTTTCTATGTTGGCATTATTTGGATGGCATGTTACTACTTGACTCAGTTCTTATTCAGAGTTGTTACATTTTTGGACAGGTCATATGACCATATCTTGCTTGTGTGTTCCATATTTACAAATTTCTATGGCTGGATGCCTTTGTAACACTAACCACTTTACAAAGTGTATTAAATGTTTTTCTTTTTTATTGTGACATCAGGACTATAGTGATTATGTCCTCAGCAGTACTATAGAGCCCACTTAAACCTATGTTTTCTCCACTTAATCGCCAACCTTTTAATTGTGGCATCAGCACTAGCGAAGTTCCTTTGTGTCTTGCAAGACTGATCTTTTTTACCTTATGTTGTTCACCAACCACTTAACAGATTGTACTCGGTGCATTTTATTGTGGCAGTAGCACTAGAGAAGTTTTCATATCTTCAGCAGGACAAAAAGTTCCTGAATACTCTAGTGTTTTCATTCGTTCAAAGCAACATGACCACAAGGGTGAATAAAAGAGAGGGTGATGACAGAAAGAATAGGGTGAGTTGGTGAAGTGAGGGATTGTAGGGTGGATGAAATTAAGCAAAGTGTCGATTGATAGAAGAGAGACAGTGGTAGATAGTAATAACGATGAGTGACGGTAGGAGAGAGTGATGGTTGTCAGTAAGAAGTGGCCTTGGTGAGAGGAATTCATGGCTGGCAATACAGAGGGAATGGTAGTAAGATGTGTCGGATATAAACAGATTTGTGACAAAAATATTTTTATCTAGAAAAAAGCAAATGACTATAATTATAAATAATAGATAATTTCTTGTTTCACTTCTTGTAACATTTCACGTTCATTTTAGTTGGAACAATTTATTTTTCATTTAATACAAATTCAATAAAACAGGAATCCAACAATTAATTAGCATATATTTTCTCATTGACAGAGACAGAGAGCTCGGACACGGAATAATTTCTCTGGTCCGCTACCTCAAGGTGTAAAACCATTTCTATCGACTCGGGTAGACGATAATCTCAATGATAACTTCGCAGCTTTGAATCTTTCAAGTCCGACACCGAGTCAAGTTAGTATTTGGCATTTTAAAAATTTTATTTTATTCTATTATATGTGTTGTATTTTTACTCAAGCCCCTTAACACCAACCACTATATAGTTATCTATCACCCTCTCTCTCTTCACTCTATCTTCCCCGATTATATTCATCCTTTTTCTATTTACTCTCTTTACCAACAATCATTGTCTAGCTGCCCATCACTCTGTCGATGCAGTTAAGGTTAAGGGGTCAAAGTTTGCATTGCAGTCATGAGGCTCTAACTGCATGGCATTTTGGGCAAGTGTCTTTTATCATAACATTGTGTCAACCCAAACCTTGCAAGTGAAATTGGGTTCATAGTAACTAACTAGAAGCCTGTTGAATTTATTGTACTATAATTTAAAGGTTCAGCCTTTTCACATATTTAGCCTATTAAAATTCTGTTATGGGTATATGTGTGTGTGTGGAATGTTCAGTCACACTTTAGTTCAATGACATTAAAACCAATTGAGAATCTAAGTTAAATTTGTTCAATTTTTTGTTTGTCTTTTTTTTTTGTTTTTTTTTTTGTTGGTTAGTTTTTTGTAGAGCAGTGAGAAGGAGGAAGTTATCCTCAATCCAGACACCTGGCCTGAATGCTTGCAATTGCATAGACTCTGCTAAAAGCTTTCTGGGGCTAGGTGGTGGTGTTGAACCAGGTAACAGATTAAGTTAATCACAGTGTGAGTTGAGCTATGTCCAACACTTTAATGATTCCACTAGAGCAACTCCCTGAACTAGTACTTTATCAAATTCAGATGGGTTAAAAGTAGAATTGACCATGGTCAGATTTGAACTTGGAGCACCAGAACAAATACTGTTCCATAATTAACCCATAACCCTTTAGCACTTAAACCGGCTGTATCCCGCTAGAACTCTCTCACCTCTTTCTGTTCAAACCGGCTGTAACTGGCCACTCATACTGATAATAAGCAATATCTAAATCTCATAGATTCGATATTGTGTGAGATAATTATGATGTAAAGCCTTAACCGTCAAAATATAATAGTATATAGTAATTATCATCAATTACTGAAAGGATAAAATAGAAGGCATTCTTTGTTCTAAATTGGAACATTATCACCTTCCAGCTTCAATTCCTCTTTTTCTGTTCTTGCTCTATTTTTCTATCACTCTCTTTTCCATGCACTTGCACACATTTTTTTCCCCTGTTTTTCTATATGTTTGTGCATGTACATTTGTGTATAAATTGATAGATATGTAAAATGTGCAGTGTATGTAGGTATGTATAATATATTCGTAGATACACATCATTTTTGTCAATGGATCTTAGCATTTGTGTGTCTGTAGTTGTGTGTATGAATTCAGATATATGCATGTTTTTGTGCCTACATGTGTTTCATTATCATCGTTTAACGTCCATGTTCCACGCTTGCATGGGTTTGGACGGGAGTTTTCCCACTTGAGGCAAGAGTGGTTGTCATTGCTCGCATAGGACTGTCTGGCGGGTTTTCTACAGTTGGATGCCCTTCCTAACACCAACCTCATTTACAGTGTGGGGCAGGGAGGTTTTTACCGTGTTGCCTACACGGCCACATTACAGCATGGACTGTGTGTTTTTTTGTCGTGAGACCTACACGATCTCATTTGTTGTGTTTGTATAAAAGGTAAACAGAAATAACACAAACAGTACAGTATATGGATATAGATATATATGTGTGTGACAGTACATAGCTTAGCGGTTAGAGAGCTGGATTCACAATCATGAGGTTCTGAGTTTGATTCCTGGACAGTGATGCATTGTGTCTTTGAGCAAGACATTATTTCACAGATTTGCAGTATCGGTTGAGGGTCATACGCCACAGAGTTACGGTCCTTTACTGTCTGAGTTTAAATCCCGCCGAGATTAAATTTGCTTTTCATCCTTACAGGGTCGATAAAATAAGGCACCAGTAATGCACTTGGATAATTGCTGGCCTTGTGCCAAAAGTAGAAACAATTATTTCACATTGTTCCTGTTTAGTCAGCTGTAGATAGGAGGGTAGGGGAGACTGCTGGTCTTCCACAAAAACACCTTGCCTAGGCTTGTCTCAGGGGAACTTTCTAGGTGCAAAATCCATGGTCATTCATGACTGAAAGGGGTCTTTACTCTTTACCCTCTTAATTTTTATATATGCATTATGGTAAAATTAATGGTTTGTGAAAGTAGTACAAGCCATATGCATGGATACTGTCTGTAAACTGAAAGTAAGTAATGAGTTTTAATAAGGGATTCAGTGTGCAGATCAAAGTCCATCAACGCTTGGTTTTTAGCCAACTCCTGTTCATTATAGTTCTCCAGACCATAACAGAGGGTACCTGTATGACTATGACCTAACACATACATGAATCCATGGAAGATATAGAGAAATAATTCCCAATATGTAAAAAGAAAAACTAGAATCAAAATGCCTTGGAGTAAGTTTAGCAAAAATTAAAGTCATGATAAGAAGGAAAGACAGGATCTTGCTACCATCAGTGAAATGGCTGTACTTAATATGCAGAAACGTTGTCATGTTTATCATTGTTTTCAGTCATTCTCTGCTCACTGTAAAGTGTAAGCCTCCCCAAGCTGGTGCTTGTTGTTCCTATGCTGTACTTCCTTCATCCATGTAACAACCAAAAACTTAATCTCATCTCTCTGTATCCTCCTCTATCTTTTTCGACTATATGAACCTTTTGTTTTCATTTTGTACACACCTTTTATACTTTTGCCTATCGGTTGTCACATGTTTGAACAACATACCATGCCCACTTCCATTTTCTCTTCTTAATGTTTTATGATGTCTTATACTTTCTTTGCCTTATCCATTGACCAAATTGTCTGCTCCTTTTTAATCGTTTTTAACAAGTGTCTTTCCATACTGCTTTGCAATGTTTTAAGCTTCTGTTCAATGTTTTGTCATTGAGAAAATGTATTATATATAGATTTGCTTTCCTGAGTATTCTTTGAGGCATTTATTTCCCTCTAGCTTTTATAGTATACTTTTTTTAAATACTGTCTTTAAATTTTTGTTTTGAAATACTAAGTTAGAAAAATGTTTTTCATATATTAATTTTTTCAATTTTTTTTATTTGAAATTTAAAAAGACTTTTTTTCTATCAGTATCTGGTTAGAGTTAGGGAATTTACAGTTACTGTACTTTAAATTCCTTAATCCTAATCATATTCTGATAGAAAAAAAAGGGTTTTTAAATTTCAAATTAAAAAAAGTTGTAAAAATAGTTAATATATGAAAAATATTTTTTCTAACTTCAGATTCGGAATCCCTGATGTGATAAACAAAAATCTGAAGCCCATTTTGAAAAAGAGCTATGGGTTTTTAAAAAAATCTATGCTAAAGTTACTATAAATGACTGGTAGACACTCTTAAGGCAAAAGCATTATTATTTTTGTATTAGAAACAATATTTATTATTACTGGTATCATTCATTAATTATTCAATAGTTATTTTGCTTCATGATGGAGCCCTGGCATGGTTACTGTTTTGATCAATCACAACCAAATTTCCATATAATCAAACTGTTCCATATTGGACAACACAAACATGAACAATGATAACATCACAAAAAAATATTTCTTCATTATAAGCATGCTAATTTAGTTTTGGATTCAGTTCAAATGGAAGAATTACTCTTTTGTTAACACAAATTATAAAATATACTATACAAAACACATTTCAATTTGTTAATTAATATTTGATTTTAATTTGTTAACATATTTTCACAGCATAAATTACAAGCGTAATAAAAAATACATTTTAATCTTTTTGTTGTAATTTCTTATGGAGAAAATGAAATTGAAGAAAGTGTACTTCAGCATTTTTCGTTAAATAAACTTTTGCAAGTATATAGCTAACAAATCATCTCAAATATCTTAATTGTTCTTTATTTACATATTGACAGATGACTATGCCCCATCAATTTTTTTAGTATATATTTCAGCATTCACTGGATGAACAAAATTCAGTGAAAGGCTCACAGTTAAATGGTTTGACTTACGGTATATTGACTCGAAGTGACAGAAGTGAATAATAGATTTTAAAATGTAGGTGGGAAGTAGAAGGGAGAATTGATCATCATCATCATTTGACGACCATCTTCCACGTTAGCTTGGGTAGTACGGGCTGTCCCTTTGCGAGGGATCATGTCGGCGGACCGTGATTCGCTCACACAGAACTGATTTTGGCTTGGTTTCTATGGCTGGATGCCCTTCCTAACACAAACCAATTTTCCAGTGTGTGCTGGGTGCTTTTTGCTGTGTTGCCTACACGACCACTTTACAACATGGACTGGCTGACAATGTGGACCATATAATTATATAAGCTATTTGTATTTGCCTGTAAAAGCTTATAGCCACATTGGAAATGAAAAATAAAAACTACATTTTTTAGGATAGTATATTAATTAGAAATGAAGTTTTTAAGATTTTATTATGTTTCTCAGACTGAACAAAGTCTACATTTATATTGCCATTCATTTGTCTTTGTTCCATTGTAGTGTGTGTGTGTGTGTGTGTATTAGTTGAAAGTGAAGATTCTGTGCTTAAATTTTTTATGTGTTCTAGAAATAGTTGCTCTATGGTTATATATATTATTTCCTATATATAGGTATATTATATATATATATATATATATATATATGTGTGTGTGTGTGTGTGTGTGTATATATATTAAAATAACAGATTAAAGTTTAAGCAAAGAATCGCTGCTTTCACCCTTAACGGGATCTTCTGAAACTCAGATCCTGTTAAGGGTGAAAGCAGCGATTTGATATATATCCTTAACGAGCCCTTTTTAGATTTTAGTCTTCACATTTATTATTATTACTATATATATATATATATATATATATATACATACACACACGTACACACATTCATGCATATATAATTCTCTTTCTCTTTCTAGGATTCAACACCAACGCTACGCGACTATGTCCGTAAATCACCAACCGCTCCTCTCACTCACAGTTCAAGTTCGCCCTCGTTCCCCACATATTCACAAATGTCTACAATATCCACTCCATCTCCGCATGTCACCCCTGGTATGTATTTTCACAAGTGTTTTTGATGGTCACATATATATATAATGTGTGTGTGTGTGTGTTATATTTTATGTTCACTTTCTGTGCTAGCATAGTTTAGTGTGTTCCTGCTGTTTGAGTCAGTTTAAAAACATTTTTTTTTTTACTTTGTTACTGCCTACCTTGATAAGTCCAAGGACCTATTTAATTCATACAGTCCAGTTTTTTGTATGTTTCTATTTGTACATATGAATGTTTGTGTGTGAATTAATCGAAATTTTAATTTGCTATTTTTATCTATCTATATTTAATTCCTCCATTATCACACATTATTATTACTACTGACACCTATTATCTCTATCACTCTACATCCCTCTCACCCATACTATTGTTACAACATCACCCGTTATCATCACCATCAGTCAACCACTACACCTAAACTCCTATCATGACACCATTGTAATAAAAAGTAGCATTGAATCTGTCTTGATACAAAATCAGCACTGTTTTTCTGTCACTTTATTTCTCTCTCTCTCTCTCTCTCTCTCACACATGAGAATCTTTGTTGACATTGAACCCTTCACTTTGTTGATATTCATAAGTCACCACCTGTGTTCATTTTCAATACAATCACCCACAACGGCTAACCATTCACTCTTTTATGAGAATTAGCTGTCAACTACCACTTTGACTTGGTATTATATTTCTCTGTTATTATATATTACCAGCTCTCTCTTCTACTAGTCATATCTATATTCAAAATCCATCATGTTGTTCATGCTGTTTTTCTACTCTCCTTTTTACCATCAACTAGCATATAGCCACCATTATTTCACTTGTTCCTCTACTATTCTGTCATTGTTTTCCTCTATTCACTCGGCCATAGTCATTGCTCTTTTCTAATCACACTCTAGAGCATGAAAGAATGGCTAGGACTCTTTAACTGTGTAGGCAAAAGACAACTTCTAGTGTTGGTGACATGATAAAATGCACCCAATAAACTCTATAAAGGGGGTTAGCAATAAAAAAAAAAAAAAAAAAAAAAAAAAAGTAAAGAGGTTTCTTTAGATTTGTCAAGGAAATGACAATCTCGATAACATTGGTCACTTGAAAATGCACCTAGTGCATTCTGTTAAGTGGATGGTGTTAGGAAGGACATCCAGTCATAGAAACTATTCTAAAAATGGATCATATGAATGATAAGTGGCACCCTGGCCCATCTAGGAGAGCAGTGACCCCAAATAAGAATTGATTTGGTCTGTGATAACCCATCTAAATCATACCAGCATTGAAAGCAAACATAAAATAGTGATGATGAAGGCATGGCAGTGTGGTTAAGGAGTTTGCTTTGCAACCAGTTGGTTCTGGGTTCAGTCCCACTGTGTGGCACTTTAGAACAACTGTTGTCTACTATAGTCTTAGGTTGACCAACGCCTTGTGAGTAAACATTTAGTAGACGGAAACTGCAAAAAGCCTGTCGTGTGTGTTCATGTCTATGTTTACATTTATGTATTGTGTTTATGCCCTGTAATTTAGTGGTTCAACAAAACAAGTGAAGGATAAAATAGGTACAAGACTTGGAAAAATTAAGTACTGGTAGTCAATATAATTACCTAAAACAGGTTAGTGTTCCAGCATGGCTGCTGTCTAATGGCTGAAACAAGTAAAAGATTTAGTGTTTGTAGTGATATTCCATTTCACACTGTATGGGATATTCATGTCCTTTAACACTTTCGTTGTGATATATATATAATGAAATATCTATCTATCTGTCCTGTAGTCTGATGGACTTTTGGGGTGCCACAGATGATCTGGCAACCAGCTCCTTCCATTCCTCTCGCCTCTCTGCCTTCCTCATGGTTGCACCTAGCCTCATGCCTGTCCATTCCGGGATGTTGTCCTCCCATCTCTTTCTCTATCTATCTCTCTTCCTTCTTGTATTGTTCTTTGCAAGGCAGTCTTTACAAGCCCTGAAGATCTTGTCACGTGCCCGTACCATCTCAATTTGCGTTTTTTCACAATGGTCAACAGGTCTTCGTAGGGCCTGATGGCTTGCCAAATTCTGTTTCGCACCTCTTCATTGGAGATGCGGTCTCTAACTTGAATTACTGTACTTGAATTAATTATGGAAGAATTTGGAAGGATTTACTGAGATAATTATTTCATTATTAAGATGGTATTTGTAATATAATTTAACAAAATATTCTTTTTTCAAATTATGTTAGATTTTAATTTAAATAGGAACCAGGAGAGGTTTTGGGCAGGTTAGTATCAATGGGGGTTAAGTTTAGGATATTATGGTTAATGTAATGATGTATTCCTGAACAAGGTGTCCTGGTTGTACCAGTTTTTGAACTTAACTGTAAGGCCAATGTAGATTTTTGTAGAATTGACTGTGCAAACCTTGCATTAATAGTCTACTTCTTGTGGATTGGCAATTGGAATCTAAGGGACAGCAAAAAGGAGTTGGTTCAGTTGCAGTTGAGAGGGGTGTGATCAGTTTTGTTAACCCTTTTGTTACTATATTTATAATGAAATACATGGCCAACGTGTTTCAATTAATTCTGAAAATAAAATTATATTGGAAGGTTAAATATGAGCACTTTAAAACAGGTAATTTTATAACATGAGCAGGGGAGGTTTCAGGTGGGTTGGTATAAGAAGGGTTAAGCTTAGCATGGTTAGAGGTGCTGATAGATTGTTCTGGGTTGGGTTAGTGGAGTAACAACAGGTGTTGCAACCTGTTATGAAGTGGGCCCTTTAAAAACCAAGTCACCCCTGGTTCTATGATACAAAACTATTTATTTTTAAATGTTTGTTTATCTAAAAACCTTCCATCATAATTTTATGTAAGAACCTTTTTTAAGTTATATTCCAAACACCGGATAAATAATGAAAAAAATGATAATGCTAAATCCCTCTAAAGTCTTGACCATTCTCAAAATTATTTAAAAATCATAAGCAGTGTTGTTCATTAGAAATATGAAATGATTTAACTGTGACATTCCTTTTCCTGTTATTGTGGTTAGCTGGTTTATGGGTTGGTTTAATGTAAATAATCTTTTCAGGAAAGCCACTGCATTTAAGGCTTGTTGGTAATAAGGATTGTTATAATTAGTATATATACACATATATGTATACTTCCATACGTGTTTACACGCATCCATTTTGGCATGGTTTCTACTGTATACAGTGTGTACATATATATACATATTAACTTAACATTTTATCATAACCATTTCTCAAGTGCATCCAAGTTTAGCCAGATTATATTTATAGGAAGTTAAACCATCTAATTTAAATTATTTCTTTCATTTTCAGCCCTAAATAGTTCCGTGTCGATAATGAGCGGAACCAGCCCTTCTCAAAGTCCGAAGATCTCGCCTAGTAACTCTCCAATGTTAATCCGACGGAACGAATCTCCAGTATCGTCACTCAGACAGAATCCCGTTGCTCTGAAATCTGCTTCAAATACGATCCAGGTAAATTTCAGTGAACTGACGTTTTTGTTCAAAATTATTCTCATCATATAGCAAACATCCATACACAGAAAATAATTTCATTTGTTAGTGCCAACAAAGGTTTGTTTTTGAAAGCAAATCCGTTTTTCTCAGGTAAATGAAAATGATGCTTCTTCAGAGGAATATCCTAGAAAGATCAAGCAACAATGTTATATTTCTAGAAGTCATACAGTCAGGTTTTGATATGCAATCAGTAATGGAAACTTCTGAAATTTTTCTAATCGTTAAATCCTTGTTGATTGATACCAAACACCTGATACATAATTTTAGATAAGAAACTTTAAGTTGTGTTCCAAACACCAGCGATAATAAAAATTCTTGATTATTTTCAAAATTATTTGAAAATCTTAGGCAGTGTCTTTCATTAGAAATGTGGTAACAAAAGGGCTAATCTACTTGTAAATTGTTCTGACAAAATTTTAATTATAATTTTAACTTAGCTGTGATTGTTACACAGATTGAAAAATCTGAAAGGAAAGATCTCTGTTGGGAATTGGAAACATAATTTCCTGGACATTTGGAAGGGGGTGATTACAGTTTTGATAATTAAGCAATGTATTAACGCTTGGATATCACCATATACAAATTGTGTAGTTATTTTGCTTTATCTATATCTAAGTGAATTACTTGTAGAGTAATTTTCAATTGTAGAATTTGTTCAAATAAATGTGTGTGTATGTATGTATGTATGTATGTATGTATATAGATAAATGAGATGATAATAGTTAAGGCCAATAAGACCATTATTCAACTTAGTACTCTATAGTAGGTGGAGTGTAGATATTATTATAAGGATTCTCTACCTTAACCCTTTAGCCTTTACATTGCTCTATATATACTATTGTATTTTTGTGGTGAAGGCTTTATCTTACATAATATTGAATCTATGATATTTTGATATTATTTATTTTGAGAACTATACTTTAACATCAGTATGAGCAGCCAGTTTGAACAGAAAGAGGTGAGAGAAATCTGGTCGGATATGACTGGTTTAAATGCTAAAGGGTTATGGTTAAATTTTTAGCATTTTTCATTTGCTATCAGAATGATAAAGGCTGAACCATAGTGCAGAGAATCCTTATATTATGTGTATGTGATAGTGTGGAATGGATAAATCTAAAATTAGAAAGAGCTATTGAAAGCACTATCAGCTGATTGACTAAAAACAAATGGAAACTATGTGAAGAATTTGTGAACTTGGCTTAAAAAGCTAAAGTTAAAATTGATAAATATGATGAGGATAGTAGTAGTGGGATTATCAACTCAAACATTAGTGGTAAATCCATTACTGATCATATATGGTTTTAAAGTTGCAATATGTCTATTAGTGTTAATTTGTATTATAAATTGTAGATTAATAAAGGAGAAAGGATGGGAGGTTAAAGAGGCTAGCAGGAAAGAGCAAGGTACACACATATGTGATAATGATAAAATAGTAATATAAACATTTAAAACCATAAATCCATATATGATCAGTTCAACTACCGTTTCTCTAAGTCTACAAATTGATGATTTAATGACTTGACTTAATGGATTTACCACTAATGCTAGAGTTGATGATTCTACTACCCTCATCATATTTATAAATTGTAACTACCTTTTTTAGGCAACTTTACAAATTCTTCACATAGTTTCCATTTGCTCTTGATCAAATAACTGATAGTGCTATCAATAGCTCTTTCTAATTTTAGAATTTGTCCATTCCATCATTTGACCTATTTATTTTTCTCTATAATTTATATTTTTACTAGCTATGTTTTGAAGATAGAAACAATTATATCCAACACCAAATTGTTATGCTCCTACCCCCTTTTTTTTTTCTTCATCATTTATGGGATGGGCAGGTTTCTTCCAGCACAGTATCTCACCACTTTCTGTAGTCTTTAGTCATTTCCTTTGTAAGGAAATGACTAATAGCAACCTTTGCCATTTCTTCCGATATCTTCCTTTTCCATAGTTTACTTCCACTTGGATTGTTAACTAAAAGGGGCTGGTGCCAGGAAGGATATCCACTCGTGAACATTGCTTCAAAAAGGACCTTGAGGTGAACATAAGGGATTTCATGGGGGCTTGCAAGACTAACCACTGCTGTTGCAAGAGAAAATGGTCTTAAAATGCTTTTTGCTGCATATATACAGACTTAGACCATGATGGCCTGTCCAGCCCATGCCAACATGGGGTTAAAGATGAGGCATGGATGCACATCTTTTACATAAGTTCTATTTTGGGCATGGTTTTTACAGTCGGCAACCCTTTTTAACCACAACCGTGTGTGCTGGTGTCAGCACTAGTGTGGTTGTCATGTCACTGGAAAGACTAAAGGCTTTTCTAACCCTCTGCTGTCTTCATTTGTTTAGTAACCACATTATTGAATGTATTGCATGTATTTAATCATGGTATTAACATGAAAAAAGTTGTCATGTCCTTGGCAAAACTAAAGAATCCTCTCTGCTCTGTTTTATTATTTTATATATTTCTTTTATATTTTCGGCCACAAGAAGTCCTTTTACGAGTCAACTATTCATTTATTTTTAGGAAAATGTTGGTGGCACAACATACTTCTATTCTCCCGAAGATTTTGCACCACAGTATCCTGGAGTTGTAAGTAAACATTTTAATATCACAGTATTTCTATATAGGAGCACATTGTGTGTATGTGTTCAATGTTTCGGCCACAGTTTAGCACATAGGGTGCTGAAATTTGCATTGAGCCACATATTTTCAATGAAAAAGCCATAAGCTGTATGGTTTTTTTCGGATCTGAATGAATATAAGTGTATATATGTAGGCAGCGAATTGGCAGTCGTTAGAACGTCAGATAGAATACTTTATGGTATTTGTTCTGGCTCTCTGTTCTCTAAGTTCAAATCCCACCAAGGTCAACTTTGTCTTTTATCCTTTCAAGGTAAATAAAAAAAGTACCAGTCTAGTATTGGGGTCGATTCTTTCATTCTCATTTCCTCTCTCTCACTTTCTATCTTTCTCTGGAAGAAATCTGCTGTACTCAGGCCTGGAGAGGGATGGGCTCCGCCAGGCTTAAAATGCCCAAGAAATGCTGTATGTCAATATGGTGCTCCTAGAACTCTCTCAGGAGTTATTCCAACCTGTATGCTACAGTTTTGCACATTAACTAAAATTCTGTCAATGATCATCTGATATTAATATATAAAACTGAATATATGTATGAATGTCAGTATATGTTCCAATTTGTGGGCCATAATTTTACAAATTGTGGTCTAAAATTTTGCATAGGGGCTCATCTTTTCAGTTCATATATATATATATATATATATAGAGGTAAATGTTTGTATGATCCAAGTTGTAAAGGGTGAAAGACAAAGATGATCTCAGCTGAATTTGAAATTGGAGCACAGAGAGCTGGAATAAATGCTGCAAAGCATTTTTTCCGATTCTCTAACTACTGTGGGAATTTGCCTGACATCAATGTTACTGATTTTGTCTCCCTAAGTTACGATAGTCTTATCTTAACCCTTTTGCATTTAAACCGGCTGTGTCCTGCCAGAATTCTCTCACCTCTTTCTGTTCAAACTGGCTGTAACTGGCCACTGATAATGATGTTGAAGTATTATTCTCAAAATAAATAATATCAAAATTTCATAGATTCGATATTATGTGAAGTAAAGCTTTTTACCATGAAAATATGATAGTAAATATAGAGTAATGTAAATGCTAAAGGGTTACAGTGGTAAATTGGTATATTGTTAAAGTGTTGCATAAATTGCTTTGCAGTATTTGTACCAGTTTTCTGTGCTCTGTGTTTAAATCTTGATACAGTCAACTTTATCTTTCACCTTTTCAGAGGATGATAAATAAAGTACAAGTTCTGGGGCAATGGTTTAGTTTATGATTAGATTGCGGAAAGAACACTTTCATTATATGTTCCATCTCCCTGCTGTCTGATTTCAAATCTCATTAAGCTCAACTTTACTTCTAATCCTCTCAGCAGTCAATAATAAAGTACCATTCAAGTACTGGGGTTGATTTATGTTCTCTCTCTCTCTGGAAGAAACCCAAACCATAACACTTTGAACCCTGATCATTTTTATATAAAGAATACCACATTCCCTTGCCATTTTGGGGAGAATACACTGAATTTGATATTCTTGAAATAAATGTTCATAGCATTATTATTACTGGCTAAAATTTCTTGAAACTTGGTGATATTGAAGACAAGTGTCATAGTAACAGCTGGCTGATCATTTCTCTGTCTTTTAGCCACTGGAGGGGCATCAGAATCAACATTGCAAGAATTGCTACGAGGATTGTAAACAAAGCTGTCACCACTTCCGGGTTCATTTTCACTATCAAAATTCCTGGCCTGATCACTTGAGCCTTTCTCCACGATTGGCTTAGAATCACTGATAATGTCAACATCATCTTCAGACTGAAGTCATCAGAAAAAAACCATAGGTTTGCTCACCTAACTCCTCTTCAAAATATCCTTAGTCCAATAGATTTAGCTCCTGTCCATGATTTTGGCATAAATTCAAGTAAAAAAAAAAGTCAAATATCAAACTCTTCTATCACATGGCTTTCAGCTACTGTCTGCTGTGATACCATAACAGAACTAATCTGACTGACTGTCTTGCTGCTTAGAATTAGATGTTTATAAACAAGACAGTGTGAATGACAAAATTCTGGCTCATCAGTCTTTGTATGATGTGCACATTCAATACAAAAAAACCAGGCCACCAGTTTCAGATGGTTAATCTTGACTTTAACCATAACCCCAACTCTAAAATACTAAACCTTGACCTTGGTGGGGGTGGGGAATGGTCTCTGTTAGGTTTTAAAATGCTCAAGACATGCTGTATGTCACACCAGTGCCCCTAATATTCTCTTTGGAATTAAGGCCCCAAGGAAGGGCAAAGAATAAACTGTAATCTTACATATTTTTTTCAATTTTTTGTATTTCCACAGCAGCAACAACAGCAAATCGTACTCCCGAATTACTCTTTCTATCCCGGAATGCCGTCACACATAGCACACATGAAAATTAAAGCAAACATGCCGCAGTTTTTCCTGCCTGATGAAATAAAAATGGTAAGTTTGGGCTTTTGTTGTGGGGATGAGGGTAGTGCAACTTGGAGGAGAATTTTAGGATGGGGATTTTATTTAGTTTCGTTTTTATTATATAGGATTTTGAAGGAGATTTAGAATTTTGTGGGGGGGGGGGGGTAATTTGAGGGGATCTTTGCAGAGACTTTCAATTTGTTTCTTCAGTTTTGGTTTTGTTTTGTTTTTTATGGAGTGAATGAATGGTGGTGGTGGATAACACAGCAATTACAAGGTCCTCTGGTATCTCTTATTTAGATTCGAGCCAACCCAAGTATTTCGTGTTTCAGGGTGGATGCTTAAATAGTTCACGGCAGCATGGAAAAGGTGTGATTGAATATGATGATGATAACAATTAAAGGAATGGTTTGATCAAATGTACTGAACCAGTAATTCAAATGCCAAACCTTGTCAGGCAAATTAGATGAATCTTCTCCAGTACAGAATCTCTCCACTTGGTTTCTTAACCCAGGATGAGTGTTGGGTTCATCACTTTGAGCCATAGACAGAGAGACAATCCATGCAATGGAAATACTCCTCCTCACCTACACCAAAGAAGGCCAAGTAACATTGTCTCGTAATTCTCAGCCCGTTTGAACAATCGATGAACATTGCAAATCCTTAGCCGGGCTAAAATGTCACTTTATTTTATAGATCCTGATGAGCTGATTTACAAGATCATATTGCATGTTCTTAGGTAATCTGGTGAAACAAGTGTTGGTCAATTAAATGTATAATTAAGTCTTGGTTGTCTACTTTCCATGCTAGCATGTGTTAGATGGGTTGTCCCATTTGAAGCAAGTTAGGCCAGGTGACCGTTTCTTGCTCATATAGAACTGTTTTGGGCTAGATTTCTACAGCTGGATGCCCTTCCTAATGGCAACCACATTTACAGTGTGTGCTGGGTGCTTTTTGTCGTGGCACCTACATGACCACCTAACAGTTGTATATATGTGTATATATATATCATCTAGTTTTTGATTATGTAGGGCACAATCATGGTGGGTCCTGTTTGACAGCGCTCTTTAGCGTCCTGCTCCATGTGTTTCTGTCTGCCAACTCATATATATATATATACACACACACACACACATACATTGCAGTAGATGTTCAAATGTTTAGGTGATACTCGGTTACTTACACTGCAATACAGGATGGACTATATCTATAATTCAGAAAACCATCCATGTCACAATCATAGCTAAAGCTTGAGATTTTTCAATATAGAAAACAATCTACAAAGACTTTTTTTAAGCCAGTTCATGTGCTGCATTATTTGAATTTTAAATGAATTATGGAGAAATAACTTAAATTTGCCAATGGCTTGCATTTCAACATGGCAGTGATAAAGTGAATGCCATGCATTAAAAACAGTTCTTAAAAGTTAGTTTGCATACCTAGCAGAAAACTAGTTTTAAGTTTTTAAATTTTTTTAATCTTACTTCAAATGTCTTTATTCACAATTATATAAGTATTACAAATAAGAAAAGGAAAATAAAAAAACACAATCAGGTAATACACACGTCTTGGACCACATCTAAAGGCAAGTGAAAAGGGTGGACAAACGAACCACTGCCAGAACAGATATCACAAGGAGCACTGGAACCTCTCTAATAGTTGGAAAAAGAAAGTAAAGACTCATTAGCAATTATTAGAGACTTGAAGAACAGGGTGGGTGAACTTACCTCGTTACATACTTAGGTGGAAAACTGTTTTCAAATGTTGGTAGAATTTTATTTTAAAATGAATTTTTTTTCTTTTTCCTTTTTCAGGAACTATTAAATCGACATGCGTGTTCTTTACTTCAAATAGACCCAGCTCAACATCCTGGTAAATATCTTATTTAATATTCTTTAAAGTTTCTCTATATCAGTTCTAGCTCTATTATCCATATAATAGGCACAGGCATGACTGTGATAAAGAGGTGTGCTTCGCAAACCTGTTGTTTTATGTTTGGTCTCACTCTGCTGCAGCATTTTGGGCATATGTTTCCTACTATAGCCTACAATAACCTGACTAATATGACCTATGTTAGTGAAATTTGGAAGTTGGATCATTGTTTTAGATCAATTTTCAATGATAGTATGTCATGTATGGGTTATTTTGACCAAAGTTATTTAGAATTACTATCATTCTGAAGGATCACATTTTGCTCCTACATTCTATTTTTGGCATGGTTTCTATGGCTGAATGCCTTTCCTAACACCAACCAATATACTGGATGTTTTTTATTACAACACCATGTCCTTAATAAGACTAAATGGCTCTTTGCATTCTGAGATCTTTGGTGGTAGACTTATTCAGTCACCCAGTCAACACTACTTGATGCTTAGTGTTTGCACTGTTTTGGTTTGAGAATAACTTCCTTTCATTAGTCTGAGAGGCTTCGAAAAAGTAAAAGGGTCATATATGCTGCATTTCCTTTCCTTAATAAACAGTGAAAAAATATGTCCAATTTTGATCTTCCTTATTTCCTGTCTGTATAAGGGAAATAACTCAAATAGACCAATGACATGAATTTTTAATTAATGGAAATCTCTCTCTAAATTAGCCCATCATCCAATTTTAATTTCATGCTTTTCTTTCTTTCTCTTCCTTTCTAGATATTCCGACAGAAGTCGACAGTTATAACCAACTGTATCCACTTGAAGCGCCACCTTCAAGCCCGCTCCAGAAATCCACGATCTTTAACTACCCCACGACGTGTTACAAAGCCGTTAATACAAAAGATTGTATCACATATTGCCTTAAACGGATCCATGGTAAATATACGAGATATCTTTTGAAATTCCACCCACCATACTGTTAATGATGACAGCAGATGTTTATTTTATTTCTCATTCTGGGTATTTATTTTCTTTTGGCAAGATTTTTTTTAAAACCAAAACTATAAGGGTTTTAACCACTTTTCTTTCAAAGTAAACATTATTGAGAGGAAGGGAGTGATGACAAAGAAGGGAAAGAAGAGAGAATATGGCATGGGTGCAAAGGGGTAAACAGTGGTGGGTTATTAGAAGGTAGATTGAGTGTTTGGTTGAATAAGGATGTCATATGAGTAACATGACGTGATACTGATATGGGGGGGGGGGGTCAGAGAAGAGAGGGTATATGTCAGCTGAGAGTTACATACGGCAGGCAGATAAAGTTTTATAACCAAATTGACAAGATTCCAGCCTTCATTTGATCTGAATCGGCAAGATACCAGACCTCATTTGCTTACCAATTAGAGTGGAATTTATCAGATCAGACCAAGGAAACATTTCCATTAGTTCTTCTAATAGCAAATACTATCTACCTGATGCAACTCCTAGCAGAAGGAGCACTGAAATAAAGTGTCTTTCTTACTCAATGGCATTGCCTGATCAGGGGATCAAACTCATAACTTCACAATTGTGAATTCAACTTTCTAACCAATAAACCATGTGCCTTCACAGAAATAGTAATAGTTTTGAATATAGATGTGTGGTGAATATCATCAGATATGGGTGATGGTAAGTTGGGGGAAGTAAACATCAATAAAGGATTTCAGGTTCACCTAGCATGGTATATTGGGGTCATAGCTGACCTCCATCACCACCATGGGATTTGTGCTAGGAAGGGCACTCAAAAATGGAATTTATGAGTGCTTCACAGTTGTCTGACCTACATATTCTGAGAATGTGGCAAATATGTCTAACCCATACAAGCATTGGAGATAGATGTTAAAATATGATTTAAAATATCCATTTTTCCAGACTAGCATAGGTTAGGTGAGCTCACACAGAACTGTTTCTGGCTTGGTTTCTATGGCTGGATGCCCTTCCTAATGCCAACCATATTTGAGTGTGGACTGCTTTTTATTGTGGTACTAAAACAACTTTTTGTTTCATGACACTAACATGACCACGGGAGCCGAGTGCTTTTTGTAGTATCACCAGCACAACCACTTTACAGTGTAGACTGGGAGCTTTTTGTCATGGCTCTAAAATGACCATTTCTTGATGTGGACTGGGCGCTTTTGTTGTGGCTCCAAGACGTTTTATGTTTACTCTATCAAGCAAGCATGAGAGCAGACATAAAACAATGATGATGATGATGATGACATATATATGCACTCACCATACACATACATATTTATATATTTGGTATATTTTCCAATTTACAGGTTTTCGGCTCGCTAATACTAAATGTATGGCAACAGTAGATCAGTGGAAAAAACTTTACCACCCAAATGTCGTTCAATTAAAGGAAGTTTTCACTACAACAGCCTTTGGAGACCATTGTAAGTTTGTATATTATATTATATCCATTCCCACTTTTTAAATTTAATTGAATTATATATATATATATATACTAGCTGGTCCGTCCGGCTGGCGCCCGGCAGGGTATACCTGCCCCCACAACTCCACTGCAAAGATACCACACACCCTCCCGTGTCACATTGTCCTTCCGATTTCGTAGCAAAGGGGAGGAGCTACTGTAGAAATGAGTTTAAAAAGAAAGAGTTAATATACATACATATATACGACTGTCAGCTTTATAAGTATAGATATATTTGTGTGTCTGTCTGTTTTGTTTTGATGTTATCCGACAATTGGCGAAATCAGGTGTGAAAGTATGTGTATTTGTGTCTGTATGTATGTTACTTATGCGAGCGACGACAGATGAAAGATATACCACGGAAATGAAGGTTATTTTTCAATCACCGCTACATTTGATCATACACATTGTTTATTTCAAAATTATTTTAAATGTCGATACTTGATT
>OZ024744.1:70641474-70646177 GCA_964016885.1 Eledone cirrhosa | reverse complement strand
ACTATTAGCTGCTAAAGGGTTCTCACTAAAAATGAAAGGCAGGTTGTACGATGCCTGCATACGAACAGCAATGCTGCATGGCAGTGAGACCTGGGCATTGTGTGCAGAGGATATACGCAGACTAGAGAGGAACGAAGCTTGCATGCTCCGCTGGATGTGTAACAGTAATATACGTGAACGGCAAAGCATAAACGAACTAAGGAATAAATTAGAGATAAGAGGGATCAGATGTTGTTTACTCGAGAGAAGGCTACGTTGGTATGGACACGTGATGCGCATGAAAGTCGATAGCTGTATAACAAAGTGCAGGGCAATAAAGATAGACGGTAGTCACGGAATAGGCAGACCTAGAAAAACCTGGGACGAGCTGATAAACTCCGACATCACACACTTACACCTCTCCAAGACAATGTCACTGGACCGAGACCTTTGGCGGTACTCAGTAACAGAGAAGACCCGCCTTACCTAAATATATAGTAAAACCTACTCCAGCCAGTAGGCATCTCTAACAAATACACCCCGTCCCACCACCCCCACCCGATCCACACCACCCCGTTCTATGTAAAGTTATGTTGGTGCCGCGCCATCGAGGCCGAAACAAATGAGATCGTGTAGGTGTCACGACAAAAAAACACACAGTCCACGCTGTAATGTGGCCGTGTAGGCAACACGGTAAAAACCTCCCAGACCCACACTGTAAATGTGGTTGGTGTTAGGAAGGGCATCCAACTGTAGAAAACCTGCCAGACAGTCCTATGCGAGCAAGACAATCACTCTTGCCTCAAGTGGGACTACCCCCGTCCAAACCCATGCAAGCGTGGAACACGGACGTTAAACGCTGATGATGATGATGATGATGATATTACATATTATATATATTATATATATATATATATATTGTATATATTATATATATATAATATATATTAGGAAAAAGTATGACCCCGATGGCAGAGCAAGCCGTTTCGACGGCTATTTCTGGAATATAATAGACAGAAATAGCCGTGAAACGGCTTGAGCTCTGCCGTCGGGGTTATACTTTTTCCTATTTCCCACTGTACTACCCTACGCATTGACTACTCTGGTGCATTATGGTCCATCTGGTTCCTTACCACATTTCCTTTGTTATAATATATATTATATATATATAATATATATTATATATATCATCATCATCATCATCATCACCGTTTTACGTCCGTTCTTCCACGCTAGCATGGGTTAGACGGGTTGTTCCGTTGTGGGCAGTGTCTGGTCAGCTGACCATGCCTTGCTCATACAGGAACTGATCTGGCTTGATTTCTACAGCTGGATGCCCTTCCTAACACCAACCTCATTTACAGTGAGTGCTGGGTGCTTTTTCGTGGCGCCTACACGTCGACTTTACAGTGTGGGCAGGGTGCTTTTTTTGCCGTGGCACCTCCACGACCACCTTGCGGTGGGGGGAGTGGGGTCATACTGTTTATATGCTTCAGCATATACCCATGGGAGGTTGGGTGCCCTGTATTACTGCGTGACGCCAGAAGTCACGGTCGTGTGTCATTGTCTTTGAGAGGTGTAGTTGGGTAAGGTTGGCTTTTATCACCTCATCCCAAGTCATCTTGGGTCTCCCCACTCCGCGGTTTCCATCAACTTCTAGTGCTCTGCACCTTTTTATGCAGCTGTCATCCTTCATACGCATCACATGTCCATACCAGCGTAACCGCCTCTCCTGCACGCAGCATTTGATTCCTCTTATGCTCAGTCTCTCTCTCAATTCCTTTATGCTTTGTCGTTCACGTATATTACTGTTACACATCCATCGGAGCATGCAGGCTTCGTTTCTCTCTAATCTACGTAAGTCTTCCACCTTCAGCGCCCAGGTCTCACTACCATGCAACATCGCTGTTCGGATACACGCATCATACAGTCTGCCTTTCATTCTGAGGGAGAAGCCTTTTGCAGCTAGCAGTGGTAGTAGTTCCCTAAACTTCTTCCATCCCGTTCTTACCCTAGTTATTGTACTTTCTGAGCACCCACCTCCGTTGCTAATTCGGTCACCTAGGTAGCAGAAGCTGTCTACTGTTTCTACAGGGCCCTCCCAGAGATTGGTGGTACTTGTTTCCTGTGGCTGTTTGCTTGCTGTTTCAGCACAGCTGCTGCATGTGAATCCTACATTCTTAATTAAGCTTCCTGAGATCCTGCTACATCTCTTGTGTACCCATTGTTTGCATTTGGGGCAGAGAATGGAGTTTCTACCTACACCTTTCCTACATACTGAGCAAGGCCATTTCCCTGAGGGGATCTGGGTTCTCTTTTCTCGTCTACTTACAAGGACCTTAGTCTTTGTCATGTTGACTTTGAGGCCCTTTCTCTCTAGTCCCTGCTTCCAGGTTTGGAATTTATTCTCTAGTTCTACCATAGATTCAGCTATATAAATATAATATATATTATATATATTATATAATATATATATATTATATTATATATATATATAATATATATTATATATATATATATATATAATATATATATATATATATATATATATATATATATATATATATAATATATATATATATATATATATATATATATATAGTGGTTAGAGCATTGGCCTTGCAATCGAAAGGTTGTGAGTTCAATTCTCAGACCAGGTGATGTGTTGTTTCCTTGAGCAAGACACTTTATTTCACATTGCTCCAGTTTACTCAGCTGTAGAAATGAGATGATAGGGACTGGGGTCCCTATCATTCCACTGCAAAGTGGTCGTGGAGGTGCCACGGCAAAAAAGCACCCAGCACTCACTGTAAATGAGGTTGGTGTTAGGAAGGGCATCCAGCTGTAGAAATCCAGCCAGCATCAGTTCCCGTCCCACCCTTGCAAGCAGGGAAAAGCAGACGTAAAATGATGATGATGATGATGATGATGATATATATATAATATATATATAATAGGAACGATCGACTTTCGTCAAATCGGACCGAGGAAACGATGTTTCCGTCGGTCTTTCCAATTGATAATACTATCTATCGGTCACAACTCCAGGTAGAAGTAATATATATGTAGAAATGAGATGATAGGGACTGGCGTCCATATCATTCCACTGCAAAGTGGTCGTGGAGGTGCCACGGCAAAAAAGCACCCAGCACTCACTGTAAATGAGGTTGGTGTTAGGAAGGGCATCCAGCTGTAGAAATCAAGCCAGAATCAGTTCCCGTCCCACAGTTGCAAGCAGGGAAAATGATGAATGATGATGAAATGATATATATATAATATATATATATAAATATATATAATATATATTATCTCTAATCTATCTGAGGCAGGTAAAATTCCCGAGATCCATGGACGAGTTCTCTCCAGCGGTCTTTGTCCCTCATTATCGCTGCCATGTCCTGTGTTCTAACAGACCAGTGTCTGCCCTTAGGGCATCAACATACGTTAACCTTATATATATTATATATATATAATATATATTATATATATATAATATATATTATATATATATAATATATATTAAATATATATATTATATATATATATAATATATATTATATATATATATATATATATATATATAATATATTATATATATATCATATATTATAACAAAGGAAATGTGGTAAGGAACCAGGTGGACCATAACGCACCAAAGTACTCAATACTTAGGGTAGTATAATATATATTATATATATATATATATTATATATATATATATTATATATATATAATTGTTTCTACTTTAGGCACAAGGCCAGCAATAACCCAGTGCATTACTGGTACTTTATTTTATCGATCCCGTAAGGATGAAAGATATATATAATATATATTATATATATATATTATATATAAATTATATATAATATATATATATATATATATATATATATAAATATATGGCAGTGTGTCAGAGATAGTTGTGATGTCATTGGAGAGAAGTGTATCCGGAATGATGACTTGGGATGAGGTGATAAAAGCCGACCTTACCCAACTACACCTCTCAAAGTCAATGACACACGACCGTGACTTCTGGCGTCACGCAGTAATACAGGGTACCCGACCTCCCATGGGTACATGCTGAAGCATATAAACAATATGCCCCCCCCCCACCGCAAGGTGGTCGTGGAGGTGCCACGGCAAAAAAGCACCCAGCCCACACTGTAAAGTGGACGTGTAGGCGCCACGAAAAAGCACCCAGCACTCACTGTAAATGAGGTTGGTGTTAGGAAGGGCATCCAGCTGTAGAAATCAAGCCAGATCAGTTCCTGTATGAGCAAGGCATGGTCAGCCGACCAGACACTGCCCACAACAGGACAACCCGTCTAACCCATGCTAGCGTGGAAGAACGGACGTAAAACGGTGATGATGATGATGATGATGAAATATTATATATATATTATATATATATTATATATATATATTATATATATTTATTAAAATAACATATTAAAGTTTAAGCAAAGAATCGCTGCTTTCACTCTTAACGGGATCTTCTGCAACTAATCGGAAGATCCCGTTAAGGGTGAAAGCAGCGATTCTTTGCTTAAACTTTAATCTGTTATTTAAAAAAATATTTGCTCTACGGTTCTTATATATTTGATATATATTTATCCTTATCGAGCCCTCTTTGAATTTTAGTCCTCAAATTTAATATTATTACTATATTATATCTATATATATTATATATATTATATATACATTATATATATATATTATATATA